>JARQOD010000007.1:97822354-97844888 GCA_033576555.1 Oophaga sylvatica | reverse complement strand
CCGGGGGTCACGGCTTGTGATCCCACTGCTGCCACCAATGTGATGGAACGTGCACACACACGACGGCTGCTGCCGTCCGACCCAGTAAACTGCAGGGATTTATAACTATCCCACTTCCACTTAGGAACTTGCAGCTCTCTGGCACCCCCCTTACCCTCAGGTCAGTCAGGGAACTGCACCTAGGATAATTGGTCGCCAGACGGGTCACTTGGATGTGTGCTGGCTATTGGGCACGCTGCAGTGAGGGAATTATGATTACTCCTGGCTGCAGCCAGGCAGTACCCTTATAAACCCCGCTCCGTCACTGCCAGCGTCCCCCAATAGATTAACACTTTACACCCCTTTCCTTTAGCTGCCACCAGCTACGGGTTTGACTTAATACACAATTTATCAAGAGGGTCCGTAGCAACCCAAAAACAGTAGCGTAGTTACTTCAGGCACGTGCAGATTCGTTTATAGAGCAGGAGAAACAAACTAATAAATTTATAGGTTTATTCCTTAAAAACAGGCATGCGGAGCATCTGTTTGAGGGTACCGTTAAAGCGCTCACACAAACCATTGGTCTGTGGGTGATACGCACTCGATACCATACGCGTCACCTGCATTTTGCTGCAGAGAGCCTTCATTAGGCGAGACATAAATTGGGTCCCTTGATCGGTAAGCATCTCCCTGGGAAATCCTACCCGTGAAAAGATGGTCACCAGTGCATCTGCCACCTTATCTGCCCTAGTTGAGGACAGAGCTACTGCCTCCGGGTACCGGGTAGCGTAGTCTACCACAGTAAGGATGTATTGCTTTCCAGAGCGGCTGGGGACGGCCAGCGGGCCCACAATGTCCACCGCGATCCTCTGGAAAGGCTCCTCTATCACTGGCAACGGGATCAGGGGAGCCTTAAGAGCAGGCCCCGCCTTCCCCACTCTTTGACAGGTGATACAGGAGCGGCAGTAGTTAGTCACATCTGTCCCCATCTTGGGCCAATAGAAGTGTTGAGACAGCCGTGCCTTAGTTTTGCTAATCCCCAAGTGTCCAGCAAGTGGAATCTCATGGGCAATCCTCAACAACTCACCTCGGAACTGGTGCGGGACGACCAGCTGTTTCCCCCTCAACCACTCCTTTTGGGAATCTCCGGGTACGGTCTTCCGGTACAACCTTCCTCGTTCCCAGAACACCCTCTCCTTATCAGTCACGGAGGTGGGCGTCTCGGCGAGGTGTCTCAAGTTCTCCAGGCTCGCATCTGAGTGCAGAGTGGCCTGGAACTCCTGGCTGGAGGCAGCCAGAAGTGACGTCAGGGTTCCTTCCTCACTGGGACCCTCTGGGACCGGCTCTGGGTCCACCTCTGGTTCAGTCTCTCCTGTAGCGGAGGAGGGTCCAGATGGCAGGGCGCTACCTGCGATCCGGGCACTCTGACTGCGGGTGACAGCAGCTACATATGCAGTCTCCCCGGGGATTTCTATAGACCCATCAGCCTGCGCTGCTATGGGCTCTACCTCCCCATCCACCCCCAACACTTCAGGAGCAGTGCTACTTATGGGCCAGTTACCTTCCTCGGTGGCACTGGTCAGTGTCATGGCGTCACCTTCCTCCCGGTTCCCATGCACCTCCCCATTTCCTTGAGCACTGTCGCTTGCTCCTGCTAGGGGTTCCTCAGCCGTCTCACTCCGCAGAGCGACGGGACTGAACGCTCCTGTACCTGTGGACACATCTACCACTTCGGAGAAAGGGTTAACAGATTCAGATGGCACAGATACATCATTATCAACATCAGTCCTAGGGAAAGAAAGGTTATCAGTTGCATCCTCACTTCGCAAAGCATTAGCAGGTAACACAATCAGTTTCCCATCATCATCAACATCAACATCATGGTTAACGTTAACCTTATCATCAGATTGGGAAGGGGTGTCAGGGACATAGTACGCCACCATCCTCCCCAGATCAGTCCCCAATAAAACATCAGTGGGCAGGTTTTCGGACACCCCCACTTCCTTCACCCCGCTCCCGGTACCCCAGTCAATGAAAACTCGGGCTATCGGCAAGGGGTAGTGGACGCCCCCAATCCCTGTGACAGTTAGGGTTTTCCCCGGAATCAACTCTTCAGGGGCCGCCAGTTCGGGTCGGATGAGGGTTCGCTCAGCCCCGGTGTCCTTGAGGCCTGTAGCAAGACGGGCCCCCACGCGGACGGGCTGCACGTTGTCATCAACCCTCCCCACCACACCACCCACCAAAAGAACAGAGGCGTTGGGCCCGGAGGCCTTGGCTGGGGGTTCTTCTGCCTCTCCGGACAGGTGGCGCTGATGTGACCAGTCCTTTTACAGGAGAAACACTGGCGGGGGTCTGATGTAGGCCTGGCGCTGGCAAAGGGGATAGTGCCTCCAGAGGGACAACTGGCAGGGGCACTGGGGTTGGTTGCAGGCTTACCCCCTCCCCAGCGGGTGGCGACGGGCTTCCGCACCTCGGGTTTCCGGTTGGCCTCATAGCTGTCGGCGATCCGGGCTGTTGTGACCGCGTCCTCTGGTTCTCGGTCCAGGATGAACTGTCGGACCTCAGCTGGGCACAGATGCAGGAACTGGTCTTTGATCATCAGGTCTTTCAGCTCCTCATAGGTGTCAACTGACAGTCCATAGATCCACTGGTCAAAGTGGTTCCGGAGTCCTTGCACCACATCGCTGTAACTGTCGTGTGGGCCACGTTGGAGGTTCCGGAACTTCTTTCGGTATACCTCAGGGGTTAGCTGGTACTTGGCAATCAGGGCCTGCTTGATGGCCTCATAGTCACTGTCTTGATCTGGCGCGAGGGAAGCGAACGCCTCCAAAGCTTTGCCCTTCAGCCCGGGGGTCAAGTACCTGGCCCATTGGTCGGCAGGCAGCCGGTACTGTCTGCAGACTTTCTCAAAGGCCCGCAGAAAAGTGTCCAAGTCTCCGTCCCTTTCCAGCACGGGAAAGTGCTCCGGCCGGGGCTTGGGACTCTGAGTGCTGCTGGGCACACTGCTCTGGGCTGTGGAGGGCATTGCCCCTCGCTGAACCATCTCCAGCTCATGGGCTCTCTGCGCTTGGGCTTCCCGCTCGGCTCGGGCTCTCTCAGCCTCCCGCTCGGCTCTCTCAGCCTCTCGCTGGGCTTGGCGCTCGGCTCTCTCAGCCTCTCGCTGTTTTGCCTCTCGCTGGTCGGCTCTCTCTTGAGCTTGCTGAATCAGCCTCAGGCGTTCTTCCCGGTTGTCAGCGGTGAGTCCCTCCAGGGCCGCCTGCAGGTAAGGGTCCACCTCTCTCTGGGTGTAAGCAGTCAGGGGTTGGGCCTCTGCTCCTGCGGCACCACCTTGGCTTGGACCGGCTCCTGCGCCCGCCATGCTCCGATGCTCTTCCAGTTCCTTCAGGGCCTGGACCAGTCGGGCTTTGGTTTGGTTCTTGTGGTCAAGGCCGTGGTACACGCAGATTCCCACAAGAGTGTCCCTGTTCTGCTTTTCGAACCAACTTGCTCCTCTTGTAGCCATGGTTGCCAAATAAAAGATAGGATAGAAAAACAAAGAGAAGGGAGGGGTAACCGCAAGTACACACAATTGTCTCAGGACTAATAAACACTGAGTCTGTTCTCCAAAACTTTAGATGCAGGGTCCCTGAAGAACCGTGCAAGTTTTTTAGTGAGAGGAATGATTGCTCAGACCAGATCACTAATGCTCTATAATCCCACCGCTCTGCCACCAATATGTGATGAACGGTGCCGCGGTCCGCCACACGGTAGCCCGGGGGTCACGGCTTGTGATCCCACCGCTGCCACCAATATGTGACGAACGGTGCCGCGGTCCGCCACACGGTAGCCCGGGGGTCACGGCTTGTGATCCCACTGCTGCCACCAATGTGATGGAACGTGCACACACACGACGGCTGCCGCCGTCCGACCCAGTAAACTGCAGGGATTTATAACTATCCCACTTCCACTTAGGAACTTGCAGCTCTCTGGCACCCCCCTTACCCTCAGGTCAGTCAGGGAACTGCACCTAGGATAATTGGTCGCCAGACGGGTCACTTGGATGTGTGCTGGCTATTGGGCACGCTGCAGTGAGGGAATTATGATTACTCCTGGCTGCAGCCAGGCAGTACCCTTATAAACCCCGCTCCGTCACTGCCAGCGTCCCCCAATAGATTAACACTTTACACCCCTTTCCTTTAGCTGCCACCAGCTACGGGTTTGACTTAATACACAATTTATCAAGAGGGTCCGTAGCAACCCCAAAACAGTAGCGTAGTTACTTCAGGCACGTGCAGATTCGTTTATAGAGCAGGAGAAACAAACTAATAAATTTATAGGTTTATTCCTTAAAAACAGGCAGTGCTTATATAATATAAAAAGATGTAACAAACTGAGACAATATAGTTATGTACAGATGCAGTTATAAAATAAAATAGGATTAAGAATGAAAGTCACTCACATGGTTGTTAGATCATTTACAGGCAAGCCAGGCTGGGGGAAGGAGCCACACGTCATAGTTCATTGGGAGATCTCTTACTCAGCACGTCCCAGCAGAAAGAATTCTAGCGAGCAACTTCACTGTAAGACTTATGCATGTCAGCTTCTGACCTCACAAAAAGGGCTGGTCCTCTGGCCACCTCCCCTGGCTACAAGCTATGGTTTGAGCTCTGCAATATCATAAGGTTCATAACTCGTTGGGGAACTCTAGCAGAATAACGGCAGACCTATCAATGATCTTGCTTTGAAATAATGGTTCAAATGAACCCAAACTTGGGTGACATAGCTCATGGGGCACCCGAGAATTCCATTTCTCGGGTTCTGTTGGAGTTACGGGTTCACCGGTACCACGGGAACGATGCCCGTCGGCGCATGGTTCAACACAGTGACGTTCGTGTTTCTAGCGAATGCTCCCACCGTGTTATTAACCAAAAAGGAATGAATACTCCAACATGGCTGCTATAGGAAGAAAGCACGTGTTCGGACAATGCAGGACCCCTGCGGTGAAGCGGGAAAACTTCCAGCACTGGCAGCTCACATTACACTGCCTGAGTGCAGGATGACAGGGGGGGGGAAGGGGGTTGTAGTTCTAGCAACAGCACAAGACATGAAGCTTGCAATATCATCACAGTCAGTATGCTTCAGCGCTGCGGTGACAGCGCTACTACATGTATGTCAGTATGCTTCAGTGCTGCGGTGACAGCGCTATTACTTGTATGTCAGTATGCTTCAGTGCTGCTGTGACAGGCTATTGTATGTCAGTATGCTTCAGTGCTGCGGTGACAGCGCTACTACATGTATGTCAGTATGCTTCAGCGCTGCGGTGACAGCACTATTACATGTATGTCAGTATGCTTCAGCACTGCTGTGACAGCGCTATTACATGTATGTCAGTATGCTTCAGCACTGCTGTGACAGCGCTATTACTTGTATGTCAGTATGCTTCAGCACTGCTGTGACAGCGCTACTACATGTATGTCAGTATGCTTCAGTGCTGCTGTGACAGCGCTACTACATGTATGTCAGTATGCTTCAGCGCTGCGGTGACAGCGCTACTACATGTATGTCAGTATGCTTCAGCACTGCGGTGACAGCACTACTACATGTATGTCAGTATGCTTCAGTGCTGCTGTGACAGCGCTATTACTTGTATGTCAGTATGCTTCAGCGCTGCTGTGACAGCACTACTACATGTATGTCAGTATGCTTCAGTGCTGCTGTGACAGCACTACTACATGTATGTCAGTATGCTTCAGTGCTGCGGTGACAGCGCTATTACATGTATGTCAGTATGCTTCAGTGCTGCTGTGACAGCGCTACTACATGTAATGTCAGTATGCTTCAGTGCTGCTGTGACAGCGCTATTACATGTATGTCAGTATGCTTCAGCACTGCGGTGACAGCACTACTACATGTATGTCAGTATGCTTCAGTGCTGCTGTGACAGCGCTATTACATGTATGTCAGTATGCTTCAGCGCTGCGGTGACAGCACTACTACATGTATGTCAGTATGCTTCAGTGCTGCTGTGACAGCGCTATTACATGTATGTCAGTATGCTTCAGTGCTGCTGTGACAGCGCTATTACATGTATGTCAGTATGCTTCAGTGCTGCTGTGACAGCGCTATTACATGTATGTCAGTATGCTTCAGTGCTGCGGTGACAGCGCTACTACATGTATGTCAGTATGCTTCAGTGCTGCTGTGACAGCACTATTACATGTATGTCAGTATGCTTCAGTGCTGCTGTGACAGCGCTATACATGTATGTCAGTATGCTTCAGTGCTGCTGTGACAGCGCTATTACATGTAATGTCAGTATGCTTCAGCGCTGCGGTGACAGCGCTACTACATGTATGTCAGTATGCTTCAGCGCTGCTGTGACAGCGCTATTACATGTATGTCAGTATGCTTCAGTGCTGCGGTGACAGCGCTGTTACATGTATGTCAGTATGCTTCAGTGCTGCGGTGACAGTGCCGGTACATGTATGTCAGTATGCTTCAGTGCTGCGTGACAGCGCTATACATGTATGTCAGTATGCTTCAGTGCTGCGGTGACAGCGCTGTTACAGTAGATGTGGTGATTTTTTGTCCGCAGGCAGATAGCTGCAGGACAGAGAGGGAGCAGGAGCGGGGGAGTTCGCGCTCAATATTCGAGCTAGCAGGGGGCGTGGCCTAATCTATTCCCGGTCTTCTGAGCAGGAAGATCGCGCGCTCTGGCGTTTCTCCTGCGACTCCCTCACTGTGGCGGCCATTACACAGGCTCCTGGGCTCCTCAGACCGCTCCTCTCCTCATAAGACACCACGGCCAGCTGGGTGAGTGCTGATTCCTCACCCCGCAGCGCAGCGATCGCTATCCTGCAGCTGCAGTCTCATTAGAGACATAAAATTGGCTGGGGCTCACTAATATATATATATTGTGGTGAGTTTGCATTATTAACCCCTCTGAGGGTTATTTCTACCAGCTAAATTTTTTGACTGAATACCGCTGGGGTAACCCTGCTTGGTGGAGCGTTAACCCTTCAGCGTTTAAAAAAAAAAAAAAAAAAACCGCATAGTTTTTGCTGGTATTACGCTTTGACCTGCTCATACAGGTGAGACATGTCTGAACAGAGTTCAGATGCCGCGGACCACGTCCCAGTGCCATTGCGGCAATCAGATACGCAGGCCTCCACAGCGTCTAGCGCTGCGGTCGACAGCGGTGAAAAATTGGACGATATCGCTCGATCGATCAACAACTTGTCTGACCTTTTAGGTCAATATGTGTCTGCTAATTCCTCTCAGAGGAAGCGACGCAGGCCGTTACCGGCCTCTACACGGAGTAAGTCAGATGTATCTGATATTGGGCAGAGTTCCCCTTTAAATTCGGATGGAGAATATATCCGATTCAGATGCGGACGAGCCGCAGGGGCGTTCCTCTATGGCGAAGCGTACGGAGGCATTAATTGAAGCCATGAGAGATATATTACAGTTACCGGAGGAGGTAACTAGTCGTCCTGGTAAATCAGCACGCATGTTCCAGGAGTCCCGTGCTTCGCGTACAACATTGCCAGCTCTGGATGAGCTTAATAGTGTAATAGAGGAGGAACGTCTATGTCCAGATAAGCGTTTTCATGGAACGCATTTCTTTGATACACTTTATCCTTGCTCTGCGGAGTTAAAGGCTAATTGGACTTCTGCTCCTGAAGTGGATGTGTCCTTATCTCAGCTTAGTAAATCCTCACTACTCCCTATTAAGGGGAAAGCGAGCTTACAGGAGCCTTTGGATAGAAAAACAGAATTGGCGGCAAAAGCAAGCTATGAGGCTGCGGGTCATGGATTCCAAGCAGTGCTAGGATCCATGTGTGCTGCTAGAGCTCCTCTAGGCTGGTTGGCACGTCTGAAGACGGAGTTGCAAAATGAATCTCCGTTATCTGAGATACGGGAAACTTGTGAATGGTTAGAAACGGCAGCCTGTTATATCTTTGATGCCGGTCTGGATACGGCATCTCTGCTGGCCAAAGCGCAAGCTTCAGCGGTCACAGTCAGAAGAGCTTTATGGCTCAGACAGTGGGCCGGGGACGCAGTTTCCAAACAAGGGTTGTTGGCCTTACCTTACAAGGGTGGCCATCTTTTTGGATCCGACCTCACAGAGCTGATTTCCAAGGCTAAGGCGAAGGAATCAGCATTACCACAGCGTAGGGCCATGGTCTCGGTGTCCAGTAAGCCTGGCGTCTATAGTGGTCGGCGGTCCTTTCGGGGCCGAGGACGATCTAGTCACTCCTCGTGGGGATCGGGTCGTCCTTCCTTCTCAGGAAAGAAATCCTCTCAGAAAACTCGTACTCCCTGGAAGCGGAGTTTCCGCCAGGACAAGCGGGAACTTGACAAGAAGCCCGCAAAGTCGGATTGACGCCAGGGGTCCACTCGAGGATTCTCGAGTGGGGGGTCGCCTGCTTCTTTTCAAGGCGACTTGGATGGCTCGCGTTCCAGATTCCTGGGTAACGCGGATAGTGTCGGCAGGCTATTTCATAGAGTTTGCTTCTCGACCCCCAAATGTTTTTTGTCAATCTCGCGTTCCGTCGGAACCCGAGCTTGTTGTCGCTCTACAGCGAGAGGTCGAATCTCTGCTACAAAAGGGTGTAGTGATACCGGTTCCGTCAGAGGACCGAGGGAAAGGTTTTTATTCCAACCTTTTTATAGTTCCCAAAAAGGAGAACAAATTTCGCCCGATTCTGGATCTCAAGCGATTAAACCGGCATGTCCATGCCCGGAAATTTCGCATGGAGTCGCTTCGCTCCGTTGTGGCAGCTCTGTCACAGAACGATTTTCTGGTGTCAATCGACATTCGCGACGCCTATTTGCATATTCCCATCGGAAAGGCTCATCAGCGCTTTCTTCGATTTGCCATAGGTCAGAATCATTACCAGTTCGTGGCTCTGCCGTTCGGCTTAGCCTCAGCGCCAAGGGTCTTTACAAAAATTCTGGCGCCCCTCATGGCAATCCTTCGAAGACAGGGGATTACGATTCTCCCTTATCTGGACGATCTTTTGATCGTGGCTTCCTCGGAGGAGGAGGCGTTGACGGCTCGGGATTTGTCTCTTCAGTTTCTGAAGGACTTCGGTTGGCTGGTCAATTGGGAGAAGTCGTCCCTGGAACCATCGAGGACAATCCTCTTTTTGGGAATGCATCTCGACACGTTTCGGTCGGTAGTTTCCCTACCACCAGACAAACAGTCATGTCTTCTTCGACATGTACAGATTATGAAATCCTCAACGGCAATGTCCCTACGGAAGTGTATGCGTCTTCTGGGACTGATGGTGGCGTCCATGGAGGCAATTCCTTTTGCCCAGTTCCATTCCAGGACTCTCCAAAGGTTCATCTTGAGTCGATGGAACCAGTCGCAATCGCTGGATTGCAGTGTCACCATTTCTCGCGCGGTGCGGGATTCTCTAGAATGGTGGTTACGTCCAGGGGCATTCTCCCTGGGGAAGTCTTTCCTCCCTCCAAAGTGGTCAGTCATAACCACCGATGCCAGCCTGACGGGCTGGGGGGGTGTTTGGAACAATCTCTGGATTCAGGGGGTATGGTCATCGGAAGAGTCTGTTCTTCCGATCAACATCCTGGAATTGAGGGCGATTTTCCTTTGCCTCCAACATTGGACGGTCCTTTTGAGCGGTCTGCCAGTCCGAGTGCAGACAGACAATGCGACGGCTGTCGCGTATATCAATCACCAAGGTGGGACAAGGAGTTCCAGACTCATGGTAGAGGTGTCCCGAATTCTGATTTGGGCAGAGGCCAGTGTGCCAGCCTTGTCGGCGATTCACATTCCAGGGGTTCAGAATATTACAGCGGACTTTCTCAGTCGCAGAAGGATGGATCCCGGGGAATGGAGCCTCCACCCGGAAGTTTTTGCACTACTGTGCTCTCGCTGGGGAACCCCCCAAGTGGATTTGATGGCATCCAGGTCCAATGCCAAGTTACCGACGTTCATGTCCAGGTACAAGGACCAGAAGGCTGTGGCGGTGGATGCTCTAGTGGCTCAGTGGGATCAGTTCGAGCTGATCTATGTATTCCCGCCGATATCCTTACTTCCTCTAGTACTGCGTCGGATCAGACTAGAGAGAATTCCAGCTATTTTGATAGCTCCAGACTGGCCAAGAAGGGTGTGGTTCTCGACAATAATGTCGCTGTTGGCGGCATCTCCTTTTCCACTCCCTCTTCAACCGGACTTGTTGACTCAGGGGCCCGTTTGTCATCCGGACTTGATGTCCCTGCGTTTGACGGCGTGGCTCTTGAGACCGAAATCTTGATCCGTAGAGGTTTCTCTGCCGGGGTCATTGCTACCCTTCGTGCTGCAAGAAGTCCGGCTACTACTAGGATTTACCACAAAATTTGGGAAACCTTCTTTTCGTGGTGTTTGGGGTCCTCTCGGAATCCGAGAAAATTTTCCATTCCCAACCTGTTGGCTTTTCTGCAGCATGGGCTAGACAAGGGTTTGGCAGTCAGCACCCTGAAAGGTCAGATTTCTGCTCTGTCCTTATTGTTCCGGAGAACCATTGCTTCAAATAGAGACGTGCTCTCCTTTTTCCGAGGTATATCTCGTAAGTTTCCGCCGCGGAAGGCACCCGTGTCTCCTTGGCGGCTCAACCTTGTTTTGGAGGCTCTTCAGCATAAACCTTTTGAGCCGATGGTTTCTGCTAGCCTTTCCTTACTTTCCTGGAAGGTGGCTTTCCTTGTTGCAGTCACTTCCTTGAGGAGAGTTTCTGAGTTGGCAGCTCTTTCTTGTTCGCCTCCTTTTCTGGAGTTTTTTCCGGATCGTGTAGTGCTTCGCACTCGGGGTGATTTTTTGCCTAAAGTGGTGTCACAATTTCATGTCAATCAGGATATTGTGTTGCCTTCATTCTGTCCGGATCCGAAGAATGTGAAAGAGCGAGCTTTACACACATTGGATTTAGTGCGGGCCTTGAAGTTTTATCTATCTATTACTCAAGGTTTTCGTAAGACGGACTCCCTATTTGTGGTTCCAGTCGGTCGTCGGCATGGTCAACGAGCTTCCAAGGATTCTATAGCTCGTTGGATTCGGTCAGCTATATTGGAAGCTTACCGTCTTCAGGGTGAATCTTGTCCGATTAAGATTCAAGCCCATTCCACGAGGGCTGTGGCTTCATCGTGGGCTTTTCACCAAGGTGCTTCGGCAGTGCAGCTCTGCCGGGCGGCAACTTGGCGCTCTGTCCACACGTTTACGAAGTTTTATAAAGTGGACGTCAGTGCTTCCGCTGATGCAGCCCTCGGACGTAGGGTCCTGCAGGCAGCTGTAGTTTAAAGTTCTGGATGAACTTGTGTTTAGCGCTGGTTGCGCTTTGTTGTTAAGGTTGTTGGGTTTCTGCCTTTTGTTGGTTTTTCCCACCCTTATTTTTGAACTGCTTTGGGACGTCCCATCAGTAATGAATACTGTGGCTCTCTTCCTTCCATCTGCAGCTGAAACACGGATTTTGGTAAGAACTTACCTGTAAAATCCTTTTCAGCGAAGGAAGGAAGAGAGACACAGCACCCTCCCAAGGCAGAAGTGTGTTGATGTTTTCAGATGCAGCGCGACCCTTATCTGATAGCGATTATCTGGGCTGAGGTCAGCGCGCTAAGGCTCTGTTCCAGCATCGCCAGCTCATCGCAGTAGTCAGGTTCCGTGAGTAGTACCTGGAACTCTGTGGTTTTTGGCTTTCTTTGCATGCATAACCTGTATCCTTGTGTTTTTTCTCTGAAGTTCCTTCAGAAGGGGTTATGTTGCTCCGCTGGTGATCTTGGCTCTTTTCCTAAAAGCTTTGGTACGACTGGAGCTGAGTAGGAGGAGCCCGAGCTGGAGGGGCCAGCCAGTCAGCACTCTTTTGATCTGAGGTGACATCCTGATCTGGGGCTCCGCCTACCCATCAGTAATGAATACTGTGTCTCTCTTCCTTCCTTCGCTGAAAAGGATTTTACAGGTAAGTTCTTACCAAAATCCGTGTTTTACTTCACTCTTCTTTTTTATTAACAGAAGAACTTTCTGACACTGGTGATGTTTTTGGACACTTGATTTGTTTAGCCTTAATTCATTTCTGCAGCTGTGTGGGAGAATTGGCCGATCTAATTAAAGTAAAGTCTAGAGACAATGATGATGATGAAGCCGAGTATTCCAGATTCTTCCCCATCTTCATATGGGCGGTGAGAGACGTCACTTTAAAGCTGGAGTTTAATGGCGGGCCGATCACCGAAGATGAATACTTAGAAAATGCCCTAAAGTTGAAGAAAAGTAAGAAACGCATCTAACTGCTCTGTACGGGAAATTAAGAAAACAAGAAAGGCTTCTCTTAAGAGATTATCGGGGCCGTAGTGTCACGCTGTCTAATGATATGTATACAATGTCAGTAAACTATTAATACAGGAACAACACTCTATACAACAACTAGTATAGCAACATCAGCATGTAAGTATAGAATAGATTTACCTGACACGATATATGTTGAACTCAGGGTTAATCTTGAGGACTTGATGAGCTGAAACAGGAAAGAGGTGGACCGGGATCTAACCTGACCCTAAACTGGGGTCCTAACTAATCCCTCACCTTGGAGGTACTGATAATGGTTCAGAGGTCCAAGTCTCCAACCTAACCCTGTCTCCTATCAGACCCTGAACCCTGTAATCAGTCCTAAGAAGGATCCTGACTACCACCAAAGGGATATGGGCTGATCTCAGCTAAATACACAGATTAGACATATAAGACAGACAGGATAACACTCGCTTGCATACACACTCAAACACCAAAGGAACATAAATGGTCTGGGAAATAAACTCTAACCAAGTTGAGCTTAGAACAACTAAGGAGCTCACAACTAAAGTCTATACAGATTCATTCCTATCTGTGGTCTGCATGAAGGTTTCACTGGCAACTCCCCAAGCAGACAACCAGGAATTTAAAGGAAACCAATCAACAAATAATCAATTGCAGCCGGGAGAAACTGCACCCAGTCCCAGCACCGAGCACAGACAGAATTAACTCCCTAGCTGCCAAACACAAAGAAACAGCAGATCAGCTGTGAGAAGTCAAAATGTGCAACCGCGACGATCTTCGTGGCAATGCACACATGACAGTACCCCCCCTTCTACGAGGGGCCTCCGGACCCTCAGGGCCAGGCCTGCCCGGGTGAGTTCTGTGGAAGGTCCGAACCAAACGATCTGCGTTAATGTCAGACGCAGGAACCCACGTCCTCTCCTCTGGACCATACCCCTTCCAATGCACCAAGTACTGAAGGGACCGGCGATTCAGATGAGAGTCAATGATCTTTGATACTTGAAATTCCAAGTTACCATTGACCAACACAGGAGGAGGAGGTAGAGGTGACGGTATGACTGGTGCCACATACCTTTTAAGTAATGACTTGTGGAACACATTATGAATTTTAAACGTAGGAGGGAGGTCCAGACGAAATGCCACAGGATTAATTATGGAACTGATCCTGTACGGCCCGATGAATCTGGGACCCAGTTTCCAGGAGGGCACCTTAAGTTTTATATTCCTGGTAGACAACCATACCAGATCGTTCACATTCAGATCTGGACCAGAAACTCTCCTCCTATCAGCCATACGTTTGTAACGGTTCCCCATCGCACTCAGATTATTCAATACACCTCTCCACACAGAAGCAAGTGACGACGAGAAACGCTCCTCCTCAGGAACCCCAGAAGGGCCCCCCCCATTGAAAGTACAAAACTGGGGATGGAAACCATATGCCCCAAAAAACGGGGACTTACCAGTGGACTCGCTCCGCCTGTTGTTAAGAGCGAACTCTGCCAGAGGCAAGAAAGAAGACCAGTCCTCTTGGTTCTCTGAAACAAAACACCGGAGATATGTCTCTAAGCTCTGATTCAGACGCTCTGTCTGACCATTGGTCTGCGGATGAAAAGCCGAGGAAAATGACAATTGCATCCCCCGACGTAAACAAAATGCCCTCCAAAATTTGGACACAAACTGAGACCCCCTATCTGACACCACATCAGAAGGCAACCCATGAAGTCTAACGATCTCCCTAATGAACACCTGCGCCAGAGTTTTAGCATTAGGGAGGGCAGGAAGAGCAATGAAATGTGCCATCTTACTGAACCTGTCAACAACCACCAGTATGACAGTATTCCCTGACGACGGAGGAAGGTCCGTAATGAAGTCCATAGATAAATGAGTCCATGGACGCTCCGGAAGTTTCAAGGGTAAAAGGGTCCCAGACGGACGGGTATGAGGGTTTTAGAGCGAGCACACACCCCACATGACGTGACAAAAGTTATAACATCTTTATTAGCATTAGGCCACCAAAACCGGCGAGAAAGGAGATCTAAAGTAGCCTTACTCCCTGGATGTCCTGCTAGAGCAGAATTATGATGTGCCTCAATAACCTTTTGTCTCAACAGATTTGGGACAAACAGTCTCCCTGGAGGTCCTGCAGGGGCGTCCCCCTGAGCCTCTAACACCTCCTCCTCAAGCTCAGAAAATACAGCCGACACTACCACCCCCTCCTGAAGGATAGGACTCGGGTCATCCGTTTTCCCGGCCCCTGGGAAACTGCGAGACAAGGCATCAGCCTTTACATTCTTAGACCCCGGGCGATAAGTGACGACAAAATTAAACCTGGTAAAAAACAACGACCATCGAGCTTGTCTGGAATTCAGACGCTTAGCGGATTCCAAATACAACAGGTTCTTGTGATCAGTAATAACGGTAACCGGGTGGACTGCCCCCTCCAAAAAGTGACGCCATTCTTCAAAAGCTAACTTAATGGCCAAAAGTTCCCTATTGCCGATATCATAATTCCTTTCGGCGGACGACAATTTCTTAGAAAAGAAAGCGCACGGATGCCATTTACCAGGGGACGGACCCTGGGACAATATAGCACCCACCCCTACGTCAGACGCATCCACCTCCACAATGAACGGCTGAGATGCATCTGGTTGGATGAGAACGGGTGCCGAAGCAAAACATTTCTTCAAAGAGGAAAAGGCTTGGCAAGCTTTGTCCGACCATTTAGAAAAATCCGTCCCTTTTCTTGTCATGTCAGTGAGAGGTTTGACGACAGATGAGAAATTACAAATAAATTTCCGGTAGTAGTTAGCAAACCCCAAAAAACGCTGCAGAGCCTTAAGATCCCCTGGCTGATCCCATTCAAGCACTGCTCTCACCTTTTCAGGGTCCATACGGAAACCGGAGGCTGACACCAAAAAACCCAAAAACTGAAGTTCCTGTACGGCAAATACACACTTCTCCAGTTTGGCGTATAGTTTATTGTCTCGCAAGATCTGCAACACCTGTCTCACATGCTCCTGATGAGACACAAGATCTGGCGAGTAAATTAAAATGTCGTCCAAATATACAACCACAAACAGCCCCACAAGGTGACGAAAAATGTCATTAACAAAATGTTGGAATACTGCTGGTGCAGTAGTCAGACCAAAAGGCATGACAAGGTTCTCATAATGTCCCTCCGGCGTGTTAAACGCCGTTTTCCACTCATCCCCCTCTTTTATCCTAATCAGATTATACGCCCCCCTGAGATCCAATTTAGAGAACCATTTGGCGCCAACAATTTGATTGAAGAGATCAGGAATAAGAGGGAGTGGATACGGATCTCGAACAGTAATCCGATTAAGTTCGCGGAAATCCAAGCAAGGGCGTAGGCCTCCATCTTTCTTCTTCACAAAGAAGAACCCCGCGGCTACTGGGGAAGATGAAGGTCTAATATGCCCTTTGGCCAGACTTTCAGAAATATAATCTTTCATAGCCTGCCTCTCAGGACCAGAAAGATTATACAACCTAGCTTTAGGTAACTTAGCATCAGGAAGGAGATTAATAGAGCAGTCATACACGCGATGAGGAGGCAACTCCTGACACCCCTCCTCAGAGAAAACATCCCCAAAATCCTCCAAAAAAGGAGGCAATGTACTAGGCACGACCGCACTGATGACTGTGTTCATGCAGTTGCTTTTGCAAAACTCACCCCATTGGCTTATTTCTCTGGACTGCCAATTAATCACAGGGTTATGTTTAACCAACCAAGGAAGTCCCAACACAATGGGAGTAGGTAGACCCTCCAACACATAACAAGATAATTGTTCCCTATGTATTGCCCCTACCCGAAGGTCAATGTTATGAACCTCATGAACAAAGCTACCTTGGCCGAGAGGCCTGGCGTCAATGGAGAATATAGGGATCGGTTTGACCAATACACTCAGATGCATACCTTGAGCCTGAGCAAACTGAGCGTCAACCAGATTAGCCCCGGAACCACTATCAAGAAGAACAGACAATCTCTCCACTCTCGTACCAACTACCACCTCCACTGGTACAAGGAACTGAGAAGAACTGGCGGATGAAATACATACTCCCAGGTTGTCGTCCACCACACAACCTGGGATTAACAGTTTTCCGGCGACTTTTGGCTCAACAAGGCACGGGATGGACATTCTCCAACAAAATGTCCCTCTTTCCCGCAGAAAAAACATCTTCTAGTCCTGCGGCGTACCGCCAATCCCCTCCTACGAAATGATGTCCCTCCCAACTGCATAGGCTCATCCGAACAGACAAGGGGAACCTCAACATAAGGGACTTTAGTGGTAGGTGGAGAAACAACAGGGAGTGGGGTTACCTCACCCCTCTCCCGAAGCCGTCTATCAGTACGGATAGCTAAGGCCATAGCAGCCTCCAGTGAATGAGGAGACTCATACTGAGCCAAAACGTCTTTTAATTTATCAGAAAGCCCATGACAAAACTGGCTCCTAAGAGCTGGGTCATTCCACTGAGTATCTGTGGCCCATCTACGAAACTCAGAAGCAAGTTCCTCTGCCAGACGATCTCCCTGCTGTATCTTACGTAATTTTGTCTCAGCAAGAGAGACCCGATCTGGGTCATCATATACCAATCCCAGGGCAGTAAAAAATTGATCTACAGACAGTAGAGCCGGGGATCCCGGAGGAAGGGAGAAATGCCCAGGATTGAGGGTCCCCTTGCAGAAGTGAGATAACAATTCCCACTCTCTGCTCATCACTCCCTGATGATCGAGGCCGAAGCCGAAAATACAATTTACATGCCTCCCGGAAGGTGAAAAATTTGTCTCGCCCACCAGTGAACCTGTCCGGGAGAGCTACTTTAGGTTCAACTCTGGTTTGCTCCAGGGGAGACAAAACTTTGGACTTAATGTCCGTCAGCTCCATGGATAATCCCTGCAACTGCAGAGCCAGCTGGGCTACTGGATCCATGGTAACTGGAGATAATTTTTAGGGCCAGTGAAAATGTCACGCTGTCTAATGATATGTATACAATGTCAGTAAACTATTAATACAGGAACAACACTCTATACAACAACTAGTATAGCAACATCAGCATGTAAGTATAGAATAGATTTACCTGACACGATATCTGCTGAACTCAGGGTTAATCTTGAGGACTAGATGAGCTGAAACAGGAAAGAGGTGGACCGGGATCTAACCTGACCCTAAACTGGGGTCCTAACTAATCCCTCACCTTGGAGGTACTGATAATGGTTCAGAGGTCCAAGTCTCCAACTTAACCCTGTCTCCTATCAGACCCTGAACCCTGTAATCAGTCCTAAGAAGGATCCTGACTACCACCAAAGGGATATGGGCTGATCTCAGCTAAATACACAGATTAGACATATAAGACAGACAGGATAACACTCGCTTGCATACACACTCAAACACCAAAGGAACATAAATGGTCTGGGAAATAAACTCTAACCAAGTTGAGCTTAGAACAACTAAGGAGCTCACAACTAAAGTCTATACAGATTCATTCCTATCTGTGGTCTGCATGAAGGTTTCACTGTTAACTCCCCAAGCAGACAACCAGGAATTTAAAGGAAACCAATCAACAAATAATCAATTGCAGCCGGGAGAAACTGCACCCAGTCCCAGCACCGAGCACAGACAGAATTAACTCCCTAGCTGCCAAACACAAAGAAACAGCAGATCAGCTGTGAGAAGTCAAAATGTGCAACCGCGACGATCTTCGTGGCAATGCACACATGACACATAGGTAGGGCGGTAATGGGGGAGGCAGGACCCCCCCATAAATATCAGAGTGCTGTCAGTGGAGCTGGGATCAGTATAAGGATGAACTCATTGGTTCTAAATGATGAAATTAATTTACAGTTGTCCTAAATTTTCAGATTCTGGGGAATATGTATCTTACAGGAATTTGATTCCTCCAAAACCAAGGAGAGTGTACTGGTGCCCTGGACGGTGGTAATGGAAGACATAGACAAGAACAAGGAGGTTTATTAGAATTAAGCAGAATAAAAATGCTAAAAACCATGAAATGAGAAGTGATGGTATAAAGGAGAAGAAGGGAACACACGGAGAGAGTGAGAAGGGAAAACCGGTGTGATGTATTTTTCTCCCGTCACACCACAGTGACCACAACTTTCTAACTTCCTCCATAAGCTCAAAGCCGGGAATTCCCGTTCTCACGTTCAGGTTCAGATCAAGTTTAGGTGATTCCCTTCCCATCCTCTCCTTTTTGTTCTTTTTTAGCTTTGAGCTTCAGTTTTTATTAGACTTTCACAACTCACAGCGGTGCCTGGTGGGGCTGTATACTCCCAATAAAAATGCCCTGCTCAGTGAGGCCCCATCCCCTGTAGGGTCTTCTCTTCTGCACATGTGCTCCGGCCGCTTGGCGTGAAGTTCTACAGTTACTACATCATTATAAAAATGGATGAAAATTACCAGGGATGGTGATATAAAGGGTTCATGAGGTTGTATCCTGGGGACACACATGGTCCTAAACCCAGATCTCCACTTTGCGGATCTGCAGACATCTGTCCTGCATTACTAGGCCACAGACATCTTCGATTCCACATCTGACTTCTTTAATATTTGTTGTCAGTGTGATAAAAAGAGAATTGTCTCTGTCTACTGCACACCCAGGGGCGTAACCATAGTAGGAGCAGGGGTGGCATTTGCACCCAGGAACCTGGAGCCTAGAACTTTCCAAAAGGTCCCTTTAGTCCAATATTTTAGAAGACCTCTGATAGTTGGGAGCTCTGTTGGAGATTTTGTACTGGGCTCACAAATTTTAAGTTGCGCCACATCCCCCTCTCTGAATATGGATATTACAGTCAATTTCTATCTTAAAGCATGGAAAACGCCATTTTCAGCACTGATTGGTACCGTCATTGTAAGTCTTGGGACAGATATAATGATATAGATGGAAACGTGGGCAGTATGGTGGCTCAGTGGTTAGCATTATACATGGTGGCTCAGTAGTTAGTACTGCAGTCTTCTAGAACTGGTGTTCTGGATACAAATCCCACCAAGGACAACATCTGCAAGTAGTTTGTATGTTCTCCCCGTGTTTCGTGGGTTTTCTCCAGGTTCTCCAGTTTCTTCCCACACTCCAAAGATCTACTGATAGGGAATCTAGATTGTGAGCCCTAATGGGGACAGGGATGATAATGTCTGTGAAGCGCTGTGAAATAGGATTGCATTATAAGCAATGCATAATAATAATAAATAAGGAAATTGATGATGGTGGAGATATTCTTTGTCCATTCTTCTGTCTCGTACAGCTGAAAACATGGAAGACAGCATGGAGAAGATCGAGAACCACAACAGGTATAGGGACTGCATCCGCATGTATTTCAAGACTCGCAAGTGCTTCATGTTTGACCTTCCAACTGGGATAAGGAGGTCCTCCAGAACATGGACGAGGTGTCTGAGGATCAACTGAGTCCGGTGTTTGTGACCAAGACTAATGCATTTTGTGACTATATTTATGAAAATGCTGACGTCAAGTACATGGATAATGTGCACAAAGTCACAGGGGAAAGTGAGTATTAGCACAGTGATGTCTGGCCATGACTGCCCTGAGATCGCGTAAGTGCTGGATATTTTTGTAACCTGTTCATCATTTCCAGCTCTCGCCAACCTGGTCGTGATGTTCACCAAAGCCATAAGCTCATCTAATGTCATCTGCATGGAGGACGAGGTAGCCAACATAACAGTGGCGCAAAACACAAAAGCGGTGAGGGAGGCAACACAGCACTATGAAAATACGATGAAAGCAAAAGTCAAGTTTCCCACGGAGACTCACGACCAGATCCTAAAGCTAAGCGAAGAGTGTGAGAAGGAGGCGCTAAGCTTATTCATGAAAAGATCCTTCAAGGACAAGGATCACCAGTTCCAAAAGCAATATTTGGTAAGTTGTCAAAAATGAAGGCCCGAGAATAAATCCTTGGGGAAAAAAAATACAAAGAACATCTGTATGGTAAGTGGAGAGAAAAAAAACTGCTTCGTTTGTGGTTCATATTCGACCTGTGATTGGTAAAAGGTACATCAAAGAATAAAACACAAGGTTCCTCTGATCTCATGAAGCTCCCACCTGCAGTCTCCTCTGCTCATGAGGACCCACATAGAAGCACAAAATAGAGACATATGGACGACTATTCCAGTGGAAACGATTCACCTAATCTGTGCTCAATTACAAATCAGCTGTGAAAGGGAAGCCGTACATGGAGGCCTGGCTGCTATGGCTTTATGACAGGCTTTACTCAATTCCCTTTGTTTGGGGGGTCCTAGAGGGTCCCAGATCTTCATCTTTTAGCCCCTATAAAGAGATCCGGATTGATGCAGGACCCTTAAGTTATGTTCAAAGAGTTGCTGCTGGCTGGTAAAGCGAACTGGCAGAGGAAAATTAACATGCCGGGTCAAAACGAAAGAAAGCTGGGTTTCTAGATCGCTAACACCACCCAGCGCTGTCCACAGTGAAAATGCTACACCATCTAGTGACAGAGGTAGGAGGGCAATTTCAGACATGAATGTAGCATGCGCAAAAATATTTAGCTGACCACATCAGACATGAGAAGGTTCACTGAGCCTAGAAGAAAGTTAAAAGGAAAACAAATGAGCCAATTACAGACACAAAGTTGTATGTGGTGGTGGTCACGGGTGGAGAAATTTCCTTCTTTACATTTATTCTAAATGCCCAAATGTTGTAATTATTTGTTTTATTAACCAAAATTGCCTTTTTACTCCCGTATCTACAGGAAATCATGGAGGAGAAAAAAAATGAATTTTTCAAGAAGAATGACATGGCATCTCGTGCTCATTGTGAGAAGTTGATCAAAACACTTTCCGAAGATCTTAGGAGTTCAGTAGGACAAGGGTCATACGCGATGTTGGGCGGGTACCAGATGTTTAAAGAGGAAATGGAGCACATCGAAGAACAATACAAAAATGAGCCAGGAAAGGGCACAAAGGTGGGTGGGGGGTCCCCGGCCATTATTACGCTGTCACATACTGCTTGAGAAAACAGTCACGGGAGTTGACCAGTCTCCCTTTTCCTAAATAATATTTAGGCCGATGATGTTCTCAAGGAGTTTAAGGAGCGCCAGGAGCTGATCGCTGTCAGCATCAGGATGAACGATAAAGCTCTTAGTGATCAGCAAAAGAAAGCAGAAGGTAAGTGGCCGTGGTACAATGATGGGAGTGGTGAATGACTTGGCCGTGACATCTCACCCAACAGGTTCTCCGGTTTAAGAGTTAGCAGATGTGTAGATAACTTGAGTGAATCGTTCTGGCTACTCGGCTGTAGGACGCAGATTTCCGAGTGCAACACAGATATGTGTATCCACATCATTGGGGGACCCTGCAGACAAAAACAGATTTGGTATAACATCTCCAAATTCACTGCCAGTTGTGACAAGAAATAGCGTACCATTTTTGTTAGTTTGGAAATTCCTTGTGAGCAAGTTGTATTTAGAGATCTGTGGACTATAATGAGGTTGGACAGTCATTTCTAGTCCAGGCTTGTCTTCATAGACTCCATCACTCCATCTCTTCTCCATAGACTTCTCTGTCTTTGCTCCATAGGTCTATCTGGGCCCATGTTCTGGGCCCATGTTCTAATCTATGGAAACCTCTTTGTTTCTGTGGATCTTTCCATGTCTATGGTCCTTGGACCCCTGTTTTTTTCTTTCTTTCATGGACTTTTCTTTTTCTTTTCTCCGTGGTTTGCTTAATGGACCTATTTGAACTTCTGCTCCTTGCACCCCTCTGCATCTTTGTTGCATGGTTCTCTTTGCATCTCTTCTCCCCAGACTTCTCTATGTCCCTGCTCCATGGACTTCATTGATCTCTGCTCTATGAATCTCTCTTCATTTCTGTTCTCTGGACATCTTTGTGTCTCTGATACTTGGTTAATTCTTCATCTGTGCTGTATAGGCTTCTCTTTTTTTCTTTGTTCCATTGACTTCTTTACACTTCTTCACCTATCAGCTCCATGAGACAAAGTATAGAACTTATGATCTACTGTTCCACGTCTCTGCTACATGTACCTGTTTGTTCCTCAGCTGGATATATATAGTCATGTCTGTACACCATGGATCTCTTTGTAGCCTAATTAGTCTTCTCCTGGATCTTTTTACCTTGCGATCCCTATACTCCATACATGTACATTTTCCATGGCTAGAATCATGTTTATGCATAGCACGTAAGAAGATTATGTTGTTGGAAGATTCATGGACCATCGAGCTCATCTATGGATCCTTGTGCTCCCGGTCAGACACAT
>JARQOD010000007.1:97769500-97822254 GCA_033576555.1 Oophaga sylvatica | reverse complement strand
CCAAAGAGAATTGCAGATTGTTTGCATTTGCTAGATTCAGGGAATTCCTAAAAATGTCACACAAATTAAAATTGTAGCAAATTGATTTCCTCATTTCTACCTGCAACAATCAACAATATATTTCCTATCCCAATTCTCCTGACCATCTGTAGAAAGAACCATGAAGCAAGGTGCCGCTGTGGGTGACTGTTCTCCTCTTTGTTCACCCCTGGTTCGGACTACGATGCTTTTGCTACTTTCAGAAAGGTCATTGGTTGTGTATGAAATTCCTTTGTTCTTACTGTTGTTTTCAACTTCCTTTATTCCAGCTGTAAAAACTCCGAGGACACAGGACCAAAATAAAGTCCGAAAGATCATCCAGAATTTTTTTCCGAAGAGAAAGTGCTTCGTTTTTGATTTCCCGTCGTCAGACAAAGCGATTCTGAACGCAATAGACCACGTTTCTGAGACAAAGCTTCAATCAGAATTTGTAGAACAGACCAAAAATTTCTGTCAATTTATTTTTGATGAAATTCCAGAGAAAAAACTAAAAGGAGGAATTGCCCTCACGGGATCCAGTGAGTCTGAGGTTGTCTCAACCATGGGGTGACTGATAGATGCAAAAATAAATCCGTGATTATTGGCAATAATTGGGTCATTTGCTTGAAGATCGATTTTGTCCCATGCTGGTTGCTTTGGCCTCTAAATATTTTGTCCATTGTGGTTACACCAAAGTGGAGAAGGAGATGGTCCTCCTGATTTGATAGAATTTGAGCTCCAAGAATTTTGACCATTTTGCTATAGATCTGTACAGTGATCCCATCGAGGTCACCATTATTAACAATGTTCTGTGTGTAACCATTTGGTTTTCTAATATTGTGCTTATGTTATAAAAGAGCCGTAGTTATCAATGTCCTACTTTACACTACATTGAGAACATCGACATTGACCTGTGTAGATAAATGTGTCCTCTCTTTTCCACACAGGATTCGCGTACCTTCTCCAGTCATACATTAATGTTGTCACAAGACCGGACAACGTTTTTCTAGAAACTTCTGTTTCAGAGATGTTTACTCATGAAAACATGAAAGTTATGAACAGTTCTATTAAGATTTATGAGGACAAGATATCTTCCCAACATGTGAACAGCCAACAAGAATTCCAGCAGCTCCATGAGGCCGCAGTCGACGAGGCCACGCAAGAGTTTAAAAAGTTGTGTCTCAGACATGAAAAGAGCCTGGAAGAATACCTGCATGATCTCGAGGTACAGAACCATCCTTCTTCATTGGTAGCCAACTCCCTTCATGGAGGCACATGCGATTTTTGGTTATTCCCATTTTGTTGTTGAGGCTGTCAAACCCTAGGTGATGGTGGCCAATTGCTCAGAAAAAGCCCGACACTGGGCTTCTCCAAAGTTAACCATTGCTCCCGTGGTACTTGAATAACGCAAATAATACCTCCCTTCTCCAGTACCGACCCTGCACCCCTGGTGGATGCCCATCAGCCAATATTCCAATAACTTAGAAATTTTTGCAGTCAACCATAATTGCCCAAAAGCGAGCATCAGACAAAGCTGGGACGTTGTCCGGTCAGACATAACTACGTTAGGGGAGATACTTTGTAATTAGAGTAGACGGAAGTCAAAGCCCACATGAACCTGGAGGGAGATCTCAGAATAGATAGATCCAGCACGTCTTCCAGCAGAACAATCTCATCCGTGTATAAGTCCTAGTAAATTGTTAATTTACTCATGGGTTCCATGTTTTATGCTACAATAAACTTGGCATATTATATCTGATACAATGATGAATAAAGGTGGTGTTCACTATTCTACATGCCATCTCGATTGCCCCAAGGTGTATAAGAAAATATAAAAATACTTATTTACCTCCGAGAATGGCACCTTTACTCTGATGTCGGTACTGTGTCCTCTGGGAATCACGTCACATTATGTTATGTCACGTGATGAACCTCAGGATCAGAAAGCATTGTCTAATAATGGACAACCCCTTTAAGCAAAATGTTTTTGCTTTTTATTTTGTGATCAGGTCGATTTACTGAAGAGAAAAGATGAAACCTTGAAAGTGTGTGAGGAGTCTTCTGTGCACAGATGTAACGATATCCTGGAACGGGTAAAGACTAAGCTAGACCAAAATCTGAAGAAGAACAAATATCACGTCCCGGAGGACACAAGGCCTTTATTACTGACAAGACCGCCATCGTAGAGGAGTATAACCGGGAACAAGACAAAGGGGTCAAGGTACAGCCGAGGGTCCTCCTGGCTGGTCTTTAGATTTGATTTCTTCTATTTTCCATGGATGTCTTCAGAGTGCAGCATGGTGGCTTGGTGGTTACTATTGAGGACTTCCAGCATGGAGGTCAAGGCTTCCATTCAACTCTATATGGAGTGTATATATTCTCTCTCCACTTTGATTTGTGCACTTCTTCAAGCAGATTTCATGTTTTCAGATTTCTTACACATATAACATTTTAAGCTAAACATTTCCTCTTTTTTAAAAGGCTGAAGACGTCCTCCAAGACTTTCTGAACTTATTAGAACCTATAGAAAAAGGCATCTTAAAGACTGACAAAGATATGTCAGGTGAGGAACCGTTCCTTTGAAACCTCCTGAAACTTCTTCTGCTTTCTCACTCTCTAGTTGGTGACTTTCCCACTCGGCACATCATCCATTCGACCTCTAAAGTAAATCATTCTATAGTAATCTCACATCACCAAGAAGTTCACTTTATCCTGAGAATTTTTAATTTTACCTCTCTAATCAGCTGCAAAGTCCAAGATCTTCAAAGTGACTGATCTAAGAAATATTCATCAACTCCAGCAGTATGTACAGAGTTACCGGTTACCTCAAGGATCCTTCAATCGTGTTGTCATCCAGCTCTTTGGTTTTGCCGGCCATGGGAAGTCCTCCTTCGTAAATTCCTGCCTGTTTACCATGAGCAGTGACACATTTCATGACTATGCAGGGGAAGGTACATCCCAGGGAGGGAAGACCATGGACCGGAGGGGCTACAAGCTCACCAACAGTATTACTATTGTCGACAACAGAGGCCTTTCTAAGATGGACTCTGCTCAAGAATGGGAAGTTTACGCTCAACTTTGTAAGTGTTTTCCTATTACTAATCAAACTAAGAAAATGTAAATGGTCAAAAAATGATATTGAAAGAACCGCCCAGCCTTTATGAAGTCTCCCCTGTAGTCATAATATATGTCATCACTGCTGTCTTGTAACTTTCTGTTTGTTTCTACAGTGTAAAATTAGCTGATTATTTTCTTATTTTAAGGTAATTGTGTGCCTCTGAATGAAGTTGTGTCCTGGGAGAGGAGCCAAAATGATCGTTTCCAACTGGTGACAAAAAGAATCACAGAAGGCTGCACTGATGTGATCGTCCCTGTCCTGGTTTACAGGTATCAGTGAAATGTTCAGTTGGGTAATAAGACTGGCAGTATCCAGGTCCAGTAGCCATTTCAGTAGTCCGTGGCCAGAACACTGCGTACCTCTATTTTTTTTGTGACTTCCCGATGCCTTTTCTGATCAGCAGGCTACCATGGACCTATTACGTTACGACACGGCTCTTACATGACATGATCAGAAGAAGTGTCAGAGATGTCACAGGTAGCAGAAGCTTCGCAGGACTCAGGTCTGGTGGCCATGGACTGTCAATGTGGCTACTGGACCAGGGTCCTATGAATGTTTTTGCTCAACTGTTTTGAAATGAAAAAAAAAAATCAAGTGGAGAAGACAAACAATACTGAGAAAAAGAAAGGGGAAAACAAGGAATATAGGGAAATAAAGGAAAGGAGTCGGGGAATACAAAATATAGAAGTGGAAGTAAAAAGAGATGGAAAGAGAAGAGGATGGAGGGTGATGACCCAACGTCCTACAGAAAGTCTTGCTGTAGATTAAATACAGGGAAATCCAACTATAAACTTCTCCAGAGATTCAATGGAAAAGGCTTGGAAGGGAATTCATCAAAGTATTTTTTTTACATTTCAAACCTGCCCATCGCTTGAAAAAGTAATAAAAACAGACGTGGCTTAGTGGAAGGGGTGACGCCAACCACCGTTCAACAGATTCACTACCATCTACATGAGAAATTGATGCTTACTGGTCACGCCTGGGCAGCCCAAAGGGTGCAGCAATTTAACAACTCACCTAAATAGCAGGGCAATTTCCCAAACAGGGAGGAACTGGAGAAATCTACACCTCCGAGTCTCAGATAGGCCACCTGAGCTGTCAATCAAAGCACCGACAGCTCCGCGCGTCCCAGCACAGGATAGGATGACAGAGCTGTCCATCACCGAGTCCCTGCCACTCTGAGCGGAGGAGTCGTCACAGTCCCTCTGTGACTTTGATGCCTACACGTCTTACACATTTCGTGATCCAGTCCTCGTTCTTTGTGCACAATTTGTTAGTAATTAATTGGATGACGCATCTTAAGTTTTGTCATAAACATCTTTTGCTGGAAATCACCATTTATTCATCGTTGGGAACATTTTCTAACATTTTGTCCATTTTTCAATACAGTTCTCAACAAAACCTCAGTGAGGAGGATTACAGGAACATCAGTGAATTCCTGAAACAAGCCCAAAAGCTCACAGGTAATTAATCATTAGGTTACAGTACGTCACAGACCTCAGTTCTCTTCCCAGATAATTCCCCCTGATGTATTTTGTTGCCCCACAATGAGTTCCAGGTAATTATATCAGTTTAATTTCCATATGAAGTAAAAATGTGTGCTGGAATAATAAGAGCGTTGACCAGAGGTGCCAATAAGAATCACATAGCTGTTGGCCTCACAAGGTCATTTAGCCAACGTCTGCTTCCACCAAACACAGAAAAACACAGTTTGGCCAGGCCTATGCGCGGCATGCCATGCTAGCTGCTCTCAGGCTCCTCTGTCCTCTCCAACGTTCTTTGTCCTTGTCCTTGTCTCCTCAATACACCTTTATCCCTCTTCTAAAATCTTCTACGTCCTCTCGACTCTCCTATCCCGTGTAGACACCTTTGATCCATACGGACTCCTCTTTCTTCTCCATACCCTCTGTATCCTTCCTCTACACTTTTCCATTTATCTCTTCTAGACTTCTCTGTCCCTTTCAGACATCTCTTTCTACTTCTACTTCAGACACCCTTTTTCCATCCAGACATCCAGATTCCTGTTTTCTCTGGATTCCACTGTCTCTTCCAAACTCCTCTATGTCCTCTTTCTTGACTCTTCTGCTCATTCACACTCTTCTATCTTCTCCCTCTTGACCCTTCTGTTCATCACCAGACTCCTTAGTCACCCCTCCAGATACCTTTAGAGTCTTCAGACCCCTTTGTCTGCCTCCAGACCTTTTGTCCTCCTCCAGAGCTTCCTATCCTCCTTTAGACTGCTATTTCCTTCCCCAATCACAATCTGCCTGTTTTGAACTTCTCTGTTCCTGCTAGACATATCTGTCTCCCTCAAAAACGTCTGTCATACCCCTATTCTCCTTACCACCAGGCTCCTCTGTCTACTACAGATTCCTTTGTCCTCTCAGTCCGCTCCTACTTCTCTGTCCTATCTAGACATCTCCATCGCTTCCATACTCCTATGTCCTCATCCTTTTCTCTGTCTTCCCTTCACTCTGTATGCTCTTCTATTCTTTCCAGACTTCCCTGTCTCCTCCATATCTCTAGGTGCCCTCTCACTAGACTTCTCTGCGCTTTACTTATTATCTGTCTCTTCCATTCTCCATTGTCTCCTCTCTCCAGACTCTTCTGACCACCTCCAGACTCTTTTGTTACCCTTCCAGAATGCCATGTTTCTCTTCACACCCCTTTTTCCCCTTCAGACATATTTCTCCTTTTCCATCTGCCTTCCTCAGACTTTTTTTTCAGCTTTTGCTAGACACCTCTATGAACACCAGACACTTTTTTTCCACTCCAGACCCATCTGTCTCCTTCAGACATCTGCAGCATTCCTTTCTCAGTCCTCCAGACTCCTCTGTCCCCTCCAGACTAGTCTGTCTGCTCCATACCTCTGTGTCTCTTTCATCCAGGTTCCTCTTTCACCCCTCCAGACAGCTCTTTCCTCCTTTAGACCCCTTTGTCTCCTCCGACTACTCTGTCCTTTAATCACTGTTCCCTCGAGATTCTTGCCTTCCTCAAGACACCTCTGTCCCCTCCAGACTAATTTGTCTCCTCCATACCTCTGTGTCTCCTTCGTTCAGACACCTCTATCTCCTCCAGACTATCTGTCTGCTCCATACCTCTGTGTCTCTTTCATCCAGGTTCCTCTGTATTACTGCCAGACTGCTCTTTCCTCCTTTAGACCCCTTTGTCTCCACTGCTCTGTCCTTCATAATCACTATTTCCTTCAGATCCTTCTCTTCCTCAAGACACCTCTGTCACCTCCAGACTATCTGTCTCCTCCATACCTCTGTGTCTCCTCTGTCCAGACACTTCTGCCCTCTCCAGACTATCTGTCTCCTCCATACCTCTGTGTCTCCTCTGTCCAGACACTTCTGCCCCTTCTGACTATCTATCTTCTCCATTCCTCTGTGTCTCTTTCGTCCAGACTCCTCTGTCCCCTCCAGACTATCTGTCTCCTCCATACCTCTGTGTCTCCTCTGTCCAGACACTTCTGCCCCCTCCAGACTATCTGTCTCCTCCATACCTCTGTGTCTCCTCTGTCCAGACACTTCTGCCCCTTCCGACTATCTATCTTCTCCATTCCTCTGTGTCTCTTTCGTCCAGACTCCTCTGTCCCCTCCAGACTATCTGTCTCCTCCATACCTCTGTGTCTCCTCTGTCCAGACACTTCTGCCCCTCCAGATTATCTGTCTCCTCCATACCTCTGTGTCTCCTCTGTCCAGACACTCTGCCCTCCGACTATCTAGTCTTCTCCATACCTCTGTGTCTCTTTCGTCCAGACACCTCTGTCTCCTCCAGACTATCTGTCCATCCATACCTCTGTGTCTCCTCTGTCCAGACACCTCTGTCCCCTCCAGACTATCTATCTCCTCCATACCTCTGTGTCTCTTTCGTCCAGACTCCTCTGTCCCCTCCAGACTATCTGTCTCCTCCATACCTCTGTGTCTCCTCTGTCCAGACACCTCTGTCCCCTCCAGACTATCTGTCTTCTCCATACCTCTGTGTCTTTTTCGTCCAGACACCTCTGTCCCCTCCAGACTGTCTCCTCCATACCTCTGTGTCTCCTCTGTCCAGACACCTCTGTCCCCTCCAGACTATCTGTCTCCTCCATACCTCTGTGTCTCTTTCGTCCAGACTCCTCTGTCCCCTCCAGACTATCTGTCTCCTCCATACCTCAGTGTCTCCTCTGTCCAGACACCTCTGTCCCCTCCAGACTATCTGTCTCCTCCATACCTCTGTGTCTCTTTCGTCCAGACTCCTCTGTCCCTCCAGACTATCTGTCTCCTCCATACCTCGGTGTCTCCTCTGTCCAGACACTCTGTCCCTCCAGACTATCTGTCTGCTCATACCTCTGTGTCTCTTTCGTCCAGACACCTCTGTCCCCTCCAGACTATCTCCTCCATACCTCTGTGTCTCTTTCGTCCAGACACCTCTGTCTCCTCCAGACTATCTCCTCCATACCTCTGTGTCTCTTTCGTCCAGACACCTCTGTCTCCTCCAGACTCCTCTCTCGCCCCCAGCCTCATTTGACAGATTCCCTAAAGGATTGGGCATTTGGATTCAAACTATTCATCCTAATTTCCCCCCCGACATCTTCAGTTTAGAGCTGAGAGCCCCTTATACGTTACGTTGTTTGCCGGGGCTGCTGGAATCCATGTGTCCATGTGATACGTTAACCATAGCAGTAGTAATAATCTTGTGCTTAATATTACCAGGAATCCTGCCCTTCATTGTCCTAACCAGAAACGTCATGGAGAAATCTGCCCTGAAGGACGCGTTTTTTGGAATGGGAATGGAGAGTGTTCACTGCTTAGAAAACTACATCCTCTCTGATAAATTGTCCCTCCCGAATAAGCACCGCAGAATCCTCACGATTCTCCATGAAATCCTGGAATCTGTCGATTTCCATATAAAAAACGTATCAGAATTTCAAAAACAACGTCAGGAATGGCTGAGTTTTCTTATGAAGAAAGCGGGGACAATGCAATAAAGGCAGACGGAGCCTCGGAGGCGTCCTTCTAGATGTCCTCCTGTCCTCATAAAGGTTGTCTCTGGAGGATATGACCTCTGTGGTTGGATTCACACACCCCATTTATGCTTCTTACATTTTAATCAAGTTTTATTTTTCCTTATTATTTATGGTAATTTACAATTTGACACATTTACAAGGTTAAAATAAGGAAGTGTATCCAAGATGAGTGGGATGAAAAGATTCACAGGACGCCCATCAGGCTACCGTTGGCCCGACGAGGATTACTCTATCGGCCAAGTTACTACTCTACCGAGCTTCATTTTATCATCTGTGGTGGCTCTTATCCTCGTGGGAGATCATCACCGGCTTTTTCACTCTTTATTATGGAGATATGTCTTCTGCTATGTGATATTATGTAAGAAACACATTTATGTACGGATCGCCCATACTCATGAACGAGATCTTCATTCCTTGAGTGGGGGATCTTGGGCGTCACGTCTGCACATTTTCTTGGTCCTCACCGGCTGTAAAACGAATCCCTGAAGCTTTTACACTGGAGTTAGAATTGCTCCAACAACATCACGAATCACCATAGAGATGTAAATAAATGTTCTCCTCCTGGTCGTTGTTGTCAATGTGAAGGCTTTATTAGTGGAATAATGTAAGTATCAGATTAAAACATTGGTTTTCTTCTTACACATTTATTTTATTCATTTTTTTTTCAATTTGTGAACCGAATTTTATAAAAACACCCCAAAAAGAAAAAATAAAAAAAATATAAAAAAAGAAACAGCGACGAAAGGACGAGAAAATAAAGTCATATTGTTAAAAGCATCTAGTTTTGCCTGTCATGTTAGATACATTACACAGAGAGTGACATTGTGTAGGAACGTGCAAATGGGCAAAAAACGGAACAAGAGAATCTGCGCAACTCTGACGAGGTGTGAACTGAACACAACACTAGACGTGGGTTTAATGTTATGGCTGATCAATGATTAGTTATTTAACTCTTTTTCTTTATAGTTTTCACTTTACCAAAGATCAAATCCATCGGATATATATTTAGTAGAAATCTCTTCACAGGCACGGAGAGATAGAAGAAGCGGAGCTGAATAATGGAGGGTTGGATGTGATGGACGTTCAGCGTCTTCTGATAGAATCTCGAAGATTGTGCCCCTTATTAATGGCTTACTGCTTCTTCCCCTGCACGCTCTTATCTCAGCTCAGAGTCCAAGGGTACAATTAGTGTGGATGTGTAATCGACCACACGTAACACACGGAGCATGGGACCAGCGATCGACGGCGGTCCTCATGGAAAACCGGACACCCGTACATATCATATACTCGTATTTAGGCACAAGTTATATAATCACATGGGGCAGCACGGTGGCTCAGTGATTAGTACTGTACGGTGGCTCAGTGGTTAGCACTGTACAGTGGCTCAGTGGTTAGCACTTCAGCGCTGGAGTCCTGAATTCAAATCCCACCAAGGACAACATCTGCAAGGAGTTTGTATGTTCTCCTCGTGTTTCGTGGGTTTCCTCCAGGTTCTCCGGTTTCCTCCCACACTCCAAAGACTGATAGGGAATGTAGATTGTGATCCCCATCAGGGACAGCGACGATAATGTCTGTACAGCGCTGTGGAATTAATGGCGCTATATAAGTGAGTAGAATACATAGATACATATTATATATATTATAAACTAGTACATCACTGTATTATATCCCCATACGTAGATATATGTCATACTCACAGATGCTTATAAAATGAAGGTACTTAGTGCACAAAAAGGACAATTTATGGGATAACATCAGCCGCGATAAGGATTCTTTCCTATGGGGAACACTAACCTAATATTATCACACATGTCTCTCCCAGGGCAAAAGCTACAAATATAAAGGACAGGAAGGATCCTGTAGTAATTAGTAACAGCCTGAGGTTGATGGGAGAAGATCAGACAAATATGAAGGCCATCACCACAGCAGAGTACAGCTGCTGCTCCCTGTGAGGTAAAACATTGAAAACAGGGAAATGTTTTACCTAACACAAGGCATCAGCTGTGATCCCGGCTATAATGTCTGTCTACTCTCCTGTGTCCTCCCCTGCCCAAGAGATGTGGTACGATCAGACCAAGTCCCTGTATGGTCGGACACGACCATTACACAGTGCAGCAGGAGACATTTATAAGATTATCTCAGCACAGGAACATTTTATTTAGCACTTTCAATTGTGGAAATAATTTTTTATTCTGTACTTTATCTGTTGGTATTCACAGTTACTTGAACCTGTGATTGCTTTACCGCTTATACTACACACAGGCTGGGCTTCCTGGGGAACCGTGGCTTCACTATAGCATTGCAGAATGTTGTGAAATGGCGGCTTACCTATTACACAGGAGCTTTCCAGGAGTAGAAATGAGAGAACACATTTCTGGATTCCAGTCCATCGCCAGTTCAGTAATCTTGTCCCCCGGACGAAGCTCTGTGAATCTCCTTACCGCTCGGTATTCCTGAATTTTCATTGGTTAGCCAGTCTGGTGTGACATTATCATTGTGGTGTGATGCACACGATGGAGCTTTAGCCATTGGAAAAGCTGGGAGGTATGGAAATCGCAGAGGTTCATTCAGGGTCCACAGATTACTGACCTGGCCGATGATTGACAGCAGCATTGAAGTGGATAAAGGGCAGTGATTGGAGCCAGCCAGCAGTAACCGCCTCCTACTTGTCATTGTGCAAGATGAAACACAGGTGGCTCCAAAATTAACCTCCCCCCAAGCCCAGACTGACAACCTGCCCTTATGGATGTGTATGCAGAGCAGGCTGTCTGACCCGACACACAGAGGCAACCACCATGCAGGGGGTGATGATTGCCACAGACCCCAGCACCATGTCCACAACTAGAAGAGAGAATACAAGTTCCCACGGCCGTGCAGCTGCACCCAGAACAATCAACCCATCCTCAGACCAGCACTGCACTCGCAGACCAGCACTGCACCCGCAGACCAGCACTGCACCCGCAGACCAGCACTGCACCCGCAGACCAGCTGCCCCTCAGCAGATGACTGGCTACTCCTGAGGTTGGCGTGTGCCCAAATCAAAAATCCCAAACAATTCCTAGTTAAACAATTAATGTTCCTGATCATCCTCCTCTCTGTGGGTGGAGAACTTCCTCAGTACTACTGAGTTTCAAGAAAGACGGCCCACCCTTATGTCGTATCTGGAAATAGCGGAATGGTATTGATACATGCGCTGTATTCAGGAGACTGGAGGAAACCTACACAAACACGGGGAGAACATGCAAACTCCTTATAGAGGCTGTCCTTGGTGGGATATAAACCCACAACCCCAGCAAAGTAACAGTGCTAATCACTGAGCCACCATGCCTCCCATACACTGATAACTGGGGACTGTGACAGTAAGCCGGGAGGTTAGGTAGGGTGTGGTGCCGGTATGTACATAGGAGATGATTACTCCTGCTGTGCTGTTGGAGAGCACCCACCCAAACTGCCTGTCACACCAGTATCTCTGGCTGTAATACCGGGGTCATTGAGTCTCCTTCACCAGCACTGCCTGCAAAATAAATCCAGGGACGCCTGGTGACAGAACTGGAGCAGGTCCAGAAGAGATGTGACATTATCAGCACACAGAGCTTCTTCTGTCTTTGTTATGTTACTTTGTTATTTCAGTGCTGTAATAATATTATGTGTTAGATTCGGTAGCTGAGGAGTGCAGGCAAAAAGGCAATACACCAGAGCAGTTGGAATCTATGAGATTGCAGTACCCTGACTAACCACCACAACTAGAGGCAGCCGTGGAGCGTTCCTACGTTGGTCCTAGACGCCTCGTCACAGCCTATGAAACTAACTACACCTAAAGATAGAAATAGGAAAGCTATCTGCCCCGGAGCAGAACCCCAAAGATAATAGCAAAGCCCCCAAACATGTAATGGCGGTTAGACAAGAAGAAATACTGACACAGAACAGAAAATAGTATGAGCAAACGTTGGGGCCCAAACTAACTAAATAGAAAAGATAGGAAGGGCACTTACTGCAATCCCAGAAAACCCTGAAAAGCACCAACTCTACTAATTTCAAAAACACCTGAGATCACACGACCTCTACCACCTAAATTAGTTCTCTGGTGTAACAAAACCAAAACAGCAGCCACTGAAAAAACTGGAAAAAGCAAAAGTACAAACATCAGTGGCTGAACTAAACTGAGAGTGCAAAAGCCCCCTGAGGGGACCCAGAAGGCCCCCACAGAAGTGCAGGACAAAATGCAAAAATCTAGCACAAAAACAAAAAGAAGAAAATGTCTTATCTGTTAGCAGGAGATGCAGACACGACACAGCAGGCTACAAGGGAAACAGGAATGAAGGATTCAGACCAGAACAATTGATCACCGGCAACCCTGATGGGAAGGTGACTCCCTTATATAAGACCAGTCAGTAACACCTGATTCCCAGTCCTCACAATCTTCACTGAACAGACCAGTACCGCTTGTAACCACCAGAGGGAGCCTCTGCTCAGAACTCATCTCAAGCCCATTCACAACAATTATGTATATACACCTAGGAAACGATTGATGCGTGCAGCAGGAGCAATGGATCCCTATTCCTGTCTAATGTCTACCATACTTTGTCCTTTCCTTCCTCTGGACCCGGTCTTTTCCTCTCCCTTCTATATTTAACACCATAACTGTTGTATTCCATGGAGGTATAAAAACTGTTATGAAATACATGGAAACAATGTAGCTACATGCAACCAGTACTATTCCTGCTGATATACACATATATACAGTATATATACACCCCTTATATATACCCCATATATATATATACACTCCCCATATATATACACCTCCATATATACAGTCATGGCCAAAAGTTTTGAGAATGACACAAATATTAATTTTTACAAAGTCTACTGCTTCACTTTTTCTAATGGCAATTTGCATATACTCCAGAATGTTATAAAGAGTGATCAGCTTAACAGCAATTACTTGCAAAGTCAATATTTGGCTAGAAAATGAACTTTATCCCCCAAAACACATTTCAACATCATTGCAGCCCTGCCTTAAAAGGACCAGCTAACCTCTTTTCAGTGATTGCTCCATTAACACAGGTGTGGGTGTTGATGAGGACATGGCTGGAGATCAATCTGTCATGATTAAGTAAGAATGACACCACTGGACACTTTAAAAGGAGGCTGGTGCTTGGCATCATTGTTTCTCTTCTGTTAACCATGGTTATCTCTAAAGAAACACGTGCAGTCATCATTGCAATGCACAAAAATGGCCTAACAGGGAAGAGTATCGCAGCTAGAAAGATTGCACCTCAGTCAACAATCTATCGCATCATCAAGAACTTCAAGGAGAGAGGTTCCATTGTTGCCAAAAAGGCTTCAGGGCGCCCAAGAAAGACAAGCAAGCACCAGGACCGTCTCTTAAAAGTGTTTCAGCTGCGGGATCGGGCTACCAGCAGTGCAGAGCTTGCTCAGGAATGGCAGCAGGCAGGTGTGAGTGCATCTGCACGCACTGTGAGGCGGAGACTCTTGGAGCAAGGCCTGGTCTCAAGGAGGGCAGCAAAGAAGCCACTTCTTTCCAGAAAAAACATCATGGACAGACTGATATTCTGCAAAAGGTACAGGCAGTGGACTGCTGAGGACTGGGGTAAAGTTATTTTCTCTGATGAATCCCCTTTTCGATTGTTTGGGACATCAGGAAAACGTCTCATTGGGAGAAGACAAGGTGAGCGCTACCACCAGTCTTGTCTCATAACAACTGTTAAGCATCCTGAAACCATTTGTGTAGCCCAGCTATGCAGGCACACATAAAGTCCAGGAGAGTGCACAGGAAGGTAACAGCAAAGCTTGATATCTATGCACTTCACTCACATTTTTAGACACACCCATCAGGGGTATAGGAGGTGGTGACATGTAGCAGAGCTCAGTCAAGCTTCCTGTCTCAGGACAGTGTAGTGCAGTCAGTTTCCTGTCTTCAGACAGAGCAGTTCAGTCCAGTGGAGTCTGGACTTGGAGAGAGAGAAGGGAGGACTGGATCCTCGCAGAGCTAACGTAGCTCACCTGACAAGCAAGTGGAGGCTAGTACGGGTGAAGTGGATCATCCTAGCCTAGTCAGAGCTACCCTTAATCAGTACCTCAACAGAAGCTGGAGGGAGGAGGATACTGAGAGCTGCTCGGCGAGCTCTAGAAGAAAGCTGACATTACCATCGAAGTTACAATTGCTTGTGCTAAGAGCGAGAGCAGGGCGAAGGGCAGTGGAGAAGATAGAGAAGTGCTTTAGGTATTGGATTGCCTGCACTAAATTGCCGGACACCGGAGTCCGAGGCGTTGCTACAGCTTCAAGCTTAGTAACAAGATTACCGGAGGCATCTGGACTACAGGTCGCAGAGAGCAGCCCTAAGTGTCAATACGTAACCGGAGTCAGGTGGAACAGGGACTTTGAGTCAAGTGCACGACAAAAGTAAGGACTTAGTTTCATCACTTAGAAGGCTCCACCACCACGTTGGCCGGGCAGTACAGCTATTGAGAAAGCTGGAGTTACAGAGTTAACTTTGCTTCAGGCAAGTTGGACTCGCATGTACATTGAAGTTAAGGAGGCCTCTAACCTGCTCAGCTGTTACCGGAATGTGCACTCTCCACCCCGACCAGCTCCCCGGGATCTGCTTGAACCACCATCAGTAAAAGGTATGAAAAGGAACTACCTTGTGTGTGACTGAATTATTATCTATACCCTGCATCATCATCACCATAGACTTCCAGGGACACGTCTCACCTGTGGGAGACTTACTACCAAGCTGCCCCATAACATCCCCTGTGAAGACCCTTACAGCAGCGCTGGTACAAATTACCAGAAACCACAGGTGGCGTCACGAACTATCCTAATAATCCCCTGTAAATACTCCCCCATTGCACGACCGCCAGGGCCACAGACCGAGCCACCGCTACCAGTGACAACTCCCATAGATTTCCATGGGCTCGGCTCCGAGTACCCCATAGCCCTGGTATCCACAATTGTGGTGCGTGGTCGCAACAACTAACTTTGGCGTCACGAACAGGATACGAAACTTGCAGTTGTGAGTCCTGTGTGCCTATATTGACTGTTTGTGCGGAAAAGACTGTTTGCTGTGTTGGCGCCATAATACCGCCATCTTTAGCGCAATATTCGCGCCCTCAGGCGCTGGTGAAGAAGGGGGGCGTACCTGTAAAAGCGCGCTGTTGCCTGGCTCCGCCCCCAGCTCTGACGCGGCCGCAGGTCCTGTGAAACAGGAAGTGAACGCTCTGACATCACAGTCCAGCGACGAAGGTCCTGTCTACACCGCTGTGCTGCAACGAAGGTCCTGTCTCCACCGCTGTGCCTGCAACGAAGGTCCTGTCTCCACCGCTGTGCCTGCGACGCTGCAGCCTGCGAAAGAGGTAGGCTCAGATTAACCAAGGGGGCACCAATATGTCGCAGCAACCGGCAGACGGAGCGGCCCCCGCCGGAGGCCCCAATAGCCCACCGCTTGGCGTCGTACCGCAGGATGGGGGTGCAGGCCCCTCACCCGGTCCGGTGGTCCCGCTCATACCACTAACGCTCCCATACATGCCTGGAGCGAAGTGGCTCCCCCAATACAGCGGCGAGCCAGACACCCTGCCAGGGTTTAAAAGGAAAATATGTAGCATCTTAGATATGTACTCAATGACTGAAAAGCAAAAAGCTGCTGTGGTAATAGGACAGTTAGCTGGTGCTGCTGAGAGAGAAGTAGAGACTTGGCCCATTGCAGACCAGGAGTCGGTACCTGCGATACTCTTAAAGCTACAGGCCATCTTCGAGGACCACACAGAAACGGATCTCCGGATGGCATTTTATCAGTGCTTCCAGGGACCGGGTGACAGTATTAGGGACTACGCCTGCCGACTACAGGGGGCCCTGCGAGCTCTTAAACAGGCTAACCCCACAAGTCCCATTGACGAGAGCCAAATGTTGAAAGAGCAATTCATGCGGGGACTGAGGTCTCCAGAAGAAGGCAGGACTGTAAACTGGTGGTCTTTGGATCATCCAGATGCCACTTTTGATGCTCTAAAGGACATGGCAATAAAGGGACTGCGACCCCTGGAAAAGCCTGAGGTGGCAAATCGGTATCACCCGGGTGAAGCCACTCTAAAGCCGGCAGTACCCACCTTTTCCCCGCAGGTGGCAGAAGCTACAATGCAGGTGGCGCCCCCTAGTGAGTTGGAATGTCTGCGCTCAGAAGTGCGCCAGCTGACTAAGAACTTGGCCACTGTAATGGAGGCCCTGCAACTGCGGAAAGAGGAAGGAGGGAAGATCCAACTAGCCGACTGTCCGGAGGATGTCCCTTGGATGAACCGGAGGAAATGGAGGACGTTGCCACACCAGAGGAGGACCACGCCACCCCAGGAGCGACTCCGGAGCAACACCATCCTCGCCGGGAGATCGTCTGCTACCGCTGCAACCAAAAAGGTCATATGGCTCAGCAATGTCCTTTAAACGAGCCGATCCTGGGTCAGAGGGCCAACACCCAGGAGTAGATTCATCAGGCCCCTTAGACTGGAACCGCAGGTTCGTGGGTGGACGGCCCTACCTGTCCATGATTCTGGACGGGATTGCAATCCCTGCACTGCTGGACACGGGATCTCAGGTGACCATCATACCTGACGTCCTTTACAATAAATTTTGGTCCATGGACAGCCTCCAGCCCCCGAGCCCTGACTTGACAGTGTACGCTACCAATGGTCTCCCTGTTGAAGTAATTGGAGCCAAAAACGTAAATGTAAAAGTGGGCAGGGTGGAGCTGAAGGATCAGGGACTCCTAGTAGTCAGGACTGTAAATGAGGAAAATGGTCTAAATGTGATACTAGGTACTAACATTATCAGTAACTGTCTGGGAGAAGTTGTGTTTTTGCTCCAACAGCTCGCTGAAGTTGCCAAGCCAAAGCAGAAGGGAGTGATCCAGAGGGAGATCCGGGCCCTGATGTGCCAGCAGCAAGCGAAGCTTACAGATGGTGAAATCGGTAATGTACGGGTCACGGACTCGAACCCCATTGTAATACCCCCAATGAGTGAAATGTTAATATGGTGTAGAGCAGCCATAGGTCTGAGAGGACAGAACTACCAAGCAGTAGTAGAGCCCCATCGCTCAGAAAACAGACCTACACTCATGATTGCTAGAGGGGTAGTGGAAGTAATAAATGGGAGAGTACCAGTACGACTTCTCAACTGGGGGGACGATGAAGTAAATTTGCCACGTTATGCTACAGTTGCTAAATTACATGCCGTAGATAATAATTCTATCCTCACAACCGAGTCCTTAGCCTCCCGCCAGCCAGCGGAGGATAATGATCCAGCAACCCCGGTAGCGGACTGGTGTCAGCAGCTTCATATAGGGACAGACACCACTTCCGTCCACCAGAAACAGGGGGTACTACGGGTGGTACAAGAGTACGCACAAGTATTTAGCAAGCACCCACTTGATTTTGGGGCCATTAAGGGAGTACAGCATGATATCCCTACAGGCAGTCATCCTCCCATCAAAGAGCGGTACAGGCCTATACCTCCAGCCCATTATCAGAAAGCTAAGGAAATGCTGCATGACATGAAGAAAGCCGGGGTGATAAGGGATAGTTGTAGCCCTGGGCAGCACCTCTGGTTCTAGTGAAGAAAAGGATGGTAGCATGCGAATGTGTGTAGATTATAGGCAAGTAAATCGCATAACACATAAAGATGCATACCCATTACCACGCATAGAGGAATCCTTAGCTGCTCTGAAAACGGCTAACTACTTTTCTACCCTCGACCTTACTAGTGGGTACTGGCAAGTAGCTGTGGCTGAGGAGGATCGGGAAAAGACGGCTGCACCACCCCAATGGGACTCTGCGAGTTTGACAGAATGTCGTTTGGTCTCAGCAGTGCCCCAGGAACATTCCAGAGGGTGATGGAGAGCTGTCTGGGACATCTCAACTTCGAAACTGTGCTGCTGTACTTGGACGACGTAATTGTGTACTCTAAGACATATGAAGATCATCTGAAGCACCTGGCGGAGGTATTTGAGTCATTGTCCAAGTTTGGGATGAAACTAAAGCCCTCTAAATGCCACCTGCTCAAACGGAAGGTACAGTACTTGGGACACATTGTCAGTTCCGAAGGAGTAGCGCCGGACCCGAGAAGGTCACAGCTATTCAGAAATGGCCAGAGCCGAAGAACTTAAAAGAGGTGCGTCAGTTCCTGGGATTAACAGGTTACTACAGGAGGTTTGTAAAAGATTACACTAAGAAAGCGGCACCTTTGCAGGACCTCCTGGTAGGACAACCTCTTAAGAGCAGAAACCTTCCATTCAATTGGGGAAAAGAACAAGCTGAGGCATTCAAAGAGATGAAAGAGATTCTGACAGGCGATGAAATCTTAGCCTACCCAGATTACAGCCAACCGTTCCTGCTATACACAGATGCCAGTAACGAAGGATTAGGAGCGGTCCTCAGTCAGAAGCAGAACGGCCAAGAAAAAGTCATCGCATATGCCAGCCGAAAACTCAGGCCAACTGAGAGGAATCCGGAAAACTATAGCAGCTTCAAACTGGAGTTCCTGGCGCTGGTCTGGGCCATTACCGAAAGATTTAAACATTACCTTGCCTCCAACAGGTTCACTGCGTTTACAGACAATAACCCTTGACGCATCTGGAAACAGCCAAGCTGGGAGCCATGGAGCAACGTTGGATGGCTCGGTTATCAAACTACCAGTTTACCATCAAATACAGAGCGGGCCGTAAAAATGCTAACGCGGAGCCTTGTCCAGAATGCCGCATGAATCTGACACGGAGGAAGAGTCAGACGATCTGGAAGAAATCGAGCTACCTGCGTTCCACCGAAATGGGATGGTCCAAGAGCAACGAGCCTACAGGAAGCGGTGTGGTGAGATGTTGAACCCTTTACCTCATCACAGCTGGAAGGAGACTCAGGACAGCGATCCCGTGGTCAGCCGTATCAAGGAGTTGATAAAACAGGAAGGTTCCTCCTTGGAGAAAGATGCATCCATGCCAGCAAAGCTCCTGTGGAACGAGAGAAGCCGGTTGTTCATATACCGTGAGAAGTTGTGCAGGAGATACGTCGACCCAAGGACCCATGAGATGGTTTGGCAAATAGTGGTCCCGAGAGCAGACATCCAAATGGTGCTGGAAGCATACCACGATCAAGCAGGACACTTTGGCTGGAGAAAGCTGGAGACCCTGTTGAGGTGCCGGTTCTACTGGGTAGGGATGCGCAGCTCCATCGAGAAGTGGTGCCGGAACTGTGGACCCTGTGGCCTCAGGCGAAAAGACTACAGTAGCCAGAAGGCACCCTTGCAGCCTATCCGGATGACTCGTCCCTTGGAGATCGTAGCATTGGATCACGTCAAGTTGTCCCCAAGCAGGTCAGGATACACATATGCCCTGACCATGATGGATCACTATTCCCGGTTTCTGGTGGTCGCCCCTGTCAAAGATATGACAGCAGAGACAGCAGCAAGAACCTTCCAAGCAAGTTTCTGCAGACCACACGGATATCCGGAGCAGGTACTGACTGATCGAGGTCCTGCATTCGAAGCTGAACTGTTTCAGGAATTTTGTCAATTGTATGGATGTAAAAAGATCAGAACGACACCATACCACCCTCAGACCAACGGCCTTTGTGAAAAAATGAATCACATTGTCATGGATTTACTGAAGACTGTACCCCTGGAAGAAAGGAATCGGTGGCCAGACTTGTTACCCGACCTGGTTGACTTGTACAACCATATCCCAGTTAGTTCCACCAACTGCACTCCAGCTTACCTTATGAGGGCAAGACGGGAAGGCTGCCAATGGACTTAGAACTCGGTGTGGTAGAACCAGAGGCTGATAACAACGCTGAAGATTGGGACAAAAATCGGCAAGAACAGTACAAGAGAGTACAAGCCTGCGTAGAAGATAGTCTCAACAAAGTAAGAGAAAAGCAAGAGATGAATTATAACAAAAATGCTCCCGCTACGCCTTTAATGCCTGGAGAAATGGTGCTCAAAAGGAAAAGAAGAACACACAAGTTGGATGATCAGTGGGAACAGGAGCCATATGTCGTGCAAAATTCCAATTTCGATAACAGCAAGGTCTGTACCATTAGTAAGGATGGAGGAAAAACGACGGCAACTGTGTCTAGAGATCATTTGAAGTTGTGTCCTGGCCCATTAAAGCTCCGTGAAGAGAACCCTGTTGTTCATCAAGAAGAAAATGATGAAGCGGTCATACACACGGATTTGGGAGATTTACCTGCGGATTGGCCCAGATTGGGAGACGCTGTAATTATTCCTGTGCTGCAGTTTTATCTACCGCAAGAGGAGTCTCTGCAACCAGTCATACCAATTGTGCCAGTGGAGCCAGTTCCAGAAGAACCTGTTCCGGCAGAACCTCAACCAGAGGAACCCCAAGAAGCGGACCCGCAAGAAGCAGCGCCACAAGAAGTGGAATCCCTTGGTGAAGCTGGTGAAGCAGTACCGCCTCGTCCAGTCACTAGCACGCTTGCCAGATCCATAGAAAGGTTGAGACAGTATTATAGTTTGCCGTTACGCAGAACAGAAAGGTTAGAGAATACCATACCTGACGCTACCCCACGTAGGTCAGAACGTATTACTAAAGGTAAACTACCTATTCGCTATCAGGAGTAGTCCTAGTAGACTAGTTAGCAAGACCCAGATAGGGTTTATTGCATCTGAAAAATTGTATAAAGTTTGAAAAAAAAAAAGTATTAATGTAATTATTTGAGATGTGTTTTAACCATGCCAATGGACTGAGTGGCTGTGGACTGTGCCAGCCCAAAAACTTACACTTGTAAATAGTTGCGCTACGGTGCATCATCTTGGTTTTACATGAAACCACTACTACTATCTACCTCTGAAGAAAAACCCGTATGGTGGGCCTAGAGTGAGGTCTGCAGTCAGAAGTCCTGCAGCCCACCCAGGACCCACGTGGGAGGTTTTTGGTGCGGGTCCTCCACAAGTATCTTGTATTTATGAACATGTTTGATATTTTGATACTTTTGTATTCTTCATTGTACAAAATGTAACGTTCAAGAAGTCTTACCTCCCGGATGGGAAGAGTTGAAATGTTATTGTTAATGCAAAACAAAATGTTCTTTTTGTCTTTTACAGCCCGGGAGTGCTGTGTTTTACCAAGGGGGGATGTGTAGCCCAGCTATGCAGGCACACATAAAATCCAGGAGAGTGCACAGGAAGATAACAGCAAAGCTTGCTATGCACTTCACTCACACTTTTAGACACACCCATCAGGGGTATAGGAGGTGGTGACATGTAGCAGAGTTCAGTCAAGCTTCCTGTCTCAGGACAGTGCAGTCAGTTTCCTGTCTTCAGACAGAGCAGTTCAGTCCAGTGGAGTCTGGACTTGGAGAGAGAGAAGGGAGGACTGGATCCTCGCAGAGCTAACGTAGCTCACCTGACAAGCAAGTGGAGGCTAGTACGGGTGAAGTGGATCATCCTAGCCTAGTCAGAGCTACCCTTAATCAGTACCTCAACAGAAGCTGGAGGGAGGAGGATACTGAGAGCTGCTCGGCGAGCTCTAGAAGAAAGCTGACATTACCATCGAAGTTACAATTGCTTGTGCTAAGAGCGAGAGCAGGGCGAAGGGCAGTGGAAGATAGAGAAGTGCTTTAGGTATTGGATTGCCTGCACTAAATTGCCGGACACCGGAGTCCGAGGCGTTGCTACAGCTTCAAGCTTAGTAACAAGATTACCGGAGGCATCTGGACTACAGGTCGCAGGGAGCAGCCCTAAGTGTCAATACGTAACCGGAGTCAGGTGGAACAGGGACTTTGAGTCAAGTGCACGACAAAAGTAAGGACTTAGTTTCATCACTTAGAAGGCTCCACCACCACGTTGGCCGGGCAGTACAGCTATTGAGAAAGCTGGAGTTACAGAGTTAACTTTGCTTCAGGCAAGTTGGACTCGCATGTACATTGAAGTTAAGGAGGCCTCTAACCTGCTCAGCTGTTACCGGAATGTGCACTCTCCACCCCGACCAGCTCCCCGGGATCTGCTTGAACCACCATCAGTAAAAGGTATGAAAAGGAACTACCTTGTGTGTGACTGAATTATTATCTATACCCTGCATCATCATCACCATAGACTTCCAGGGACACGTCTCACCTGTGGGAGACTTACTACCAAGCTGCCCCATAACATCCCCTGTGAAGACCCTTACAGCAGCGCTGGTACAAATTACCAGAAACCACAGGTGGCGTCACGAACTATCCTAATAATCCCCTGTAAATACCCCCCATTGCACGACCGCCAGGGCCACGGACCGAGCCACCGCTACCAGTGACAACTCCCATAGATTTCCATGGGCTCGGCTCCGAGTACCCCATAGCCCTGGTATCCACAATTGTGGTGCGTGGTCGCAACACATTCATGTGTGGGGTTGCTTCTCAGCCAAGGGAATCGGCTCTCTCACAGTCTTGCCTAAAAACACAGCCATGAATAAAGAATGGTACCAGAATGTCCTCCAAGAGCAACTTCTCCCAACCCTCCAAGAGCAGTTTGGTGATCAACAATGTCTTTTCCAGCATGATGGAGCACCTTGCCATAAAGCAAAGGTGATAACTAAATGGCTCAGGGAACAAAACATAGAGATTTTGGGTCCATGGCCTGGAAACTCCCCAGATCTTAATCCCATTGAGAACTTGTGGTCAATCATCAAGAGACGGGTGGACAAACAAAAACCTAAAAATTCTGACAAAATGAAAGCATTGATTGTGCAAGAATGGACTGCTATCAGTCAGGATTTGGTCCAGAAGTTGATTGAGAGCATGCCAGGGAGAATTGCAGAGGTCCTGAAGAAGGGTCAACACTGCAAATATTGACTTGCTGCATTAACTCATTCTAGTTATAAGGAAAAAAAAACCAAAATAGCAAACCATAGGATACTGACTTGTAATGTAACTGAGAATAACTGGAGAACAAAAAAGTTAAAAAAAAAGTATCTCAAAAAATATATCAAATTTGATATTTGATACTTTTTTTGACTTTTTTGTTATCCAGTTATTCTCATTAACTCATTCTAACTGTCAATATAAGCTTTTGTTACTCATATGTTTGCAATTATTATATTTCTGTCTGTGATAAAAACATCTGTCAAACACACATAAAAACCAGAGGGCAGCAGATCATGTGAAAATATAATATTTGTGTCATTCTCAAAACTTTTGGCCATGACTAGCCAGGTGAAATAGCAGGTGAAATAAGTAATGACCAAGCCTCTAATTTTCTAAGTAAATACATTTGTAAAGGAGCTATTGACATGAAATTCTCACCAGATGTCGGTAACAATCCATCCAAGCCACAGGAAAGAAATTTCAGGAAAGAAATCACCAGAGATACTGTGGAGACACGCGGGATGGTGGGTGCCCTGATCTGCTAACCTAAACCGCTTGGACCAGAGATTGTCCGACTGCTGCCACATAACATGGAGACACGGGAATACTGTGTCCAGTTCTGGGATGTAGTAACAGAAGCATACAGTCTAGATCACGTGAGGTCATTATTGCCCTCTACTCCTCTTTGGTCAGACCTCATCTGGAATACTGTGTCCAGTTTTGGGCACCACATTTTAAAAAAGACATCAACAAACTGGAGCAAGTTCAGAGAAGAGCCACCAGAATGGTGACCGGTCTGCAAACCATGTCCTATGAGGAACGGTTACAGGATTTGGGAATGTTTAGCTGCAAAAAAGAAGACTGAGAGGAGACTTAATAGCTGTCTACAAATATCTCAAGGGCTGTCACATTGTAGAAGGATCATCTTTATTCTCATTTGCACAAGGAAAGACTAGAAGCAATGGGATGAAACTGAATGGGAGGAGACACAGATTAGATATTAGAAAAAACTTTTTGACAGTTAGGGTGATCAATGAGTGGAACAGGCTGCCACAAGAGGTGGTGAGTTCTCCTTCAATGGAAGTCTTCACACAGAGGCTGGACAGACATCTGTCTGGGATGATTTAGAGAATCCTGCTTTGAGCAGGGGGTTGGACCAGAAGACCCAGGAGGTCCCTTCCAACTCTACCATTCTATGACTCTATGATTCTAAGCTTCACATCGCCTCCTGTATGGAGAATCTAGTCGCAGGCATTGCTCAGCTGTGATTTTGGCCCATTCTTCCACACAAACACTCTTCACATCCTGAAGCTTCTGTGGACTTTGAGCTTTAGTTCCTTCCATACATTTTCTATAGGATTCAGGTCCGGTGATCGGCGCGGCCATTGTAGCAGATTTATTTTCTTTCTCTGAAACCAATTGAGAGTTTCCTCAGCTGTGTGTTTGGGATCATTGTTTTGCTGAAATGTCCAACTTCGTTTTATTTTCATCCTCCTGGTAGACGGCAGCAGATTTGTATCCAGAATATTTCGGTACATTTGTCCATTCATCCTTCTTTCAGTTATGTGAAGTGTGCCAATGCTTGTACGCTGAAAAACAGCCCACGCCTATAATACTCCCAGCTCCAAACTTTGTTGTTGGTGTGATGTTTTTGGGGTGATATGCTGTGATTTTAGGCCTCCAAAGAGTTCAGTTTTGGTCTCATCTGACCAGACAATATTCTCCCAGTATTTCTCAGGCTTGTCTAAATGTTGTTAAGCAAATTGTAACTGCATATGAACATGCTTTTAACTCAACAATGGAGTCTTGTGTGATGAGCGTACATACCGGCCATGGAGGTTGTGTGATGAGCGTGCATACCGGCCATGGAGGTTGTGTGATGAGCGTGCATACCGGCCATGGAGGTTGTGTGATGAGCATGCATACCGGCCATGGAGGTTGTGTGATGAGCGTGCATACAGGCCATGGAGGTTGTGTGGTGAGCATGCATTCAGGCCATGGAGGTTGTGTGATGAGCGTGCATACCGGCCATGGAGGTTGTGTGATGAGCGTGCATACCGGCCATGGAGGTTGTGTGATGAGCGTGCATACCGGCCATGGAGGTTGTGTGGTAAGTGTGCATACCGGCCATGGAGGTTGTGTGATGAGCGTGCATACCGGCCATGGAGGTTGTGTGATGAGCGTGCATACCGGCCATGGAGGTTGTGTGATGAGCGTGCATACCGGCCATGGAGGTTGTGTGGTAAGTGTGCATACCGGCCATGGAGGTTGTGTGATGAGCGTGCATACCGGCCATGGAGGTTGTGTGGTAAGTGTGCATACCGGCCATGGAGGTTGTGTGGTGAGCGTGCATACCGGCCATGGAGGTTGTGTGGTGAGCGTGCATACCGGCCATGGAGGTTGTGTGGTAAGTGTGCATACCGGCCATGGAGGTTGTGTGGTGAGCATGCATACCGGCCATGGAGGTTGTGTGATGAGCGTGCATACCGGCCATGGAGGTTGTGTGATGAGCGTGCATACCGGCCATGGAGGTTGTGTGGTGAGCATGCATACCGGCCATGGAGGTTGTGTGATGAGCATGCATACCGGCCATGGAGGTTGTGTGGTAGTGTGCATTACCGGCCATGGAGGTTGTGTGATGAGCGTGCATACGGCCATGGAGGTTGTGTGGTAAGTGTACATACAGGCCATGGATGTTGTGTGGTGAGCATGCATACGGCCATGGAGGTTGTGTGATGAGCGTGCATACCGGCCATGGAGGTTGTGTGATGAGCGTGCATACGGCCATGGAGGTTGTGTGGTAAGTGTGCATACCGGCCATGGAGGTTGTGTGATGAGCGTGCATACCGGCCATGGAGGTTGTGTGATGAGCATGCATACCGGCCATGGAGGTTGTGTGGTAAGTGTGCATACCGGCCATGGAGGTTGTGTGGTAAGTGTGCATACAGGCCATGGAGGTTGTGTGGTGAGCATGCATACCGGCCATGGAGGTTGTGTGATGAGCATGCATACGGCCATGGAGGTTGTGTGGTAAGTGTGCATACAGGCCATAGATGTTGTGTGGTGAGCATGCATACCGGCCATGGAGGTTGTGTGGTAAGTGTGCATACAGGCCATGGAGGTTGTGTGGTAAGTGTGCATACAGGCCATGGAGGTTGTGTGGTGAGCATGCATACAGGCCATGGAGGTTGTGTGGTAAGTGTGCATACAGGCCATGAAGGTTGTGTGGTGAGTGTGCATACAGGCCATGGATGTTGTGTGGTGAGCATGCATACCGGCCATGGAGGTTGTGTGGTAAGTGTGCATACAGGCCATGAAGGTTGTGTGGTGAGTGTGCATACAGGCCATGGATGTTGTGTGGTGAGCATGCATACGGCCATGGATGTTGTGTGGTGAGCATGCATACAGGCCATGGAGGTTGTGTGGTAAGTGTGCATACAGGCCATGAAGGTTGTGTGGTGAGTGTGCATACAGGCCATGGATGTTGTGTGGTGAGCATGCATACCGGCCATGGAGGTTGTGTGGTAAGTGTGCATACCGGCCATGGAGGTTGTGTGGTAAGTGTGCATACAGGCCATGGAGGTTGTGTGGTGAGCATGCATACCGGCCATGGAGGTTGTGTGGTAAGTGTGCATACAGGCCATGGATGTTGTGTGATGAGCGTGCATACAGGCCATGGATGTTGTGTGGTGAGCATGCATACCGGCCATGGAGGTTGTGTGATGAGCGTGCATACCGGCCATGGAGGTTGTGTGGTGAGCATGCATACCGGCCATGGAGGTTGTGTGATGAGTGTGCATACAGGCCATGGAGGTTGTGTGGTGAGCATGCATACCGGCCATGGAGGTTGTGTGATGAGCGTGCATACCGGCCATGGAGGTTGTGTGGTAAGTGTGCATACAGGCCATGGAGGTTGTGTGGTGAGCATGCATACAGGCCATGGATGTTGTGTGGTGAGCATGCATACCGGCCATGGATGTTGTGTGATGAGCGTGCATACAGGCCATGGAGGTTGTGTGGTGAGCATGCATACCGGCCATGGAGGTTGTGTGATGAGCGTGCATACCGGCCATGGAGATTGTGTGGTAAGTGTGCATACAGGCCATGGATGTTGTGTGGTGAGCATGCATACCGGCCATGGAGGTTGTGTGATGAGCATGCATACCGGCCATGGAGGTTGTGTGATGAGCGTGCATACAGGCCATGGAGGTTGTGTGGTGAGCATGCATACCGGCCATGGAGGTTGTGTGATGAGCGTGCATACCGGCCATGGAGGTTGTGTGGTAAGTGTGCATACCGGCCATGGATGTTGTGTGGTGAGCATGCATACTGGCCATGGAGGTTGTGTGATGAGCATGCATACCGGCCATGGAGGTTGTGTGATGAGCATGCATACCGGCCATGGAGGTTGTGTGATGAGCATGCATACCGGCCATGGAGGTTGTGTGATGAGCGTGCATACCGGCCATGGAGGTTGTGTGGTAAGTGTGCATACAGGCCATGGATGTTGTGTGGTGAGCATGCATACCGGCCATGGAGGTTGTGTGGTGAGCATGCATACCGGCCATGGAGGTTGTGTGATGAGCGTGCATACAGGCCATGGAGGTTGTGTGGTGAGCATGCATACCGGCCATGGAGGTTGTGTGATGAGCGTGCATACCGGCCATGGAGGTTGTGTGGTAAGTGTGCATACAGGCCATGGATGTTGTGTGGTGAGCATGCATACCGGCCATGGATGTTGTGTGATGAGCGTGCATACAGGCCATGGAGGTTGTGTGGTGAGCATGCATACCGGCCATGGAGGTTGTGTGATGAGCGTGCATACCGGCCATGGAGATTGTGTGGTAAGTGTGCATACAGGCCATGGATGTTGTGTGGTGAGCATGCATACCGGCCATGGAGGTTGTGTGATGAGCATGCATACCGGCCATGGAGGTTGTGTGATGAGCGTGCATACAGGCCATGGAGATTGTGTGGTGAGCATGCATACCGGCCATGGAGGTTGTGTGATGAGCGTGCATACCCGGGCCCTGGAGGTTGTGTGGTAAGTGTGCATACAGGCCATGGATGTTGTGTGGTGAGCATGCATACCGGCCATGGAGGTTGTGTGATGAGCATGCATACCGGCCATGGAGGTTGTGTGATGAGCGTGCATACCGGCCATGGAGGTTGTGTGGTAAGTGTGCATACAGGCCATGGATGTTGTGTGGTGAGCATGCATACCGGCCATGGAGGTTGTGTGGTGAGCATGCATACGGCCATGGAGGTTGTGTGATGAGCGTGCATACCGGCCATGGAGGTTGTGTGATGAGCGTGCATACCGGCCATGGAGATTGTGTGGTAAGTGTGCATACAGGCCATGGATGTTGTGTGGTGAGCATGCATACCCGGGCCATGGAGGTTGTGTGATGAGCATGCATACCGGCCATGGAGGTTGTGTGATGAGCGTGCATACCGGCCATGGAGATTGTGTGGTAAGTGTGCATACCGGCCATGGAGGTTGTGTGATGAGCATGCATACCGGCCATGGAGGTTGTGTGATGAGCGTGCATACCGGCCATGGAGGTTGTGTGGTAAGTGTGCATACAGGCCATGGATGTTGTGTGGTGAGCATGCATACCGGCCATGGAGGTTGTGTGGTGAGCATGCATACCGGCCATGGAGGTTGTGTGGTGAGCATGCATACCGGCCATGGAGGTTGTGTGATGAGCGTGCATACCGGCCATGGAGGTTGTGTGATGAGCGTGCATACCGGCCATGGAGATTGTGTGATGAGCGTGCATACAGGCCATGGATGTTGTGTGGTGAGCATGCATACCGGCCATGGAGGTTGTGTGATGAGCATGCATACAGGCCATGGATGTTGTGTGGTGAGCATGCATACCGGCCATGGAGGTTGTGTGATGAGCATGCATACCGGCCATGGAGGTTGTGTGATGAGCGTGCATACCGGCCATGGAGGTTGTGTGGTAAGTGTGCATACAGGCCATGGATGTTGTGTGGTGAGCATGCATACCGGCCATGGAGGTTGTGTGGTGAGCATGCATACCGGCCATGGAGGTTGTGTGATGAGCGTGCATACAGGCCATGGAGGTTGTGTGGTGAGCTTGCATTCAGGCCATGGAGGTTGTGTGGTGAGCATGCATTCAGGCCATGGAGGTTGTGTGATGAGCATGCATACAGGCCATGGAGGTTGTGTGATGAGCGTGCATACCGGCCGTGGAGGTTGTGTGGTGAACATGCATACCGGTCATGGAGGTTGTGTGATGAGCGTGCATACAGGCCATGGAGGTTGTGTGGTGAACATGCATACAGGCCATGGAGGTTGTGTGATGAGCGTGAATACCGGCCATGGAGGTTGTGTGGTGAGCATGCATACCGGCCGTGGAGGTTGTGTGGTGAACATGCATACAGGCCATGGAGGTTGTGTGATGAGCATGCATACCGGCCATGGAGGTTGTGTGATGAGCATGCATACCGGCCATGGAGGTTGTGTGATGAGCATGCATACCGGCCATGGAGGTTGTGTGATGAGCGTGCATACCGGCCATGGAGGTTGTGTGGTGAACATGCATACCGGCCATGGAGGTTGAGTGCATTACTTATTGTTTTGCTTGAAACACTTGTACCTGCTGACACCAGGTATTCCTGTAGCTCTCTACAGGTGTCCTTGGCTCTTGGACCATAATCTTGCGGGGAACACCAAGTCATGGCAAGTTTATGATGAAATTATGTTCTTTCCACTTTCGGATTATGGCTCCAGCAGCACTCACTCACTTGAGTCTTTAGTAGTTTAGAAATTCTTCTGTAACCAATGCTATTAGTATGCTTTGTAACAATAAGGTTGCGAAGGTCTTGAGACAGCTCACTGGTTTCAGTCATCATAAGATGTTTCTTGAGTGGCATTTTGGTAATGAGACACCTTTTTCAGGCATCAGTTGAACCAGTTAATATGGTTTGTCACTAAGTGGCAGGATTGACTTCTAATTACTGATTGATTTCAGCTTGTTCCATGACTTCAGGGCTTTTGCTCCTCCCTTTCTTTATGTGTCAATACTTTTTCCATGTGTCATATCTCTTTATTAATAACAGATGGCTTAATGTATGGACATCTATGGTGATTTTAGCCCTGTGTGGATTGAATGGGTTATTACTGACATCTGGGGAGAATTTCATGCCAATAGCATCTTTACAAATAGATAGAATAGAATAAATTCTTGTAATAGACATTATTAAATGACCTACCATTTATTCTTCACATGTTATTGACTACGCACTAATTTATTACACAATGAGATTAAATAGACGGTGGGTGCGGCAAAAGCAGATCGGAAAGAGGCAAACGTCAGAGTCAGCACTGAGTGAATTGCAGGACTGATAGCAGCTGCTCCCTGCAGTAGCTCCTCTAGTAGTACAATCCATGCACTCAACATCCGTGCTATAGTGATACAACTATATACAGTATGTATTTCACTATATGTGGCTTGAGAAAGGCCGTGTCTGCACTAAAGTTGGATTCTTCTCTGCTCTTCAAGTGTTCATCGCCTGACCGCTCATATTTGATGGCAAATGCCAATTAGCTTCTTTTCCTGCCTTTTTCAATGAAAAATTGAAGGAAGCAAGAAGGGAAGCTATTAGGCCCATGTCTGCAAACCACATATAAGGCATCTTGTGACCACTGCTCCAACACGCGAACAGAGCGGAATCCTGACAGTGCGCATATTACACTCTGTTAGGATGTGGCATACTACAGGTGAGACAAAAAGTAGCCAAAGTCCAGAAAACACCTTTAAGGACAGGTTTGGAGTTATCGTAATTTCAGGCTTAGAATAAGATGGCCGCAAAGTTGAGGGTTAGAGTTTAGATTATAATTAGGATTTGAGTTGAAGTTTGGTTTATAGTTAGAGCAGGGGCTTGGGTTAGGGTTAAGGCTACGGTTAGGGTTAAAGCTAGGGCTAGGCTTAAGGCTAGGGTTAGTCTTAAGTCTAGGATTAGGGTTAAGGCTAGAGTTGGAGCTAAGGCTAGGGTTAAAGTTGAGGCTAGGGTTAAAGCTAGGGTTAGAACTAAGGCTAGGGTTAGGGTTAAGGCTAGGTTTAGGATTAAGGCTAGGTTTAGAGCTAAGGCTAGGGTTAGAGTTAAGGCTAGGGTTAATGTTAAGGCTAAGTTTAGAGCTAAGGTTAGGGTTAGAGTTAAGGCTAGGGATAAAGTTAAGGCTAGGTTTAAAGCTAAGGCTAGGGTTAGGGTTACGGCTAGGTTTAGGATTAAGGCTAGGGTTAGCATTAAGGCTAGGTTAAGGATTAATAGTAGGGTTAGGGTTAAGGCTAGGTTTAGAGCTAAGGCTAGGGTTAGAGTTAAGGCTAAGTTTAGAGCTAAGGTTAGGGTTAGAGTTAAGCTTGGGTTATGGTTAGGCTAGGGTTACAGTTAAGGCTAGGGTTAATGTTAAGGCTAAGTTTAGAGCTAAGGTTAGGGTTAGAGTTAAGGCTAGGGATAAAGTTAAGGCTAGGTTTAAAGCTAAGGCTAGGGTTAGGGTTACGGCTAGGTTTAGGATTAAGGCTAGGGTTAGCATTAAGGCTAGGTTAAGGATTAATAGTAGGGTTAGGGTTAAGGCTAGGTTTAGAGCTAAGGTTAGGGTTAGAGTTAAGCTTGGGTTATGGTTAGGCTAGGGTTACAGTTAAGGCTAGGGTTAATGTTAAGGCTAAGTTTAGAGCTAAGGTTAGGGTTAGAGTTAAGGCTAGGGATAAAGTTAAGGCTAGGTTTAAAGCTAAGGCTAGGGTTAGGGTTACGGCTAGGTTTAGGATTAAGGCTAGGGTTAGCATTAAGGCTAGGTTAAGGATTAATAGTAGGGTTAGGGTTAAGGCTAGGTTTAGAGCTAAGGTTAGGGTTAGAGTTAAGCTTGGGTTATGGTTAGGCTAGGGTTACAGTTAAGGCTAGGGTTAATGTTAAGGCTAAGTTTAGAGCTAAGGTTAGGGTTAGAGTTAAGGCTAGGGATAAAGTTAAGGGTAGGGTTAGGGATAAGGCTAATGTTAGGGTTACAATTTTTGACTATGGTTAAAGTGAATGTTAGACGAGGGATTAGAGCAAAGTTTAGGGTTAGATTTAGAGGCAGGTCAGTGTTAGGATTTCTCATTAGACATATGGATAAATGTGCATTAACAGTTCAGTTACAAAGCAGCACTGTAATGGTTAATACTGAATATGTCCTGTGTCCTGTGTGTCTGCAGCGATGATCTCAGATACAGACCTTTATTTGATCAGTTCAGATTGGAGCAATGTGATCTGCTGCCAGGAGGCTGATTGTACGGTTTCCTATAATGAACGCTGCCGTTTCCCGTAAGTCCATATCGGGAGATAAACAAGAAACATAAAACATAATTTCACTTTCTCTTTCAGGATTACAGTATCCGCACCGCACACATTACACAATACATGCTTCTTGTTTGCTACAGCAGAAAATCCTGAAGAGGTCGAGACTCTGAGCCTCTCCCAAGTGTGAACCATGCAAGGAATTCCCAAAATCACCCGCTCATCACACACTTCGGCTTTAACCCCTTCACCACCCTGGGGTTTTTACACTTTTGAGTTTTCATTTTTTGCTCCCTTCCTCCCAGAGCCATATTTTTTTTTCCGTCAATATGGCCGTGTGAGGGCTTGTTTTTTGCCCGACGATTTGAACTTTTGAACGACACCGTTGGTTTTACTGTATGTACAGGAAAGCGGGACAAAAATTCAATGTGCAGCGAAACTGCAAAAAAAGTGCAATTTTACAAATGTGTTTTTTTTATGCCATGTTCATTAATGCTAAAACTGAGCGGCCATTATCATTCTCCAGGTCGTTACGAGCTTGTAGACGCCAAACATGTCTCGGTTCTTTTTTATAGAAAGGGTGAAAAAAAATCCAAAGTTTGTAAAAAAAAAAAATGTCACCAATTCTCCAAGACCCGCAGCGTCTCCATTTTTCGTTATTTTTTGTGCGCTGAGCTGACGTTTTTAATGATACCATTTTGGGGTAAATACAATGTTTTGATCGCCGTTATTGCATTTTAATATAATGTTGTCACGACCAAAAAAAAGGAATTCTGGCGGTTTGATTTTTTTTCTCTTGACGCCGTTTACAAATTGGATTAACTATTTTTATATATTGATACATTGGGTGATTCTGAGCGCAGCAATAACAAATGTGTATTTTTAATTGTTTTATTTTGAATGGGGCGAAAAGGGGGGATTTAAAGTTTTATATTTAAAAAAAAATTTTTTTTTTTTTAAAAACTTTTTACTGTTTCAACAGTCTCTATGGGAGACTAGAAGCTGCGATCATCCGATCACCTGTGCTACACACAGCAATGCTCATCGGCTATGAACGCCAGCCACGGGGCGACGATCATGTCAGTTTGGCGATAACCACAGGGGTCTACTGCAGTCCCTGAATTGTCATGCCAACCCATCGGTGACCTGTGGTCATGTGACACGAGCGCCGATGGGCGGGGTTTGTGACGCGCTTCTGGCATACATTAAATGCCGCTGTCAATGGCATTTAACAAGTTAACAGACTATATTTAATGTGCAGGTAATAACTGTGCTTAGTGTTTTAATGAGGACTATAAAAAAATCCATCTTAAACCGGCGCCCGCCGCGCCTGCGCAGTAGCAGCTATCAGTGTATATAGAGGTGATCCGACAACTGCTACTGGGACGCCATTGTAAAATAGATTTTTTTTTACACTCCTCAGGAAACCATCAAGCACAGTTATTATTAGGACAGTAAACATGCGATTACGCTGCAGCGCAGGAGCCACGGCCGACGCCGCCTGCAGAAGGGGCTTTTTTGGAAGCTAGGGGGCGGGGCAGTGAGGGATCTGTGACCTATCATCAGGCTACATCATGAATACCTAATGAGAGAACCATGTGAAGACCCCCACAACCCCACCCACAACCTCCCCACAGCTCCGCCCACAACCCCACCCAGGAGCACGAGAATCTCATTAACTGAAAAATACAAATCCAGATTCCACAATAACGGATTTCATCACAGGTATCAGTGTGATCAGTATAACGGCGCCGACCTGATACTGTCTGTAGTCACTGATCACAATCCTGCTGACAGGTGTCAGTGTGATCAGTATAACGGCACTGACCTGACACTGTCTGTAGTCACTGATCACAATCCTGCTGACAGGTATCAGTGTGATCAGTATAACGGCACTGACCTGATACTGTCTGTAGTCACTGATCACAATCCTGCTGACAGGTATCAGTGTGATCAGTATAACGGCGCTGACCTGACACTGTCTGTAGTCACTGAGCACAATCCTGCTGACAGGTATCAGTGTGATCAGTATAACGGCACTGACCTGACACTGTCTGTAGTCACTGAGCACAATCCTGCTGACAGGTATCAGTGTAAGATCGGCGTCACACTGCCGAGTTTGATGCGAGTTAGTCGCACGACTTTCTCACATCAACATCCGGCACGGCCGCCCACTCTCGGACCCGAGTGTGCGGCTGCATAGAAATGCATGCAGCCGCACACTCGGCTCCGAGAGCGGGCGGCCGTGCCGGGTGTTGATGCGAGAAAGTCGTGCGACTAACTCGCATCAAACTTGGCAGTGTGACGCCGGCCTAATCAGTATAACGGCGCCGACCTGACACTGTCTGTAGTCACTGAGCACAATCCTACTGACAGGTATCAGTGTAATCAGTATAACGGCACTGACCTGACACTGTCTGTAGTCACTGAGCACAATCCTGCTGACAGGTATCAGTGTAATCAGTATAACAGCGCTGACCTGACACTGTCTGTATCACTGAGCACAATCCTGCTGACAGGTATCAGTTGTGATCAGTATAACGGCGCTGACCTGACACTGTGTAGTCACTGATCACAATCCTGCTGACAGGTATCAGTGTAATCAGTATAACAGTGCTGACCTGACACTATCTGTAGTCACTGAGCACAATCCTGCTGACAGGTATCAGTGTAATCAGTATAACAGTGCTGACCTGACACTGTCTGTAGTCACTGAGCACAATCCTGCTGACAGGTGTCAGTGTAATCAGTATAACGGCGCTGACCTGACACTGTCTGCAGTCACTGAGCACAAACCTGCTGACAGGTATCAGTGTGATCAGTATAACGGCGCTGACCTGACACTGTCTGTAGTCACTGAGCACAATCCTGCTGACAGGTATCAGTGTGATCAGTATAACGGCGCTGACCTGACACTGTCTGTAGTCACTGAGCACAATCCTGCTGACAGGTATCAGTGTGATCAGTATAATGGCACTGACCTGACACTGTCTGTAGTCACTGAGCACAATCCTGCTGACAGGTATCAGTGTGATTAGTATAACGGCGCTGACCTGACACTGTCTGTAGTCACTGAGCACAATCCTGCTGACAGGTATCAGTGTGATCAGTATAACGGCACTGACCTGACACTGTCTGTAGTCACTGAGCACAATCCTGCTGACAGGTATCAGTGTGATCAGTATAACGGCACTGACCTGACACTGTCTGTAGTCACTGAGCACAATCCTGCTGACAGGTATCAGTGTGATCAGTATAACGGCGCTGACCTGACACTGTCTGCAGTCACTGAGCACAAACCTGCTGACAGGTATCAGTGTGATCAGTATAATGGCACTGACCTGACACTGTCTGTAGTCACTGAGCACAATCCTGCTGACAGGTATCAGTGTGATCAGTATAACGGGGCCGACCTGACAGTGTCTGTAGTCACTGAGCACAATCCTGCTGACAGGTATCAGTGTGATCAGTATAATGGCACTGACCTGACACTGTCTGTAGTCACTGAGCACAATCCTGCTGACAGGTATCAGTGTGATTAGTATAACGGCGCTGACCTGACACTGTCTGTAGTCACTGAGCACAATCCTGCTGACAGGTATCAGTGTGATCAGTATAACGGCACTGACCTGACACTGTCTGTAGTCACTGAGCACAATCCTGCTGACAGGTATCAGTGTGATCAGTATAACGGCGCTGACCTGACACTGTCTGCAGTCACTGAGCACAAACCTGCTGACAGGTATCAGTGTGATCAGTATAATGGCACTGACCTGACACTGTCTGTAGTCACTGAACACAATCCTGCTGACAGGTATCAGTGTGATTAGTATAACGGGGCCGACTGACACTGTCTGTAGTCACTGAGCACAATCCTGCTGACAGGTATCAGTGTGATCAGTATAACGGCACTGACCTGACACTGTCTGTAGTCACTGAGCACAATCCTGCTGACAGGTATCAGTGTGATCAGTATAACGGCACTGACCTGACCCTGCCTGTAGTCACTGAGCACAATCCTGCTGACAGGTATCAGTGTAATCAGTATAACAGCGCTGACCTGACACTGTCTGTAGTCACTGAGCACAATCCTGCTGACAGGTATCAGTGTAATCAGTATAACGGCACTGACCTGACACTGTCTGTAGTCACTGATCACAATCCTGCTGACAGGTATCAGTGTAATCAGTATAACGGCGCTGACCTGACACTGTCTGTAGTCACTGAGCACAATCCTGCTGACAGGTATCAGTGTAATCAGTATAACGGCGCTGACCTGACACTGCCTGTAGTCACTGAGCACAATCCTGCTGACAGGTATCAGTGTAATCAGTATAACGGCACTGACCTGACACTGTCTGTAGTCACTGAGCACAATCCTGCTGACAGGTATCAGTGTAATCAGTATAACGGCGCTGACCTGACACTGTCTGTAGTCACTGAGCACAATCTTGCTGACAGGTATCAGTGTAATCAGTATAACGGCGCTGACCTGACACTGTCTGTAGTCACTGAGCACAATCCTGCTGACAGGTATCAGTGTAATCAGTATAACGGCACTGACCTGACACTGTCTGTAGTCACTGATCACAATCCTGCTGACAGGTATCAGTGTAATCAGTATAACGGCGCTGACCTGACACTGTCTGTAGTCACTGAGCACAATCCTGCTGACAGGTATCAGTGTAATCAGTATAACGGCGCTGACCTGACACTGTCTGTAGTCACTGATCACAATCCTGCTGTCAGGTATCAGTGTAATCAGTATAACGGCGCTGACCTGACACTGCCTGCAGTCACTGAGCACAATCCTGCTGACAGGTGTCAGTGTAATCAGTATAATAATGCTGACCTGACACTGCCTGTAGTCACTGAGCACAATCCTGCTGACAGGTATCAGTGTAATCAGTATAACGGCGCTGACCTGACACTGTCTGTAGTCACTGAGCACAATCCTGCTGACAGGTATCAGTGTAATCAGTATAACGGCGCTGACCTGACACTGTCTGTAGTCACTGATCACAATCCTGCTGACAGGTATCAGTGTAATCAGTATAACGGCGCTGACCTGACAATGCCTGTAGTCGCTGAACACAATCCTGCTGACAGGTATCAGTGTAATCAGTATAACGGCGATGACCTGACACTGTATGTAGTCACTGATCACAATCCTGCTGACAGGTATCAGTGTAATCAGTATAACGGCGCTGACCTGACACTGTCTGTATTCACTGAGCACAATCCTGCTGACAGGTATCAGTGTAATCAGTATAACGGCGCTGACCTGACACTGTCTGTAGTCGCTGAGCACAATCCTGCTGACAGGTATCAGTGTAATCAGTATAACGGCGCTGACCTGACATTGTCTGTAGTCACTGATCACAATCCTGCTGACAGGTATCAGTGTAATCAGTATAACGGCGCTGACCTGACAATGCCTGTAGACACTGAGTACAATCCTGCTGACAGGTATCAGTGTAATCAGTATAATGGCACTGACCTGACACTGTCTGTAGTCACTGAGCACAATCCTGCTGACAGGTATCAGTGTAATCAGTATAACGGCGCTGACCTGACACTGTCTGTAGTCACTGAGCACAATCCTGCTGACAGGTATCAGTGTAATCAGTATAACGGCGCTGACCTGACACTGTCTGTAGTCACTGAGCACAATCCTGCTGACAGGTATCAGTGTAATCAGTATAACGGCGCTGACCTGACACTGTCTGTAGTCACTGAGCACAATCCTGCTGACAGGTATCAGTGTAATCAGTATAACGGCGCTGACCTGACAGTGTCTATAGTCACTGAGCACAATCCTGCTGACAGGTATCAGTGTAATCAGTATAACAGCGCTGACCTGACACTGTCTGTAGTCACTGAGCACAATCCTGAGCACAGAGCACTTTATGGCTAAAGTTGACTTAAGTTTAGGTTGTGTTTAGGGTTAAGATAAGGGCTAATGTTAAAGTCATGGTTAGAAATTAGGTTAAGCATTAAGAGTAAATTTGGTGTTAAAGCTAGGTTTGGGGTGAAGGTGAGGGCTAATGCTAAAGTTAGCTAAACACATGAGATGGATGTAAACTGAACATTCATTCAGGAAACATCTATCTGTCCTAGTTCCCCCATACATGAGGGATCGGTTTAATCAAGAATTCATGTCTTCTTCACTGGGACAGAGGAGAGAGCTGATGCCAGACACATGGCAGCAGATTATCTCCTCATAACAAAAGGAAATGAGAAATGTTATCTGCTGCCAGGAGGCATCAGTACGGTTTCCTATAATAAAATAAAATAAAAAAATTTCATCTGCCCGATCCTTCTCTTCAGCTACATCATCTGTCAAGGGAGAGTTGGGAGGTCATGATCTCAGATGGGACAAGTGAAGGTATTCGGCATTCCCACCTTGGAAATATAAAAACTTGATAGTCCTTTATTAGTAATCCATGTAATCCTTTAGTAATCCATGTTGTCAGATTCATCCTACTTTCACCTACTCTGTATGGGGTCCGTAGAGTTAAGGCAATGGTCAATACAAGGACGTCTCTACTCATAGTCCTAGTAAAGCAGGGCTCAAATGGTTAATATGTCCTCATGTTTGTCCAGCTTTACAACTGCAGCCACCTTCCAAACAAAATGATAACATTGTTGAATGAGGCGTGGCGTGTAATGTGTAATTAGGGTTCAGGTTGTAAAGGAGGGCCATAAACAGTTATCACAAACTTCACTTTCATTTCACTGAAACATTACCAACCAACACATTTTTTCTTCACTTCATCCTCGTACATTGAAGAAGTTGAGACTCCGAGGATCTCCGGTGAGAACCATGCAGAGCATTCCTGAAATGACCAACTACATCAAGAACTTCAGTCTTCAGGACTGTAATAATAAGGGCTTCTCCCGAGTCCTCATACAGCTCTTTGGTTATTTGGGTCATGGGAAATCGTCCTTCATCAACACCTGTAAGTACGTCCTGGATGACACCGAGTTCAAGATCTACGCAGACGTGAAGAATAATGATGGTGGTAACACCACGGAGAGGATCACCTACGAGCTCACCGACACACTCACTCTGGTGGACAACCGAGGCTGCTCTGTCATGAACGAATATGAGACTGGGAAATATTTGCACAATTAGGTAAATATCTGCATTTAAGATTTCTTCCTACTATCTTATCTGTCTACATATGATTAAATAAGAACATAATGAATGAGACATTATTACTAGAGATCATTTTTAGAAGACTTTAATAGGGCGTTCTACTCCCCATGAATTATCTTCTATCTACAAGATAAGTAACAATTCTTGGATCGGCGGGGTTCGGTTGATGGGACCCTATCTCGTGACTTGTCTTCTATGTTCCACTGGTTCTTAGCTGCAGAATCCTGGAGATACATTGTGGCACTGAAGATCTGATGATCGTTCATCTTAGCGCTACTTTTGGATATCTCCCCAGTGTTATAAATTTACAATGGAGCAGGAGGGCACATGCAGGACCGACCACTTTGTTCTTCTACTCGTGGTGGTAGTCTTGAGTCCAGATAGAACCAGAAAAGATCCATTGGATGGAACCTGCATCAATATAACAATTATAAATACAATTTCACTGGAATAAAACTTAAAACATATTTCTAACATGCTGAAGTTTCTGTTGGGAGAATGATGTTCTCCTCTATGGCTATCATGTACTGCTCCATCCCAAACCTGGAGGTGGTCCATAACAATCCACTTTTGCCCCCGGCCCTTTCCTTCTTTATCTTTTTGTTTTCCTTTTTATTCTTTCAGGTAATTTGCTGCCTCTCAATAAACAAGTGGCGTGGAGTAAGGGCATCGGACTGGTGGACAGAATCGTCCAGGCGGAGCGCTATGTGCAGACATCGGACTTCATATATCCCATATTTGTCTACAGGTCAGTGGATGATATAAAAACCAACAAAATGACTAAGAATACAATACAAATAGTGAACAGCTGTGAGAAGAGAATACACAGAGAAAACACCACGGACAAAGCAGACTATACAAGGGGCCAAATCAAGAGACTTTATACTAAATCATAGACGAAAACCTCACCTTAATATACCAAAAACAGCAAATTATTGTACCTAGAACCACCACATAATATACACAGAACTGCCCCATACTGTACCTAGAACCACAGCAAAATATACACAGAACTGCCCCATACTGTACCTAGAACCACAGCACTATATACAGAGACCTGCATCATACTGTACTACGGTAGACTCTTGACGATGATTATTTATAGCAATTTCTGCCAGCGGTAAGTAGGATGCCCAATCCTCCTGATTTTTGGTTGTAAAGCATCTGAGATAAGTCTCCAAATTCTGATTAACGCACTCAGTCTGTCCATTCGACTGGGGATAGAAGGCAGAGGAAAAGGACGGCTGTACCTCCAGTCGAGAACAGAATGCCCTCCAGAACTTGGAAACAAACTGGGTCACTCGATCTGACACCACATCCGAGGGAACCCCGTGAAGCTTCACTATCTCATTTATAAACACCAAAGCAAGAGTTTTGGCATTCGGAAGTGCCGGTAATGTGACGAAGTGAACCATCTTACTGAAGCTATTTACCACCACCAAAGTCACAGTCTTGCCAGTAGGTCAGTAATAACTTCCATGCACAAGTGTGTCCATGGCCTGCTAGGAATAGGAAGCGGAAGAAGAGGACCAGACGGACGGGTATGTGATACTTTAGAATGGGCGCAGATACTACAAGCAGATAAGTGTTCAACCACATCCTGAGTGTGAGCAACCTCTACCTATCTAAAGTATTAGATCACATAGACTGAGTAGATAGCAGTGTGAGCAACATCTTCTTAATTCAGCCCTCTGGGTAGCTCCAGTATTAGACTAGACAAATTGAGTGGACAGCAGTGTGAGCATTCTCTTTTTATCTCAGCACCTCTGGTATCTCCAGTATTAGACCAGATAAACTGAGTGGACATCAGTGTGAGCAGCCTCTTCTTACCTCAGCACCTCTGGTGTCTCCAGTATCAGATCAGATAAACTGAATGAACAGCAGTGTGAGCAGTCTCTTCTTACCTCAGCACCTCTGCTATCTCCAGTATTTGACCAGATAAACTGAGTGGACATCAGTGTGAACAGCCTCTTCTTACCTCAGCACCTCTGGTTTCTCCAGTATTAGACCAGATAAACTGAATGAACAGCAGTGTGAACAGCCTCTTCTTACCTCAGCACCTCTGGTGTCTCCAGTATCAGATCAGATAAACTGAATGAACAGCAGTGTGAGCAGTCTCTTCTTACCTCAGCATCTCTGGTGTCTCCAGTATCAGATCAGATAAACTGAGTGGATAGCAGTGTGAGCAGTCTCTTCTTACCTCAGCACCTCTGGTGTCTCCAGTATCAGATCAGATAAACTGAATGAACAGCAGTGTGAGCAGCCTCTTCTTACCTCAGCACCTTTGGTGTCTCCAGTATCAGATCAGATAAAATGAGTGGATAGCAGTGCGAGCAGTCTCTTCTTACCTCAGAACCTTTGGTGTCTCCAGTATCAGATCAGATAAACTGAGTGGATAGCAGTGTGAGCAGTCTCTTCTTACCTCAGCACCTTTGGTGTCTCCAGTATCAGATCAGATAAACTGAGTGGATAGCAGTGTGAGCAGTCTCTTCTTACCTCAGCACCTTTGGTGTCTCCAGTATCAGATCAGATAAACTGAGTGGATAGCAGTGTGAGCAGTCTCTTCTTACCTCAGCACCTCTGGTGTCTCCAGTATCAGATCAGATAAACTGAATGAACAGCAGTGTGAGCAGTCTCTTCTTACCTCAGCACCTCTGATATCTCCAGTATTTGACCAGATAAACTGAGTGGACATCAGTGTGAACAGCCTCTTCTTACCTCAGCACCTCTGGTGTCTCCAGTATCAGATCAGATAAACTGAATGAACAGCAGTGTGAGCAGCCTCTTCTTACCTCAGCATCTGTGGTGTCTCCAGTATCAGATCAGATAAACTGAGTGGATAGCAGTGTGAGCAGTCTCTTCTTACCTCAGCACCTCTGGTGTCTCCAGTATCAGATCAGATAAACTGAATGAACAGCAGTGTGAGCAGTCTCTTCTTACCTCAGCACCTCTGGTGTCTCCAGTATCAGATCAGATAAACTGAATGAACAGCAGTGTGAGCAGTCTCTTCATACCTCAGCATCTCTGGTGTCTCCAGTATCAGGTCAGATAAACTGAGTGGATAGCAGTGTGAGCAGTCTCTTCTTACCTCAGCACCTCTGGTGTCTCCAGTATCAGATCAGATAAACTGAATGAACAGCAGTGTGAGCAGTCTCTTCTTACCTCAGCACCTCTGGTGTCTCCAGTATCAGATCAGATAAACTGAATGAACAGCAGTGTGAGCAGTCTCTTCTTACCTCAGCACCTCTAGTATCGCCAGTATTTGACCAGATAAACTGAGTGGACAACAATGTGAACAGTCTCTTCTTACCTCAGCACCTCTGCTATATCCAGTATTTGACCAGATAAACTGAGTGGACATTAGTGTGAACAGCCTCTTCTTACCTCAGCACCTCTGGTGTCTCCAGTATTAGTTCAGATAAACTGAGTGGACAGCAGTGTGAGCAGTCTCTTCTTACCTCAGCACCTCTGGTTTCTCCAGTATTAGTTCAGATAAACTGAGTGAACAGCAGTGTGAGCAGTCTCTTCTTACCTCAGCACCTCTGGTTTCTCCAGTATTAGTTCAGATAAACTGAGTGGGCAGCAGTGTGAGCAGTCTCTTCTTACCTCAGCACCTCTGGTTTCTCCAGTATTAGTTCAGATAAACTGAGTGGACATCAGTGTGAACAGCCTCTTCTTACCTCAGCACCTCTGGTGTCTCCAGTATCAGATCAGATAAACTGAATGAACAGCAGTGTGAGCAGTCTCTTCTTAATTCAGCACCTCTGCTATCTCCAGTATTTGACCAGATAAACTGAGTGGACATCAGTGTGAACAGCCTCTTCTTACCTCAGCACCTCTGGTGTCTCCAATATTAGTTCAGATAAACTGAGTGGATAGCAGTGTGAGCAGTCTCTTCTTACCTCAGCACCTCTGGTGTCTCCAATATTAGTTCAGATAAACTGAGTGGACAGCAGTGTGAGCAGTCTCTTCTTACCTCAGCACCTCTGGTGTCTCCAGTATTAGTTCAGATAAACTGAGTGGACAGCAGTGTGAGCAGTCTCTTCTTTCCTCAGCTTTGGTTTTACTTTCTGTACTAGATGATAATAAGTACCCTGGGAACTCATCTTTCTTCACGTGAAGGTTGTTAGCAGAGCTTCCTAGTGGACCTGCTCACAGGCATCTCTCCTATTAACATTTTGGGAAAATGAGACAGATGTTAGTGTAGCATGAAACCATTTAATGTACTTCATAAAGAAAATGAATTAGATATGCTAACTAAACCTATTGATAAACTTCTTTTTAACCCCTTTCCGACATCAGGCGTAATAGTAAGCCGATGTTGGACTCCCTCCCTTTGATGTGGGCTCTGGCGCTGTTTTAAACCGCCCGTGGCTGTTAACTAGTTAAATGCTGCTGTCAATCTCTGACAGCGATATTTAACCCTTGCTTCTGGCAAGCGCGCTGGAAATCCCGCCCATCGGTGACTCCATCACGTGATCGCGCGTCACCAATGGGTTGGAATGACAGCCAGAGGTCTCCAGCAGACCTCAATGGTTGTCACTGCCGGATTTGTTGTGAGCATGTTGGAAATGACTTCTGGGTTGAGGCTCCCTCTGGTGTTTGCTGAGGGTATTGAACCAGTGTTGAATAGTAGTAGTCCAACACCTGCGAGCGGACTGGCAATCAGGAGAGACTGACTGTGCTGATATAAGTGAGCTGCCTTCCCATGATCCTCGCTGGTGATCAATTGTTGTTTCCTGGTTCATTTGGAACTCAGCTGGTGTCTTGCCTTCGTCTGCTACTTTCAGATAAGATATTTTCTGCTTATTTCTATCTTGTTTGCTATTTCCATTTATTTTGTCTGCACTTTTGTGGGAGGTTAGCTGGGTTCCCCTCCAGGGGCCTGTGCTACTCTCTGTTTTTCAGTAGCCACTGTTTATTTGTTCCATTGCTCTGTCCCTGCTATTTGTGTGGCTGCTAGTTAGCCGCTTGGTCACACCAGAGATCTGATTTAGCGGGTGGCGAGATCGTGTGATCTCAGCATTTTTGAAATCAGAAGTGTTGGAAGTTTTTTTAGGGTTTTTCTGGGTTGCAGATAGTATTCTGTCCTGTCCTGTCCTATCTAGGCAATGTTTGGCCCCAGCATTTGCTCACTCTATTTTCTGCCTGCATTTGTATTTCGTCTTGTCTAACCGCCATTATATGTGTGGGGGCTGCCTATTCCTTTGGGGCTCTACTCTGGGGCAGTTAGCTTTCCTGTTTCTATCTTTAGTTGTAGCTAACTCTCCAGCTGTGCTGAGGCGTCTAGGTCACCGTAGGTACGTCCCACGGCTGCTTCTAGTTGTGCGGTTTGTTCAGGGATCTGCAACCCACAGTCCTACTCTAATATTAAAAACCCTTCCACTTGTCAAGTGACGTAAATATGAACAAGGTCATGTGTTTGATATGCATTTACATTTTGCATACACATCAACTTACTTTTTCAGTTCAGACCCAGTTTTTCATTTAGTTCTTAGTGCATCTTGTGCATATAAGGGTGTGACCGCCCTGCTTTTGAGCTGAAAAATCCATCCTGTCTGGCCTATGCTTCAACTGGTGGGTTCAGTCCCTCGGCCTTGTTCACATTTACGTCACTTGACAAGTGGAAGGGTTTTTAACCCCTTCACCCCCAAGGGTGGTTTGCACGTTAATGACCGGGACAATTTTTACAATTCTGACCACTGTCTCTTTATGAGGTTATAACTCTGGAACGCTTCAACGGATCTTCACGATTCTGAGATTGTTTTCTCGTGACATATTGTACTTCATGTTAGTGGTAAAATTTCTTCCATATAACTTGCGTTTATTTTTGAAAAAAACGCAAATATGGCGAAAATTTTGAAAATTTAGCAATTTTCAAACTTTGAATTTTTATTCCCTTAAAACAGAGAAATATGTAACACAAAATAGTTAAGAAATAACATTTCCCACATGTCTACTTTACATCAGCACAATTTTGGAATCAAAATTTTTTTTTTGTTAGGAAGTTATAAGGGTTAAAAGTTGACCAGCGATTTCTCATTTTTACAACAAAATTTACAAAGCCATTTTCTTTAGGGACCACCTCACATTTGAAGTCACTTTGAGGGGTCTACATGACAGAAAATACCCAAAAGTGACACCATTCTAAAAACTGCACCCCCCAAGGTACTCAAAACCACATTCAAGAAGTTTATTAACCCTTCAGGTGCTTCACAGGAACTAAAGCAACGTGGAAGGAAAAAATGAATATTTAACTTTTTAGCCACAAAAATGATCTTTTACAAACTTTTTTTTATTTTCACAAGGGTAAAAGGAGAAAATGGACAGATAAGGTTGTTATGCAATTTCTCCTGAGTACGCCAATACCCCATATGTGGGGGAAAACCACTGTTTGGGCACACGGCAGAGCTCGTAAGGGAAGGAGCGCCGTTTGACTTTTTCAAACTAAAATTGGCTGGAGTTGAGATTGGACGCCATGTCGCGCTTGGAGAACCTATGATGCGCCTAAACAGTGGAAACCCCCCACAAGTGACACCATTTTGGAAACTAGACCCCTAAGGTACTTATCTAGATCTGTTGTGAGCACTTTGAACCCCCACAAAAGTTTATAATGCCTGGGTGTGAAAAAAAAAAAAAAAAAAATTCCACAAAAATGATTTTTTAGTCCTAAATTTTTGAATTTTCCCAAGGAAATTGGACCCCAAAAGTTGTTGTCCAATTTGTCCTGAGTACGCTGATACCCCATATGTGGGGGGGGGGAACTGTTTGGGTGCACGGCAGGGCTTGGAAAGGAAGTAGTAACGTTTTGGAATGCAGACGTTGATGGGGGTCATGTTCCGTTTGCAGTGCCCCAGATGAGCCTAAACAGTGGAAATCCCCCACAAGTGACCCCATTTTGGAAACTAGACCCCCTAAGGAACTTATCTAGATCTTTGGTGAGCACTTTGAACCCCCAAGTGCTTCACACAAGTTTATAATGCCCGGGCATGAAAATAAAAAATCCTATTTTTTTCCCACAAAAATTATCTTTTAGTCACTAATTTTTTATTTTCCCAAGGGTATCAGGAGAAATTGGACCACATAAGTTGTTGTCCAATTTGTCCTGAGTACGCTGATGCCCCATATGTGGGGGGGAACCACTGTTTGGGCGCACGGCAGAGCTCGGAAGGGAAGGAGCACCATTTGACTTTTTCCAACCAAAATTGGCTGGAATTGAGATTGGATGCCATGTTGCATTTGGAGAGCCCCTGATGTGCCTAAACAGTGGAAACCCCCCACAAATGACCCCATTTGGGAAACTAGACCCCCTAAGGAACTTATCTAGATCTTTGGTGAGCAATTTGAACCCTCAAGTGCTTCACACAAGTTTATAACGTAGAGCCGTAAAATTTAAAAATCATATTTTTTCCACAAAAATGATCTTTTCACCCGAATTTTTATTTTTCCAAGGGTAACAAGACTCCAAAAGTTATTGTGCAATTTGTCCTGAGTACACTGATACCCCATATGTGGGGGTATACCACTGTTTGGGTGCATGACAGAGTTTGGAAGGGAAGGAGCGCCGTCTCACTTTTTCAACGCAGAATTGGCTGGACGCCATGTCGTGTTTGGAGAGCTCCTGATCTGCCTAAACAGTGGAAACCCCCCAGAAATGACACCATTTTGGAAACTAGACCCCTCAAGGAACTTATCTAGATGTGTGGTGAGAACTTTGAACCCCCAGGTGTTTCACTAAAGTTTATAACGTACAGCCTTAAAATAAAAAATCCTTTTTTTTTTTTTACAAAAATGATTTTTTCGCCCCCAATATTTTATTTTCACAAGGGTAACAGAAGAAATTGGAACCCAAAAGTTGTTGTCCAATTTGTCCTGAGTACGCTGATACCCAATATGTAGGAGAAAACTACTGTATGGGTGCACGTCAGGGCTCGGAAGGGAAGTAGTGACGTTTTGGATTGCAGACTTTGATGGAATGGTCTGGGGGCGTCATGTCGCATTTGGAGAGCCCCTGATACGCCTAAACAGTGGAAACCCCCCACAAGTGACCCCATTTTGGAAAATAGACCCCACAAGGAACTTATCTAGATGTGTGGTGAGCACTTTGAACCCCGAAGTGCTTCACAGAAGTTTATAACGCACAGCCGTAAAAATAAAAAATCCTTTTTTTTTTTACAAAAATGATTTTTTTGCCCCCAATATTTTATTTTCACAAGGGTAACAGGAGAAATTGGACCCCAAAAGTTGTTGTCCAATTTGTCCTGAGTACGCTGATACCCAATATGTGGGAGAAAACTACTGTATGGGCGCATGTCAGGGCTCGGAAAGGGAAGTAGTGACGTTTTGGATTGCAGACTTTGATGGAATGGTCTGGGGGCGTCATGTCGCATTTGGAGAGCCCCTGATGCGCCTAAACAGTGGAAACCCCCCACAAGTGACCCCATTTTGGAAAATAGACCCCACAAGGAACTTACCTAGATGTGTGGTGAGCACTTTGAACCCCGAAGTGCTTCACAGAAGTTTATAACGCACAGCCGTAAAAATAAAAAATCCTTTTTTTTTTACAAAAATGATTTTTTCGCCCCCAATATTTTATTTTCACAAGGGTAACAGGAGAAATTGGACCCCAAAAGTTGTTGTCCAATTTGTCCTGAGTACGCTGATACCCAATATGTGGGAGAAAACTACTGTATGGGCGCATGTCAGGGCTCGGAAAGGGAAGTAGTGACGTTTTGGATTGCAGACTTTGATGGAATGGTCTGGGGGCGTCATGTCGCATTTGGAGAGCCCCTGATGCGCCTAAACAGTGGAAATCCCCAACAAGTGACCCCATTTTGGAAAATAGACCCCACAAGGAACTTATTTAGATGTGTGGTGAGCGCTATGAAGCCCCAAGTGCTTCACAGAAGTTTATAATGTACAGCCGTAAAAACAAAAAAATCTTATTTTTTTTACAAAAATAATATTTTCGCCCCCAGTTTTTTATTTTCCCAAGGGTAACAGAAGAAATAGGACAAATTTCACAATAACTCTTGGGGTCCAGAGTACGCTGATACCCCATATGTGGGGATAAACTACAGTTTGGACGCATGGCAGAGCTCAGAAGTGAAGGAACACCGTTTGACTTTTTCAAAGCAGAATTGGCTGGAATGGAGATCAGACGCCATGTCACATTTGGAGAGCCCCTGATGTGCCTAAACAGCGGAAACCCCCCAATTCTAACTCCAACCCTAACCCCAACACACCCCAACCCTAGTCCCAACCCTAATCCCAACCCTAACCCTAATCCTAACTCTAACCCTAATCCTAACTTTAGCGCCAACCCTAACCCTAACTTTAGCCGAAACCCTAACCCTAACCCTAATGGGAAAATGGAAATAAATACATTTTTTTTATTTTATTATTTTTCCCTAACTAAGGGGGTGATAAAGGGGGGTTTGATTTACTATTTATAGCGGTTTTTATGATTGGCAGCTGTCACGCTAAAAGACGCTTTTTATTGCAAAAAGTAGTTTTTTGCATCGCCACATTTTGAGAGCTATAATTTTTGCATATTTTGGCCCACAGAGTCATGTGAGGTCTTATTTTTTGCGGGACGAGGTGACGTTTTTATTTGTACCATTTTTGAGCACGTGACATTTTTTGATCGCTTTTTATTTCGATTTTTGGGAGGTTAGAATGAACAAAAATCAGCAATTCATGAATTTCTTTTGGGTAAGGCGTTTTTATTGTTCCGCGTGTGGTAAAATCGATAAAGCAGTTTTATTCTTCGGGTCAGTATGATTATGGCGATACCTCATTTATATAATTTTTTTATGTTTTGGCGCTTTTATAGAATAAAAACAATTTTATATAAAAAATAATTATTTTTGCATCGCTTTATTCTGCGAGCTATAACTTTTTTATTTTTTTGCTGATGATGCTGTGTGATAGCTCGTTTTTTGCGGGATAAGATGACGTTTTCAGCGGTACCATGTTTATTTATATCCGTCTTTTTGATCGTGTGTTATTCCACTTTTTGTTCAGCGGTATGATGATAAAGCACTGATTTTTTGCTTCGTTTTTATTTTTTATTTTTTAAGGGGTTCACAAAAGGGGTTAACTAGTGGGACAGTTTTATAGGGGGGTCGTTACGGACGCGGCGATACCATATATGTGTACTTTTATTGTTTTATTTTTTTTATTTACAATAAGTAATGAATTTATTGGGGAATATTTTTTTTTTTTATTTTGGATTTTTTTTTACACATGTTTATTTTTACTTTTTTTTACTTTTTTACTTTGTCCCAGGGTGGGACATCACTGTATTTCATCAGATCGCTGGTGTGACAGTGTGCACAGCACTCTGTCACACCAGCGATGTGACAGGCAGTGCAGGACGCTTCCTCATGCCTGCTCTCGGCAGGCACTGAGGAAGCCGCCTCCCTCCAGGACCCCAGCGCCATCTTGGATCCGGGTCCTGGGAGGGAGGAAGCCCTCAGAGCAGCGCGATCACATCGCGCTGCTCTGAGGGTCTCAGGGGGGCGCGCAGGGAGCCCCCACCCTGCGCGATCCTCCCCTGTGCCCCCAGTACACCGCGATCATGTTTGATCGCGGTGTGCAAGGGGTTAATGTGCCGGGAGCGGTCCGTGACCGCTCCTGACACACAGTCATGGGTGTCAGCTGTGATAATCAGCTGACACTCGGGCGCGATCGGCTGCGCTCCTCCCGGAGCGCGTCCGATCGCACGAGACGTACTATCCCGTCCATGGTCATACGGGCCCAGGTACCATGGACGGGATAGAAAGTCCGATGGCAGTAAGGGTTAATATTAGAGTAGGACTGTCCCACAAAGGGTTGCCTTGACGTGGCGGGATGGCTTGTACATTCTTTTGATCAAAATCATGTTTACCAAATACCCTTATTATTATTATTACAACTTCATGCATGTTTTGCAATATATTTTTTATTTTGTTTTATTTTAGGATATTTGCCTCTTGTTTTTTGTTTTCTCTGTTTAATGGTCATGTGTTTGATATGCATTTACATTTTGCATACACATCAACTTACTTTTTCAGTTCAGACCCAGTTTTGCATTTAATTCTATTTTTAGTAGTTATTTTTTCCTATCCCTATTTCCCTCTGAAACCCTTTAAGTTATTGTCATTAATAGTGTAGGCAAAGCCTCTTGTGATGATACCCTGGAATGGGAGCTCCACTCCTTGTGCTGTTCTAGAACTTTCCACAAAGAGAACTACGACCCCCATCAAATTTTGCCAGTACAGAGCTGGACTGGAAAATCAGTCCTTATCCTTGCTGCTGACAGCCCACAGCATGGGCGTACCCAGGATCAAAACTAGGGGGGGGCAAGCCAATGTCGCATCTTATACAGGTGACATCATATACACTGTACATTATCCTGCATATTAGGTATGGAGCATTAGAACTGTTGTATATTGTATAATACAGCAGTGTATGCGACACTACGCTGTATATACCATATATTATACATGACAGTCGCGCTCATGTCAGGAGCGGTACCAGCAAGTCCGAGGATTGCAGTGCGATCCTCGCATGAGTTATACGGCCGTCTGTCTATGCCCTTGTTATAATAATACCGAAATATTAATCTATTATTAAAGTATTAAGGAACTCACAAGTAAAAAAAAGCCCCCTACCTCCCCTGTCCCTCACCCACACCCCAACAGCCCATTGTCTCACATGCACCCCTTAGTGTTCTGTCCCACTGATCCCACAATACCCCCATCCTCTCACATGCACCCCTCAGTGCTCTGTTGCCCCTCCCCACTTCAGCCCCCACAATACCCCCATCCTCTCACAGTAAACCCCCAGTGCCCTAGCCCCACAATACCCCCATCCTCTTACATTCAACCCCAGTGACCTGTCCACCCTCCCTCACAATACCCCATCCTCTCACATCAACCCCTGTGCGCCAGCCCCCACAATTTCCCCATCCTCTCACATTCACCAACCAGTGCCCTGTATCCTCTCCCCCACAATACCCCATCCTCTCACATTCACTCTCTGTGCCCTGTTGCCCTCCCCCACTTCAACCCCCACAATACCCCCATCCTCTCACATTAACCCCCCAGTGCCCTAGCCCCCACAATACCCCATCCTCTCACATTAACCCCCCCAGTGCCCTAGCCCCCACAATACCCCATACTCTTACATTCAACCCAGTGCCCTGTACACCTCCCCCCACAATACCCCATCCTCTCACATTAACCCCCCAGTGCCCTAGCCCCCCACAATACCCCATACTCTTACATTCACTCCAGTGCCCTATACCTCCCCACAATACCCCATCCTCTCACATTAACCCCCAGTGCCCTAGCCCCCACAATACCCATCCTCTTACATTCACCCCCGTGCCCTGTACCCCTCCCCCACAATACCCCCATCCTCTCACATTAACCCCCCAGTGCCCTAGCCCCCACAATACCCCATCCTCTTACATTCACCCCAGTGCCCTGTACCCTCCCCCACAATACCTCATCCTCTCACATTAACCCCCCCAGTGCCCTAGCCCCCACAATACCCCATCCTCTTACATTCACCCCCAGTGCCCTGTACCCCTCCCCCACAATACCCCCATCCTCTCACATTCCCCCCACAGTGACCATGACATGCCTGAGCCAGAATGAATTTAATAAATTCCATCCCACTTACCATGAAGCTTGCAGGGAGCAACTGAGGCCGGATCAGGAAGTGTCCAGTGTATACACACAGAGGGCACTAGGACCCAGTGTGGCTGAGACAACCAGAGCCTGCAGGACAGAAAATGAAACTACAGGAAGGAAGGAAGAGGCTCCTCTGGTGAGGCAGCAACTCCGTGCACAATCTGTGCAGAGGGAGCCGGCATTGTGCTGCTCTCTCCGCTCTCTTTCATTGTGTGCCCCTGCTTCTAGGGGGGGGCACTTGCCCCCCCGCCCCACGGTGGGTACGCCCATGCCCACAGCCTGCAAACCCCCTCCTTCTCTTTCCTTCTTACTCGCTCTCAGCGTGGTCCTGTGCCATCAGGGCCTGGATCAGTTGATTTTTGGTTTGGCCCGTGGGGTCAAGGCCTCGGTACATGCATATTCCAGCAAGAGTTTCCTTTTCTGCTGTGTGTACCAACTTTCTCCTCTTGTAGCCATGATTGGCAAATAAAAGATAGGATAGAAAACAGAGAGGAGGGGGGTCACCGCAAGTGCACACAATTGTCTCAGGACTAGTAAACACTGAGTCTATTCTCCAAAACATTTGCTGCAGTGTCCCTGGAAGAACCGTGCAAGTTTTTT
>JARQOD010000007.1:97737234-97767234 GCA_033576555.1 Oophaga sylvatica | reverse complement strand
CAGATTATACAGAACCAAAAATTTGCAGCACTCCTGGTGATCAGGTTCAACCCTCATTATCACCTGAGTAGAAAAACTGGGGTTTATTCTCAGCCAAAGTGGTAGAATCGATCCCCAGTAGGGGAATAGACTTCTGTAGGGGTATCAAGGGAAATCCACAACGTTTAGCAAAATCATAATCCATCAGGTTAATAGCTGCTCCAGAATCAACGAAAGCCTGAGCAGAAAATGAGGACAGAGAGCATATCAGAGTGACAGTTAATAAAAACTTAGTCTGAACACTACCCAAGACAACTGAGCGTGCAAAACGTCTTCCCCGCTTAGGGCAGACTGAAATAGCATGAGAGGCATCACCACAGTAGAAACATAACCCATTGCGCTTTCGAAACTCATGACGCTGTGCCCCAGACACCACTCTATCACACTGCATGTGTTCAGAAGCAGGTTCACAAGGCAACACTATTCCACGCATACTTCTCCGCTCACGCAAACGTCTGTCAATTTGAATCGCTAATGACATAGAATCATTGAGACCAGAGGGGACAGGGAATCCCACCATAACATCCTTTACATTATCTGACAGACCCTTCCGGAAAAGAGCTGCCAAAGCGTCGTCATTCCATTTGGTCAGGACTGCCCACCTACGGAATCTCTGACAGTATAACTCAGCGTCATCAAGCCCTGATTTAATGCCAACAAGGCTTTCTCAGCTTGATCAGTGACATTAGGCTCATCGTACAATAACCCCAAGGCCTGAAAAAATGCATCAACATCACTCAAAACAGGATCCCCAGGTATCAGGGAAAAAGCCCAATCCTGAGGATCGCCGCGCAGGAGAGAGATGATAATTTGAACCTGCTGCGCTGCGTTCCCTGAGGACTTAGATTTTAAGGCAAAAAACAATTTACAATTATTTTTGAAATTCAGAAACTTAGCTCGATCCCCTAAAAACAAATCTGGCATGGGAATCCTAGGTTCCACAACAGGCAACCCTGCAAGATAGATAGCAATACTCCGAACCTCAGTGGCAAGCTGATCCACATGGCCAGACAACTGTGCAAACTCCATTGAGAGAAAAGATCCTCCCCAGCACCCAGAGATACAGGGGAAAAAAAAAATGCAACAAACTGAAAAATATCTCTGACAACTCTGACAATATTTTTTCCCTTCTGTGAGTACCATACAATTTTCAATTTTTAGGCCGGTGATACTGTTATGTTTCGGTAGCTGAGGAGTGCAGGTAAAAAGGCAATACACCAGAGCAGTTGGAATCTATGAGATTGCAGTACCCTGACTAACCACCACAACTAGAGGCAGCCGTGGAGCGTTCCTACGTTGGTCCTAGACGCCTCGTCACAGCCTGAGAAACTAACTACACCTAAAGATAGAAATAGGAAAGCTATCTGCCCCGGAGCAGAACCCCAAAGATAATAGAAAGCCCCCAAACATGTAATGGCGGTTAGACAAGATGAAATACTGACACAGACAGAAAATAGTATGAGCAAACGCTGGGGCCCAAACTAACTAAATAGAAAAGGATAGGAAGGGTACTTACTGCAATCCCAGAAAACCCTGAAAAGCACCAACTCTACTAATTTCAAAAACACCTGAGATCACACGACCTCTACCACCTAAATTAGTTCTCTGGTGTAACAAAATCAAAACAGCAGCCACTGAAAAAACTGGAAAAAGCAAAAGTACAAACATCAGTGGCTGAACTAAACTGAGAGGGCAGAAGCCCCCGGAGGGGACCCTGAAGGCCCCCACAGAAGTGCAGGACAAAATGCAAAAATATAGCACAAACACAAAAGAAGAAAATGTCTTATCTGTTAGCAGGAGATGCAGACACGACACAGCAGGCTACAAGGGAAACTGGAATAAAGGATTCAGACCAGAACAATTGATCACCGGCAACCCTGATGGGAAGGTGACTCCCTTATATAAGACCAGTCAGTAACACCTGATTCCCAGTCCTCACAATCTTCACTGGACAGACTAGCACCGCTTGTAACCACCAGAGGGAGCCTCTGCTCAGAACTCATCTCAAACCCATTCACAACACTTCACCCTGCCAGCACCCCGGGACGTGCCTGCAATTCCATCAGTAAAGGTACAGAAAGAGACTTTTGTGTGTGTGTTCACATTATTACTCCTGCAGCCGAACTCCCCTCCTCCATCTTGCACCCCTACACAGCTTAACTACCCTGAAGGTCCCCAGCCTTACCTGTGGAAGGCTTAACACCTTGCTGCCTAATACCAACCCTCCAGTGGACCTATACAACAGCGCTGGTCACCCTGACCAGGAACCACAGGTGGCGTCACGAACATTCTACAAACACTTTAATCCCCTGTAAATATCCCACATTTAAGGTGAGCCCTAGGGCCACGGACCGAGCTGCAGCTACCGTGATAACCCCATAGAAGTGAACGGGCTCGGTGCCGAGTACCCCACTGCCCTGGCGGACGGCTCATACATACAACATGAGTGGGAAAAAGTGAGGTCTTGGTGGAAGGTGGAATAGGCTTGGTGTTCGAAGTGTACGTGGGTTAGGTTTTAATGTGACTGAAAGCTCAACTGAGCAAACACCATGTCGTCCTATCCAAAGACCACTGGCAACATCTGCTACCGGCCGGGCTACTCAACTCCCTTTTATTTTGCAGCCTCACAGTGGTACGCCTTGTAGATGAGGCTCAGAAAGAGCATGTACTCCAGTGGATGGCAAACGCTGCATCGAATGGCCTCTCCTCCTCTTCCTCCATCTTAACATCACACACAGTATAATCCTCAGAAGTGGCACCCCAATCACCCTTGTTTCCCCCCATGTCAAATATTTCCAAATGCCCAACTGACTGTGGGGAGCCACAGATGAGACATTATGAAGAGCTGTTCACACATTGTATTCCATAGGCATCAGAGGTCTGCTCCAAAGATTCACAGAATCCAGAGGAGAAAAGCATCTGCTCCAATGCCCAACATTTTTTCATGTTGGATTCGGGGCCGGATGAAGTAGGGTCCGAGCAGAATCCAGAACCTTGCTACCAGACATTAACCACCAAGGGTGGAGATGATTTTGATGAGACTAAGGTACCAGAGGCACACATGGACTGTACTATGGTGTCAGGGCAGGAAGAGGAGAAGGGTGACTCTCAGGGTGAGGAGTGTGAGAACAGAGGGGATGACAAAGAGGTTGTAGATCCCACTAGGTGTGAACCCAGAGGTACGCAGCTGAGTAGCTCAGTAGAGGAGTTGGAGGAGGAGGAAGATGAGGAAAATATGTTGCGGCTTTCCACACAGACACAAAGTAACGCAAACACCACAAGCACTGCATCCTTAGCCCCAACTCTGGCTGTGGCCAGCACCAGTCACGAGCGTGCAGTTCGCAGGGGCGGCAAGGATTGCCTAGCCTCGGGTGTTTTTTGAAACTGCAAAGGATGACCCAACACACGTTATCTGTCAAGTTTGCAAAAAGAATTCAGTAGAGGCAAAAATTGCAATAATTTGTCAACTACATGCATGAACTGGCACATGCGCGATCAACATGCCTTAGTGTGGGAATCTCACTGCGATAAAATGTTGACTAGTGGGGTTCGACAACCACCGGCCGTTTCATCAGTCGGGGTGAGTGAAAGCCGGTCATCTGTTACGGAAGAAGACATGACTGCTGCTTTTGTGTCACTTAGCACAACACATCTTTCTCAATCTACCATAACATCTTCGTTTGCACCTCAGTCACAGTCTAGCAGTTTGTCCTGTTCTCCGTACTTCTCCCTCTCTCGCCCAGCAGCCAGCTCTCGGTCCTACAGTTGTGGTCATGTAAAAGAATATTTCCGCCTACACATGTTAAAGCTAAGAGCTTGGACTCCACCATCTCCAATCTGTTGGCCACGGAAATGCTGCCTTTCCGCCTGGTGGATATAGACGGTTTCCGAAAGTTGATGGCCGTCGCAGTCCCCCAGTACCAGTTGCCCAGTTAGCATTACTTCTCAAAGAAAGCTGTGCCTGCGCTATACCACCATGTCACCGACAACATCACTCGTTCACTGAAAAAATCTATGTCTGCCAGGTTGCATTTCACCACTGACAGCTGGACGAGCAAAACAGAGGCATTAGATAACGCTGATTGTGCACTCGAAGACTCTGGTTGCTGTGGTGGCAGGTGGTCAAAGGGATGCTGTATAAGTCTTTGAATCCCCAAGGCATGTGGGACAAACCTCTGCATCTAACAGTTCCTCCACTGCTTCTACCTTCTCCACCTCCTCTAGGGCCTCCACCTGTGCCCTCAACCTCTCCCTTAAACAGACACGCATTCCAACAATGCAGAGAGAATCTCCTTCACATGCGCACTCACGGCTCCCCGCAATCAGGCAGTGTTTAAATGAATGTGCCTTGGAGATAGCTGGCACACAGCTCAAGAGTTATGGACAGGTATCCAGGCCGAGTTAGAGCAATGGCTGTCTCCACTAAATTTGGAAGTAGGGAAGGCCGTGTGCAATAATGGTGCAAACCTGGTGGCATCCCTACACCGCGACAACTTCACACATATGCCTAGCATGGCTTCAGCCCTCAACCTGGTGGTAGAGCAATTTCTCTGCCACTATCCTGGTCTGAATATGCTACTGCAGAAAGCATAGTTACTGTGTGCTCACTTCCGAAGATCGCATCCTGCAGGTCATTGACTTTCATCGCTACAGAGGTCTTTCGGCCTACCGATTAATCATTTGATTAGCAATGTTCTGACAAGGTGGAATTCCACTCTGCACATGTTGCAGCAGCTGTGGCAGCAGTGATGAGCCCTGGTGCAGTATGTCTTTTTGCATAGCCTGGACCAACTCAGTCCGGACGTAGTGCAAATCACGCTTGCGGAGTGTGCAGAGATGAAGGACCTCTGCACCCTTCTGCACAGTTTTGAAATGGCTACTAAGAAGGTGAGTGCTGCCAAGGCATCACTATTCCGGTCATCTATATGCTGGAGCAGACTTTGAATAGTCTGCGTTAGAAGGTGATGGTCCCAGAGGAAGAGGTAGAAGCAGAGGAAGATGCAGAATGGATAACAATATTTCAATTTTCCGCAATGTCATTGCACGGAGTGGTGCCATGGGAGGGTGGCTTACAGCGATCAAGGTGGGCTCATGGTACCAGACAAACTGTTAATGAAGATGCAGGATCCGAGGAACAAATGGAGGAGGACGAGGTGATGGACGCACAATGGTCAGGAGATGATGAGGATAATGATAAGCTCTCTGTTGTCCTGTGCACCAGCAGAACAGAGACACATTGTAAATGACTGGAGAGGATGGTGCAGGTGCATGTCAGATCATGAGGATGACTAGCATCGATACGCGTTGATCTGCTCCTCTGTGTGTACAGTGCCAGACAATATGTGTTTCCATTATTTTTAACACTTTTGTAATAAAAGTTATATTTTAACTATCGCTGGATTCCTTTCCATTTTTTTTCTTTCTCATGAATTCCAGTTCCGCTGCAACCATTTTCCTGAACCTATATCCCTGGTTCCGGTGCGGCCAGTGTCTGAACCCAAATCCCTGGTCCCGGTGCGGCCAATGTTCTGAATCTTATCCCCTGGTTCCGATGCGTCATGGGCCTGAACTTTGTCCCTGGTCCTGGTGTGGCCAGTCTCTGATTCAGTATCCTAGACCGATGTGTCTGAACATAGCCCTAGTCCGTGTCGGCGAACCTGACCTCCGGGATCAGCAGCAACAGTACCAGAATCTGCCCAGGAGTGGTACTTGGTGGCTTCCTGTAGCTGTACTTAGCAGTGGTTTCCTAGCAGCTATTTTACCATGAAGGAGAGTGATGGGGTGCTATGCCAGATGACCTGGTCTCCACAGTCACCAGACCTGAACCCAATCGAGATGGTTTGGGGTGAGCTAGACAGCAGAGTGAAGGCAAAAGGGCCAACAAGTGCTAAGCATCTCTGGGAACTCCTTCAAGACTGTTGGAAGACCATTTCCTGTGACTACCTCTTGAAGCTCATCAAGAGAATGCCAAGAGTATGCAAAGCAGTCTTCAAAGCAAAAGGTGGCTACTTTGAAGAACCTAGATTATAAGACATATTTTCAGTTGTTTCACACTTTTTTGTAAAGTGTAATGTATAATTCCACATGTGATAATTCATAGTTTTGATGCCTTCAGTGTGATTCTACAATTATCATAGTCATGAAAATACAGAAAAATCTTTGAATGAGAAGGTGTGTCCAAACTTTTGGTCTGTACTGTACACTTGTGCCACCGTTGGGTGTAACAAAGTCCTTTATTGTGTCGTCTGCGTATTTAAGATTGTTGATGATCTGTCTAGCAAGTCCAGCCTTCCTGGCTTCTGCATATGAACTCAATAGAAATAGTTCCTCATGAGACTGATCAGATCATTTCCTCCATGTTTCCACATAGAGGAATCATAGGGGATTGTATCTTTCTGCTACACCAGATGCTGAACTTTTCCTTTTATGTGCAACAATTACTAAAATAACTGACAGAGAAAAGGATAAGGGTTGGTACAGCTCACCACGCCATTGTGGTCATAAATCCCGGCTGGAGTTCTCTGGAGGGTGCCGATCCTGCTGGTGATAGCAGTGAAGTGGTAACATGGAGGGGAGAGGACTATTATCCAGCACTGCCATCCAGGTCATAAAGTATTACTGTTATTTATAATCCATTAAAAAAAAAAAAATAATTGTTCTCCATTGTTCTTCCTCATCCGGTGTAAAGAGGCCGACAAACAAGAGCCGAAAGATATAAATATTGTCGATCACACTCATTTTACGGTGTTAATGCAACCAAAATGTTTCTGTGTGATGGTGCAAAATGTAAGCATTTGGGGCCCACTGTTATCTTTTTCCCAGGTCCCTACTTTATCTAAAACTGGCGGTTATATTGGTTCATTTTAGTGTTTTTTTTTAAAATTTTTTAAATTAAGTAACAGTTTCATTGTTTCAGCCTTGTATCGAGGTAGAATTGGTAATAGAGGTCTTTGCAGTTTGTTTTGTTCCGAAGAAGTATTATTTATATTAGAGGTATTATTGGTAATAATGGTCCTTCATACTTGGAGGATATATCTAGACCTGGTGTTGCAGCAATAGAGGTATCATCATGAGCCGTACATGTATGATCGTATGTGTGTAGAGTTTTATTTCTGGTGGCATTGAGAAGTCACACACAAAGCAGCAGTAAAGGTTAATATGGAGAATGTTCTCCCGTCTGTCCGGCTTCATTACTGCAGTGACCTGAGATACATTGTGATATTATATAAACCATGAATCAGGGTTTTCTGGTCTCAGATGAGACCCTCAAGAGAAATAGCTGCAGTTTCTCGTAAATCAGCCATAAATGTTTTCACTTTCACTTTCCTGACTATAATACACACATCTAACACTTCACATCATCATTCCACCACTGTATGTGTAAGAGGTCAAGACTCCGAGCATCTCCGGTGAGAACCATGCAGAGCATTCCAGAAATGACCGACTGCATCAAGAACTTCAGTCTTCAGGACTGTAATAATAAGGGCTTCTCCCGAGTCCTCATACAGCTCTTTGGTTATTTGGGTCATGGGAAATCGTCCTTCATCAACACCTGTAAGTACGTCCTGGATGACACCGAATTCAAGATGTACGCTAATGCAGAAGACAAGCAAGGTGGTAACACCACGGAGAGGATCGCCTACGAGCTCACCGACACACTCACTCTGGTGGACAACCGAGGCTGCTCCGTCATGAACGACTATGAGACTGGGGAAATATTTGCACAATTAGGTAAATATCTGTATTCCAGCTTTCTATCTCCACTGTCCGGTCAGTATGTCCCCATCTTCTGTGTGTCCCATTACCTGTATATACCTTATGTATGATGCATGATGTAGCAGCTACAGCCCCCCTCTAGGTGTGATGGCCCCCACAGCCTCTATACACAGTATAATGTCCTCAGATAATGCCGCCCACACACAGTAGGATGGCTACCCTCGCCCCCTTTACTTAATGCCCCACGGTGCACTGCCCTATACGAGAACCCCCTACTGCAGAGATATATGATAAAAATCAATGGGGCCACTGAGACTTTCGCCCGGAGCCCACGAAAACCTGAAGCCGCCCTGTATGCACTGCACAGTACCACTTCTCCTGTCCTGTTTTCGAAGAGGTGACATTGGACTTTGGAAGGGTCAATGTTGGTTTAGTATTTTTAATATTAATATGGCCAAATAAAAATAAAATATTGGAAAAGCTGTTAAAATGCATTATCCCAAGTGAGCCCCTCTCCTCTGGATTGGGGATAATGTTCCATTTCCTGGAGATCCGACTGCTGGGACCCCTACGATCCTGAAAATCGGAGCTCTGTAGAGCACCATGTAAATGCAGCTGTGGTCGATCACTCGCACTGTGGCGCCATTCACACGCGGCTCTTCAAATATCTCCTTTTAGGAGAGTGAGGGGCAAAATTCACTGATCAGGGTGAGGAGTCTTATAGTTTGTGGGCTAGAGGGGTTTGTGTGGCAGGGCTGTTTTTTGCCCCAGTCTGCCCCTGGCAGTGGACCTGTGGGTACAGCACATCAGCACCTCCCTCATGACGTGAATCTGTGGATTATTATTCACATACTGAGAATTTCACATCCATTTTCTATCTGTTCCAGCGCTGAACTAGTAAATCACTATCAGAAGAGGACTTTCTCTTTCCCTATGTAGATTGTGCTGAATGCTCTAATTGTCTATCCCTGCACTGTACAAGCTTACAGCGGCGCTGCATTCCCTGCCCTCGTCTTTTATACTGACTGTGATAATTCCACCTGATCGATTGTGCTAGACTTTGTGATGTGATCACTATGAATCGTCGCCTTGAATCATGAGCCCAATCTCCGGCTGATGTAATTTTCAGCAAAATGTGAAATGGGGCCGAGCATTTTTGTGAACATCATGAACCAAGTTGCACATTGTTTGACATGGCTCCATGCAGATGTCTACTGATGACACAGACCTCAGGGAACATTGCACCAATGATCAACTCTGAAGCTTCACCAGTTTCTGAAATCTCTTTGTACTTTCCTCCTCTGATATTACTTTTTTTTCTTCTTTTATCTTCAGGTAATTTGCTGCCTCTCAATCAAACAGTGACGTGGAGTAAGGGCATCGGACTGGTGGACAGAATCGTCCAGGCGGAGCGCCATGTGCAGACATCGGATTTCATTTATCCGATATTTGTCTACAGGTCAGTGGTTGAGCTGAATACTGGATACTGCAAATATTATATTTATCATTATACTGTAGATTGCAAAATTATTCACCCCTTTAGCATTTTTCGTGCTATGCTACCTCACAACCTGGAATTTCACTGTTGTTTTTGAGGGTTGTCATCAGTTCGTGTAAAGAACATGCCGATAACTGTAAACATTTGGTTTCTTTTTGTTGTGAAGCAAACAACAAATAGGACAAAATAACTAAAAACTTCAGTGTGCATAACTATTCACCCCCCTAAAGTCAGTACTTTGCAGAGCCTCCTTTTGCAGCGGTTTCGGCTACATGTGACTTTGGATGAGTGTCTATGAGCTTTCCACATCTTGCTACTGGGATTTTTGCCCATTACTCAAGGCAAATCTGCTCCAGCTCCTTCAAGTGATCTGTTTCCTCTGGTAAACATCAATCTTCATGTCTGGTTCTCTACTGGAGTAAGGTCTGGGCTTTGACTCGACTAATCCAAAATATTTACACGCTTCCCCTTAAACTCCTCGAGTGTTGCTTTACCAGTGTGCTTTGGGTCATTGTTTTGTTGGATTGTGAACCTCCGTCCTAGTCTCATACCACTGAGAGACTGAGACAGGTTTTGCTCAAGAATATCCCTTCATTTCGCACCATCCATCTTCCCCTTGACTCAGACCATTTTTCCTGTCCCTGCTGCCAAAAAACATCTCCACAGCATGAAGCTGTCACCACCATGTTTCACTGTGGGAGTGGTGTTCTTGGGGTGATGAGCTGTGGTGATTTGGAGCTTGACATAACGTTTACCTTCATGGCCAAAAAGGTCTCATTTGACCACAGCATCTTCCTCCATACATTTGGGGAGTTTCTCACATGTCTTTTGATAAAGTAAAAACGAGCCTTACAATTTTTGTGTGTAGGTAAAGGCTTTTTTTCTGTCCACTCTTCCGTAAAGGCCCCCTCTATGGAGTGTATGGCTTATTGTGGTTGTATGGACAGATACTCCAGTCTGTGCTTGGGAACTCTGCAGCTCCTTCAGGGTCACCTTTGGTCCTGTGCTGCCTCTCTGATTAATGCCCTCCTTGCCCTGCTGAGAGTTTTGGATGGCGCCCGCTCTTGGCGGGATTGTTGTGGTGCAATGTTCTTTCCAGTTGATGATAGATTTGATGGTGCTTCATGGATCATCAGAGATTGGGATTTTTTTTATAACCCAACCCTGACTGCACGTCTCAACAACTTTGTCCCCAACTTGTTTGGAGTATGCGATTAATAAAGGGAATTCCTTGCACCAGAAATTTTTTGGAGCTTCTTAGCAAAAGGGGTGAATACATATGCACATGACACATTTTAGTCATTTGATTCCATAAATTTAATTTCCACCAATACTTTTCTCACTTCACCCTCTTAGACTATTTAGTGCTGATGCATCACACACATCATACAACATTAATATTTATACACAGGTTGTAATGTAACAAAAAAGGTAAAAAGCCAATGGGATGAATACTTTTGCAAGCCACTGTAAACTGTATGATGAGCTAGAGGTAATATCCAGTATATTTAGTGCACTCCAATATCCTAGATATTGCTGTGTAACAGAAGAACATAAAATCTGTGTGACAGACTTATATTCAGGATCAGGACCAGAAGGTGTACAAATTATTATTATTATTATACATTTACAGTGCCTACAAGTAGTATTCAACCCCCTGCAGATTTAGCTGGTTTGATAAGATGCAAATAAGTTAGAGCCTTCAAACTGTAAACGAGAGTAGGATTTATTAACAGAAGCATAAATCTTACAAAACAAAAAGTTATGTTGCTCAGTTGAATTTTAATAAATTTTAAACATAAAAGTGTGGGTCAATTATTATACAACCCCTATGTTTAATATTTCGTGGAATAACCCTTGTTTGCAATTACAGCTAATAATCGTCTTTTATAAGACCTGATCAGGCCGGCACAGGTCTGTGGAGTTATCTTGGCCCACTCCTCCATGCAGATCTTCTCCAAGTTATCTAGGTTCTTTGGGTGTCTCATGTGGACTTTAATCTTGAGCTCCTTCCACAAGTTTTCAATTGGGTTAAGGTCAGGAGACTGACTAGGCCACTCCAACACCTTGACTTTTTCCCTCTTGAACCAGGCCTTGGTTTTCTTGGCTGTGTGCTTTGGGTCGTTGTCTTGTTGGAAGATGAAATTATGACCCATCTTAAGATCCTTGATGGAGGAGCGGAGGTTCTTGGCCAAAATCTCCAGGTAGGCCGTGCTATCCATCCTCCCATGGATGCGGACCAGATGGCCAGGCCCCTTGGCTGAGAAACAGCCCCACAGCATGATGCTGCCACCACCATGCTTGATTGTAGGGATGGTATTCTTGGGGTCGTATGCAGTGCCATCCAGTCTCCAAACGTCACGTGTGTGGTTGGCACCAAAGATCTCGATCTTGGTCTCATCAGACCATAGAACCTTGAACCAGTCTGTCTCAGAGTCCTCCAAGTGATCATGAGCAAACTGTAGACGAGCCTTGACATGACGCTTTGAAAGTAAAGGTACCTTACGGGCTCGTCTGGAACGGAGACCATTGCGGTGGAGTACGTTACTTATGGTATTGACTGAAACCAATGTCCCCACTGCCATGAGATCTTCCCAGAGCTCCTTCCTTGTTGTCCTTGGGTTAGCCTTGACTCTTCGGACAAGCCTGGCCTTGGCACGGGAGGAAACTTTCAAAGGCTGTCCAGGCCGTGGAAGGCTAACAGTAGTTCCATAAGCCTTCCACTTACGGATGATGCTCCCAACAGTGGAGACAGGTAGGGCCAACTCCTTGGAAAGGGTTTTGTACCCCTTGCCATCCTTGTGACCCTCCACGATCTTGTCTCTGATGGCCTTGGAATGCTCCTTTGTCTTTCCCATGTTGACCATGTATGAGTGCTGTTCACATGTTTGGGGAGGGTCTTAAATAGTCAGAAAAGGCTGGCAAAAGAGATCATTAATCCACACATGTGAAGCTCATTATTCTTGGTGCCTGAACTACTTCTTAATACTTTAGGGGGACCAAACAAGAATTCTTGTGGTTTGAGGGGTTGAATAATAAATGACACTCTGAATTAACTTTTAACGTTTTTTTAAAAAAAAAATTAAAACAAAAATTTTTGCTGCAGTGCATTTCCCACTTCCAGGCTGATCTACAGTACAAATGTCACAATGCCAAGTTAATTCCGCATGTGTCAACCAGCTAAATCTGCAGGGGGTTGAATACTACTTGTAGGCACTGTATATAGCGCCATTTATTCTATGGCGCTTTACATATGAAAATGCATCTAATGTAATGTATAACGTATATATAACCCCAACTTAGAATAAACTCAATGTCTGTGGTGCCGGCACACCAGAACTATGGTGGAGCCAGGTAAGACGACGCTGCGTATGCTCATCCAGGGGGAACCGCCGCAGGACAGATCCAATGGGAACCGGAGTGGCAGATAAAGCCTAGAGTCAAACCATAAAGGGCAGAAATCAAAATAAGGGATATTCACACTAATGATTGATAAGTATGGTAATTTTTATAAGACCACTGTGTGAGTTGATAATAAACCTTAAAGTTAATGATTTTAACAGTGTGAACAGTCTCGGTAGGATTTTCTATTCGCAAACATGTGATTATCATTTTTTTCACATTTGCAGTGTAAATAAAGGACTCTCCAGTGGTGAAGCAGTGGAAATAAAGGATCTATTGACCACAGCCAGAAACCTAACAGGTAACATAACGTAGTAACATAGTTATCAAAGCTGATAAAAGCCATCTGTCCATCCAGTCCAGCCTATATTCCGTCAGAATAAATCCCCAGATCTACATCCTTCTAAAGAACCTAATAACTGTAAGATACAATATTGTGACGCTCCAGGAGACATCCCGGCCTCTCGAACCCCTCGGCTGAGTTCACCATCACCACCTCCTCAGGAGAGGAATTCCAGATTCTCACTGCCCTAACAGTAAAGAATCCTCCTCTATGTTGGTGGAGAAACCTTCTCTCCTCCAGACGCAGAGAATGCCCCCTTGTGACCGTCCCCTTCCTTGGTATAAGGGCAATTGTTAGCGTGCACGCAGGTCATAAGATACTGGAGGTGCAGGTGTAATGGACACGTTAGTCTGGTTATCATAGTAGTATAATTTACCGCACACTCATAGGAATCAATTTGCAAGGTGAAAATTTATTGACAATATCAAAATCATGGGAGCAAAACCAGGAATAGAAGGTCTGAAGCGATACTAATTACGACTTTTCGGCTCTACCGGAGCCTTAATCATGTACTCGCTGTAAATAGAAGAAAAACGTATGAACAACAAAGCAAATATATAACACAGGCAAATATATATATATAAAAAAATGAAAAAAAAATGAATAGACATCTCCACTGGAAAATAGAAAGTAAATATGTCAATTACAAAACTGAAATTCTCCTATTTCTAAAAATTATCATAAGATAAACATATAGTGCAATGGTACCATGAAAAGTGGTCCCAAGGGAAAGAATGACCTCCGTCCAAGGTGTGATTGAAGGTAGACAAAATAGAAAGTAAAGTGCCCAGAGACAGGGTAACCGTAAAGAAGGGTGACAGTAATAAAAGTGCCGGTACATAGTGTGTATTTCAGGTAGAGAGACCTCTGATACCTGTATCCTGCAGCCCTAGTGGGGTAGAGACCCAGTGCAGCTGAAATCTAGGGAAGCCGCTATAAATTACCGGTATATTAAGCGTTAATGCCCCAAAGGAATAGAACAGGACCTGCTGTCAGGTTCATGAGTGATATATAAGTGTCAGAGGCAAGATTGGAACCTATGGAGATAAGGACGTGTGAGCAGGGCCGACCCATCGTAACAGAACCGCTGTATAGTGGCGCTCTGTGAGCAGGGCCGACCCATCGTAACAGAACCGCTGTATAGTGGCGCTCTGTGAGCAGGGCCGACCCATCGTAACAGAACCGCTGTATAGTGGCGCTCTGTGAGCAGGGCCGACCCATCGTAACAGAACCGCTGTATAGTGGCGCTCTGTGAGCAGGGCCGACCCTCGTAGGAGAACCGCTGTATAGTGGCGCTCTATGAGCAGGGCCGACCCATCGTAGCAGAACCACTGTATAGTGGCGCTCTGAGAGCAGGGCCGACCCATCGTAGCAGAACCGCTGTATAGTGGCGCTCTGTGAGCAGGGCCGACCCATCGTAACAGAACCGCTGTATAGTGGCGCTCTGTGAGCAGGGCCGACCCATCGTAACAGAACCGCTGTATAGTGGCGCTCTGTAAGCAGGGCCGAACCATCAAAACAGAACCGCTGTATAGTGGCGCTCTGTGAGCAGGGCCGACCCATCGTAACAGAACCGCTGTATAGTGGCGCTCTGTGAGCAGGGCCGACCCATCGTAACAGAACCGCTGTATAGTGGCGCTCTGTGAGCAGGGCCGACCCATCGTAACAGAACCGCTGTATAGTGGCGCTCTGTGAGCAGGGCCGACCCATCGTAACAGAACCGCTGTATAGTGGCGCTCTGTGAGCAGGGCCGACCATCGTAACAGAACCGCTGTATAGTGGCGCTCTGTGAGCAGGGCCGACCCATCGTAACAGAACCGCTGTATAGTGGCGCTCTGTGAGCAGGGCCGACCCATCGTAACAGAACGCTGTATAGTGGCGCTCTGTGAGCAGGGCCGACCCATCGTAACAGAACCGCTGTATAGTGGCGCTCTGTGAGCAGGGCCGACCCATCGTAACAGAACCGCTGTATAGTGGCGCTCTGTGAACAGGGCCGACCCATCGTAGCAGAACCGCTGTATAGTGGCGCTCTGTGAGCAGGGCCGACCCATCGTAGCAGAACCGCTGTATAGTGGCACTCTGTGAGCAGGGCCGACCCATCGTAGCAGAACCGCTGTATAGTGGCGCTCTGTGAGCAGGGCCGACCCATCGTAACAGAACCGCTGTATAGTGGCGCTCTGTGAGCAGGGCCGACCCATCGTAACAGAACCGCTGTATAGTGGCGCTCTATGAGCAGGGCCGACCCATCGTAGCAGAACCTCTGTATAGTGGCGCTCTGTGAGCAGGGCCGACCCATCGTAGCAGAACCGCTGTATAGTGGCGCTCTGTGAGCAGGGCCGACCCATCGTAACAGAACCGCTGTATAGTGGCGCTCTGTGAGCAGGGCCGACCCATCGTAGCAGAACCGCTGTATAGTGGCGCTCTGTGAGCAGGGCCGACCCATCGTAACAGAACCGCTGTATAGTGGCGCTCTGTGAGCAGGGCCGACCCATCGTAACAGAACCGCTGTATAGTGGCGCTCTGTGAGCAGGGCCGACCCATCGTAGCAGAACCGCTGTATAGTGGCGCTCTGTGAGCAGGGCCGACCCATCGTAGCAGAACCTCTGTATAGTGGCGCTCTGTGAGCAGGGCCGACCCATCGTAGCAGAACCGCTGTATAGTGGCGCTCTGTGAGCAGGGCCGACCCATCGTAGCAGAACCGCTGTATAGTGGCGCTCTGTGAGCAGGGCCGACCCATCGTAATGTGTCGACCCGCCACCACAATTGTGGGTTACCAGGGCAATGGGGTACTCAGAGCCGAGCCCATGGAAGTCTATGGGGATTGTCACAGGTAGCGGTGGCTCGGTCTGTGGCCCTGGCGGTCTGGCGTATGTTGGGGGAATATTTACAGGGGATAGATTTATATACAGTTCGTGACGCCACCTGTAGTCTTCTGGTAATTTATACCAGCGCTGCTGTAGAGCTCTGAGGGGATGGTGAGGCAACTAGATGTCGGGTCCCCTACAGGTAGGACTCTTCCCTCAGGTCGGTAGTTAGGTAGGGATTGTGCAGGCATGCAAGTAAATAACTCAGTCTCACACGGTCAGCGTCTTTCCATACCTTTACTTGTAAGATGGTAAGGCAGGTCCCAGGGAGGCTGATGGGGTTGATGGAGGATGAGCTTTGAGGCAACGGCTAAGCAAGTTAGGGGCCTCCTTTACTGTCCAATAATGATGAGTACAACCAGCCTGCAGCGTAGTTCCCTCTATAATTCCAGCTATTCCAAAGCTGTTCTGCCCAGTCAGATTTGTGGTCGGAGCCTTCCTGTGAGAGAGTTGAATTCCTATCTTGCTGATCAGGCTCAAAGTCTTCACTCCCCCTGACCCCAGTTACGTACTGACTATTTGGGGCTGTTTCCCGCGACCTAAGGTCCGGTAAATCTCTGGTTTTCTTACCACTATGCTTGTAGCTAATAGTGATCCTTCGGTCCCCAGTGACCGGTAGCAATGTGCAGGACTTCTCCAAGCCAAAAGCACTTTTTAAATATTCCTTCCACTTTGCCCTTCGATTTGCTCGACTCTTAATAGATATCTCCGTCTGTCTTCCAGTGGGGCACAGCTCTGACTAGGCTGAGGTGAACTAGACCACCTGTACTAGCCTCCACTTTCTGAACTGCTAACAGGCTCAGACTGAACACGTCTACTCTGTCCAAGGACAGGAAACTGACTGACTAAATCACTCCCTTCCACACCCCTGCTGGGTGTGTCAGAAGTGTACGTGATGTTATGAAGAGCCCTTAACTGTTACCTCTCCACTCATCCTCCTGGTATTGTGTACCAGGGCTACACATTCCCCCATGGTAAACGACAGCACTCCCGGGCTGTAAAATATAAAGAGACATTTTTGTTTATGCATTAAACATCAACATTAATTCGTCCCATCCGGGAGGTGAGGATGTCTTGAACGTTGCAAAACAAAAACATTGAATATAGAAAAATACAAAAGTATTAAGGCATCAAAACATTCAATAAATACACAGTATTCTTGTGAAGGACCCGCACCAAACCTTCAACGTGGGTCCTGGGTGGGCTGCAGGACATCCGAATGCAGACCTCACTCAGTGCCACACCACACGGGTTTTATGTTCAGAGGTAAGTCAAGGCTTCGTGTGAAACCATTAAAAGGCACCTTAGTGCAACTATTTACAAGATACAGTTTTTGGGCTGGCTCAGTCCTCAGCCTCTGAGTCCATTATAAGACATAATAGGGAAAAACACATATATATATAGACTTTTTACAATATTCACATCAATTCGTTATAATCACTGCTGATATCTAATGGGTAACTTCCCTTTGGTGGTTCGCTCTGATCTACGTGGTGTAGCTTCAGGTATATCAAGTTGCGATCTGTCTGCACTGCGTAACGGCAAACTATAGAACTGCCTCAATCTTTCTATGGATCTGGCAAGCGTACTGATGGCTGGGCGGTGTGAGTCAGCTTCACCAGGGGATCCCATAGTATGGGGCGCTGCTTCAGATGATCCTTCTTGAGATTCCATAGGTTGAGGTGTTGCTGGGATGGGTAACTCCTGAACGGGCTCGACTGGCACCACGGGCACAACTGGAGGTAAAACTTCCTCTTGTGGCTGATAAAACTGCAACACCGGAACTATTACAGCATCTCCCAGTCTAGGCCAATCCGCAGGAAAATCTCCCAGATCGGTGTGTATGACCTCTTCCTTTCTTTCTCCTTGATTGATGACAGGGTTCTTTTCACAACGCTTTAAGGGTTCTGGACACAATTTCAAATGGTCTCTGGACACAGTGGTTGTTGTTCTTCCTCCGTCCTTACTGACGACACAAACTTTTCTGTTGTCATATTTAGAATCTTGTATGACGTAGGGTTCTTGCTCCCACTGATTATCCAATTTGTGCATCTTCCTTTTTCTTTTTAATACTACCTCTCCAGGCATCAAAGGCTTGGCAGGAGCATTTCGGTTGTAAACATCTTCCTGTTTCTCCCGTGCCTTATTGAGACTTTCCTCCACACAGATTTGCACTCTTCTGTACTGCTCTTGCCGATTGACGTCCCAGTTTTCAACGGCGTCGTCTGCCTCCGGTTCTACCACTCCAAGTTCTAGATCCATTGGTAGTCTTCCGGGCCTTGCTCTCATAAGATAAGCTGGAGTGCAGTTAGTTGAACTTACAGGTATATGATTATACAAATCAACCAAATCAGGTAGTAAGTCCGGCCATCGATTCCTGTCTTCCAACGGTATGGATCTCAACAAATCAAGGACGATATGGTTCATTTTCTCACAAAGACCGTTGGTTTGAGGGTGGTATGGTGTTGTTCTAATTTTCTTGCACCCGTACATGTGACAGAATTCCTTGAATAAATCAGCTTCGAAAGCAGGTCCCTGATCGGTTAATACTTGCTCCGGATACCCATGCGGTCTGCAGAAGCTTGCTTGAAAGGTTTTCGCTGCCGTCACTGCGGTCTGGTCCTTAACTGGAACAACCACCAGAAATCTGGAGTAATGGTCCACCATGGTCAAGGCGTATGAGTATCCAGATCTACTTGGCGACAATTTGACGTGGTCCAGGGCCACAATCTCCAGAGGACGAGTCGTCCGGATAGGTTGCAGGGGTGCCTTCTGACTACCGTAGTCCTTTCTTCTGAGACCACAGGGTCCACAGTTCCGACACCACCTCTCGATGGAGCTGCGCATCCCTACCCAGTAGAACCGGCATCTCAACAGGGTCTCCAGCTTTCTCCAGCCAAAGTGTCCTGCTTGATCGTGGTATGCTTCCAACACCATTGGGACGTCTGCCTTGGGGACCACTATTTGCCAGACCATCTCATGGGTTCTGGGGTTGACGTATCTCCTGCACAACTTCTCACGGTATAGGAACAACCTGCTTTTCTCGTTCCACAGGAGCTTGGCTGACATAGGTGCATCCTTTTCCAAAGAGGAACCTTCCTGTCTTAACAACTCCTTGATGCGGCTGACCACTGGATCACTGTCCTGAGTCTCTTTCCAACTGTGATGGGGTAAAGGATTTAATGTTGCACCATACTGCTTTCTGTGGACTCGATGCTCGTGGACTACCCCATTTCGATGGAACGCAGGTAGCTCAATTTCTTCCAGGTCGTCCGATTCTTCTTCCGTGTCAGAGTCATGCGGCCTTCGGGACAACGCGTCAGCATTAGCATTCTTTCGACCTGCCCGGTACTTGATAGTAAACTGGTAATTGGACAACCGAGCCATCCAACGCTGCTCCATGGCACCCAGCTTGGCAGTTTCCAGATGCGTTAACGGGTTGTTATCTGTAAACGCAGTGAACTGATTGGAGGCCAGATAATGCTTAAATCTTTCAGTAATGGCCCAGACCAGCGCCAGAAACTCCAGCTTGAAGCTGCTATAATTTTCCGGATTCCTCTCAGTTGGCCTGAGTTTTCTGCTGGCATATGCGATGACTTTTTCTTGGCCATTCTGCTTCTGACTGAGAACTGCTCCCAAACCTTCATTACTGGCGTCGGTGTACAACAGGAACGGTTGGCTGTAATCAGGATAGGTTAAGATCTCATCACCTGTAGGATCTCTTTCATCTTTTGGAATGCTTCAGCCTGTTCTTTACCCCAATTAAAGGGAGGGTTTCTGCTCTTTAAGGATTGTCCTACAGGAGGTCCTGTAAAGGAGCTGCCTTCTTCGTGTAATCTTTCACGAATCTCCTGTAGTAACCCGTTAGTCCCAGGAACTGTCGCACTTCCTTAAGGTTCTTCGGCTCCGGCCACTTCTGGATGGCAGTGACTTTCTCTGGGTCTGGCGCTACTCCTTCCGAACTGACGATGTGCCCCAAGTATTGTACCTTCTGTTTGAGTAGATGGCATTTTGAGGGTTTCAACTTCATCCCGTACCTGGACAGGGACTCGAATACTTCTGCCAGGTGCTTCAGATGGTCCTCATATGTCTTGGAATACACGATGACGTCGTCTAGGTATAGCAGCACGGTTTCAAAATTGAGATGTCCCAGACAGTTTTCCATCACTCTCTGAAATGTTCCTGGGGCACTACTGAGCCCAAACGGCATTCTGTCGAACTCACAGAGCCCCATTGGGGTGGTGAAAGCCGTTTTCTCACGATCCTCCTCAGCCACAGCCACTTGCCAGTAACCACTAGTCAGATCGAGGGTAGAAAAGTAGTTAGCCGTTTTCAGAGCAGCTAATGATTCCTCTATACGTGGTAACGGGTATGCATCCTTGTGTGTTATGCGGTTCACCTGCCTGTAATCCACACACATTCTCATACTACCATCTTTCTTTTTAACCAGAACTAGAGGGGCTGCCCAGGGGCTACAACTATCCCTTATCACCCCGGCTTTCTTCATATCATTCAACATTTCTTTAGCCTTCTGATAATGAGCTGGAGGTAGGGCCTATACCGCTCTTTGATGGGAGGATGACTGCCTGTAGGGATATGATGTTGTACTCCCTTAATTATCCCAAAATCAAGTGGATTTTTGCTAAACACTTGGGCGTACTCTTGCACCACCCGTAATACCCCTTGCTTCTGGTGAGCGGGAGTGGTGTCCGTCCCAACATGGAGTTGCTGACACCATTCCGCCACCTGAGTTGCTGGGTCATTGTCCTCCGCTATTTGACAGGAGTCTAAGGACTCAGCCGGGAGAATAGAATTATTATCAACAGCATGTAGTTTAGCAATGGTTGCATAACGGGGTAAATTTACCTCATCATCTCCCCAATTGAGAAGCCGTACCGGTACTCTTCCATTCACCACTTCTACTACTCCTCTAGCAGTCATAAGTGTAGGTCTATGTTCTGAATGGTGGGGTTCTACTACAGCTTGGTAATTCTGTCCTCTCAGACCTATGGCCGCCCTGCACCAAATGATCATTTCACTCATTGGGGGTATCACAATAGGATCCGAGTCAGTGACCCGTACATTACCAATTTCGCCGTCTGTAAGCTTCGCTTGCTGCTGACACACCAGGGCCCGGATCTCTCTTTGGATTACTCCTTTCTGCCTTGGTCGGGCAATCTCAGCGAGCTGTTGGAGCAAGAACACAACTTCTCCCAAACAATTACCGATAATGTTAGTACCCAAAATTATATTTAAACCATTCTCCTCATTTACAGTCTTTACTACCAGAAGCCCCTGGTCTTTCAACTCCTCTCTGCCCACCTTTACATCTACACATTTTGTTCCGAGTACTTCTACAGGAAGACCATTAGAAGCATACACGGTAAAGTCAAGGCTCGGAGGTTTAAGACTGTCCATTGACCAGTACTTGGTATATAGGGCATCAGGTATTAGGGTCACCTGCGACCCAGTGTCTAACAATGCCGGAACAGCAATACCATCTAGAATAATAGACAGGTAGGGTCGCCCGCCCACATACCTGCGGTTCCAGTCTAGGGGGCCTGACGGGTATTCTCCTGGGTGTTGGCCCTTGGACCCAGGTTCTGCCCGTTTAAAGGACACTGTGGAGACATATGACCTTTCCGGTTGCATCGATAACAGATGATCTCTCGACGAGGAGGGTGTTGATCAGAGGTCGCTCCTGGGGGTGGCGTTGTCCTCCTCCGGGGGGGCGACGTCTTCTTTCTTCTCCGTGCATCCACGGGACGTCTTCTGGGCAGTCAGCTAACAAGATCTTCCTTCCTCCTCTTTCCGCAGTTGCAGGGCACTCATTACAGCAGCCAGATTTTTAGTCAGCTGGCGCACCTCTGAGCGCAGACAGTCCAATTCACTAGGAGGTGTCACCTGCGCTTTGGCTTCAGCCACTAGCGGGGAAAAGGGGGTTACTGCCGGTTCCAGAGTGACTTCAGCCTGATGATGTTGGGTTGCCACCTCGGGTTTGCCCAGGGGCCGCAGCCCTTTTATTGCCATGTCCTTTAGGGCATCAAAGGTAGCATCCGGATGGTCTAAGGACCACCAGTTTACAGTTCTGCGTTCCTCTTGGGATCTCAATCCCTGTATAAATTGTTCTTTCAGCATTTTATTCTCGTCGATAGCATTTAAATTGTTAATTTGCTTGAGGGCTCTCAGGGCTCCCTGTAGTCGGCAAGCGTAGTCCCGGATGCTGTCACCTGGCTGTTGTGAACAGTGATAGAAGGCCATCCGGAGATCCGTTTCTGTGCGGTCTTCAAATATGGCATGCAGCTTAAGGAGGATCGCAGGTACCGACTCCTGATCAACGGTATCCCAAGTCTCCACTTCCCTCTCAGCAGCGCCAGTTAGCTGCCCTATTAGCACAGCAGCTTTTTGTCTCTCAGGCATGGAGTACATTTCTAGGATGCTGCATAACTTCCGCTTGAAGCCTGCTAGAGTGCCTGGCTCACCGCTGTATTGGGGAAGCCATTTCGCCCCAGGCATATATGGGAGCGTTAGTGGCATGATCGGGACTACTGGACTGGGTGCAGGGCCTGCGCCCCCATCTGGCGCTACAATACCAAGCGGTGCGGGATTGGGGCCTCCGGCCGGGGCCGCACTGTCAGCCGGTTGTTGTGACATCTTAGCGCCCCTTGGTTAAACGGAGCCTACCGGTTTCAGACGCTGCTATTTCACAGGCACCGCAGTGGGAACAGGACCTTCGTCGCAGGCGCTCTGATGTCAGAGCGTTCACTTCCTGTTGCAGGACCTGCCGCTGAGTCAGAGCCGGGGGCGTGTCCAAGACTTTGCGCGCTCTTTCAGGTACGCCCACCTTCTTCTCCAGCGCCTTAGGGCGCGAATCTGGCGGCAAATATGGCGGTATTTGGCGCCAAACAACAGCAACAGTCTTTTTCATCAAAACACTCCACAGGCACACAGGGCTCGCAATGCTGCAAGTTTCGGATCCTGTTCGTGACGCCAAAGTTTTGTGTCGACCCGCCACCACAATTGTGGGTTACCAGGGCAATGGGGTACTCAGAGCCGAGCCCATGGAAGTCTATGGGGATTGTCACAGGTAGCGGTGGCTCGGTCTGTGGCCCTGGCGGTCTGGCGTATGTTGGGGGGAATATTTACAGGGGATAGATTTATATACAGTTCGTGACGCCACCTGTAGTCTTCTGGTAATTTATACCAGCGCTGCTGTAGAGCTCTGAGGGGATGGTGAGGCAACTAGATGTCGGGTCCCCTACAGGTAGGACTCTTCCCTCAGGTCGGTAGTTAGGTAGGGATTGTGAAGGCATGCAAGTAAATAACTCAGTCTCACACGGTCAGCGTCTTTCCATACCTTTACTTGTAAGATGGTAAGGCAGGTCCCAGGGAGGCTGATGGGGTTGATGGAGGATGAGCTTTGAGGCAACGGCTAAGCAAGTTAGGGGCCTCCTTTACTGTCCAATAATGATGAGTACAACCAGCCTGCAGCGTAGTTCCCTCTATAATTCCAGCTATTCCAAAGCTGTTCTGCCCAGTCAGATTTGTGGTCGGAGCCTTCCTGTGAGAGAGTTGAATTCCTATCTTGCTGATCAGGCTCAAAGTCTTCACTCCCCCTGACCCCAGTTACGTACTGACTATTTGGGGCTGTTTGCCGCGACCTAAGGTCCGGTAAATCTCTGGTTTTCTTACCACTATGCTTGTAGCTAATAGTGATCCTTCGGTCCCCAGTGACCGGTAGCAATGTGCAGGACTTCTCCAAGCCAAAAGCACTTTTTAAATATTCCTTCCACTTTGCCCTTCGATTTGCTCGACTCTTAATAGATATCTCCGTCTGTCTTCCAGTGGGGCACAGCTCTGACTAGGCTGAGGTGAACTAGACCACCTGTACTAGCCTCCACTTTCTGAACTGCTAACAGGCTCAGACTGAACACGTCTACTCTGTCCAAGGACAGGAAACTGACTGACTAAATCACTCCCTTCCACACCCCTGCTGGGTGTGTCAGAAGTGTACGTGATGTTATGAAGAGCCTTAACTGTTACCTCTCCACTCATCCTCCTGGTATTGTGTACCAGGGCTACACATTAACAGAACCGCTGTATAGTGGCGCTCTGTGAGCAGGGCCGACCCATCGTAACAGAACCGCTGTATAGTGGCGCTCTGTGAGCAGGGCCGACCCATCGTAACAGAACCGCTGTATAGTGGCGCTCTATGAGCAGGGCCGACCCATCGTAGCAGAACCTCTGTATAGTGGCGCTCTGTGAGCAGGGCCGACCCATCGTAGCAGAACCGCTGTATAGTGGCGCTCTGTGAGCAGGGCCGACCCATCGTAACAGAACCGCTGTATAGTGGCGCTCTGTGAGCAGGGCCGACCCATCGTAGCAGAACCTCTGTATAGTGGCGCTCTGTGAGCAAGGCCGACCCATCGTAGCAGAACCGCTGTATAGTGGCGCTCTGAAAACAGACTCAGAAATAGAAGCCCATTTCTGAAGTGTACAACACCTGGCCGCCTGTAGAGAAGGAGACAGCGGCGCTCCCGCACCTCGTGTCTGACGCTTATTTCAAGCGCCTGGCCGGAAGTCAGGTATCCGGAGCGGAAGTGACGTTACGTCACTGGGGCACTGATGCTTGACATGCGCAGTGGTCCTTAAAGGGCTATTACCGGAGGATAGGGCAATATGGTACTAGTTTTTATACGTTGTGGAGACAACCCAGCATGTAAAGGACCGCATTGCTAGGTCCGAATCTAATTAAAAAAATGAATTCATTCATTCTCTAAAAGTACATTTTGATCACTGTAATAAACTATCACAGTGATCAAAATAAAAAAACAGTACATACCCCCCCTTTATCACCCCCTTAGTTAGGAACATATAATAAAATATAGAAATTGTATTTATTTTCATTTTTCCATTAGGGTTAGGGCTAGGGTTATGGTTAGGGTTAGCGCTAGGGTTAGGGTTATAATTAGGGTTAGGGTTAGGATTAGGGCTAGGGTTATGGTTAGGGTTAGGGTTAGTGTGTCGACCCGCCACCACAATTGTGGGTTACCAGGGCAATGGGGTACTCAGAGCCGAGCCCATGGAAGTCTATGGGGTTGTCACAGGTAGCGGTGGCTCGGTCTGTGGCCCTGGCGGTCTGGCGTATGTTGGGGGGAATATTTACAGGGGATAGATTTATATACAGTTCATGACGCCACCTGTAGTCTTCTGGTAATTTGTACCAGCGCTGCTGTAGATCTCTGAGGGGATGGTGAGGCAGCTAGATGTCGGGTCCCCTACAGGTGGGACTCTTCCCTCAGGTCGGTAGTTAAAGCAGGGTTGTGCAGGCATGCAGATAAATAACACAGTCTCACACAGTCAGCGTCTTTCCATACCTTTACTTGTAAGATGGTAAGGCAGTTCCCAGGGAGGCTGATGGGGTTGATGGAGGATGAGTTTTGAGGCAACGGTTAAGCAAGTTAGGGGCCTCCTTTACTTTCAATACGATGATGAGTCCAACCAGCCTGAAGCGTAGTTCCCTCTATAATTCCAGCTATTCCAAAGCTGTTCTGCCCAGTCAGTTTTGTGGTCGGAGCCTTCCTGTGAGAAAGCTGAATTCCTGTCTTGTCCTGCAGAGACTCAAGGTCCTCACTTCCCCTGACCCCAGTTACGTACTAACTCTTCAGGGCTGCTTGCCACGACCTAAGGTCCGGTAAGCCTCTGGTTTTCTTACCACTATGCTTGAAGCTATAGTGATCCTTCGGTCCCCAGTGACCGGTTACAATGTGCAGGTATTCTTTACCTATGGCACTTCTCTGTTCTCTTCCACTTTGCCCTTCGATTTGCTCAACTCTTAATAGATATCTCAGTCTGTCTTCCAGTGGGGCACAGCTCTGACTAGGCTGAGGTGAACTAGACCACCTGTACTAGCCTCCACTTTCTGAACTGCTAACAGGCTCAGACTGAACACGTCTGCTCTGTCCAAGGACAGGAATCTGACTGAATGAATCACTCCCCTCCACACCCCTGCTGGGTGTGTCCGAAGTGTACGTGATGTTATGAAGAGCCCTTAACTGTTACCTCTCCACTCATCCTCCTGGAATTGTGTACCAGGGCTACACATTCCCCCATGGTAAACGACAGCACTCCCGGGCTGTAAAATACAAAGAGACATTTTGTTTATGCATTAAACATCAACAATAAACATTAATTCGTCCCATCCGGGAGGTAAGGATGTCTTGAACGTTGCAAACAACATATTGAATATAGAAAAATACAAAAAGTATTAAGGCATCAAAACATTCAATAAATACACAGTATTCTTGTGAAGGACCCGCACCAAACCTTCAACGTGGGTCCTGGGTGGGCTGCAGGACATCCGAATGCAGACCTCACTCAGTGCCACACCACACGGGTTTTTGTATTCAGAGGTAAGTCAAGGCTTCATGTGAAACCATTAAAAGGCACCTTAGTGCAACTATTTACAGGATACAGTTTTTGGGCTGGCTCAGTCCTCAGCCTCTGAGTCCATTATAAGACATAATAGGGAAAAACACATATATATATAGACTTTTTACAATATTCACATCAATTCGTTATAATCACTGCTGATATCTAATGGGTAACTTCCCTTTGGTGGTTCGCTCTGATCTACGTGGTGTAGCTTCAGGTATATCAAGTTGCGATCTGTCTGCACTGCGTAACGGCAAACTATAGAACTGCCTCAATCTTTCTATGGATCTGGCAAGCGTACTGATGGCTGGGCGGTGTGAGTCAGCTTCACCAGGGGATCCCATAGTATGGGGCGCTGCTTCAGATGATCCTTCTTGAGATTCCACAGGTTGAGGTGTTGCTGGGATGGGTAACTCCTGAGCGGGCTCAACTGGTACCACGGGCACAACTGGAGGTAGAACTTCCTCTTGTGGCTGATAAAACTGCAACACTGGAATTATCACAGCATCTCCCAGTCGGGGCCAATCCGTAGGAAAATCTCCCAGATCTGTGTGTATGACCTCTTCCTTTCTTTCTCCTTGATTGATGACAGGGTTCTTTTCACAACGCTTTAAGGGTTCTGGACACAATTTCAAATGGTCTCTGGACACAGTGGTTGTTGTTCTTCCTCCGTCCTTACTGACGACACAAACTTTTCTGTTGTCATATTTAGAATCTTGTACGACGTAGGGTTCTTGCTCCCACTGATTATCCAATTTGTGCATCTTCCTTTTTCTTTTTAATACTACCTCTCCAGGCATCAAAGGCTTGGCAGGAGCATTTCTGTTGTAAACATCTTCCTGTTTTCCCCGTGCCTTGTTGAGACTTTCCTCCACGCAGACTTGCACTCTTCTGTATTGCTCTTGCCGATTGATGTCCCAGTTTTCAACGGCGTCGTCTGCCTCCGGTTCTACCACTCCAAGTTCTAAATCCATTGGTAGTCTTCCGGGCCTTGCTCTCATAAGATAGGCTGGAGTGCAGTTAGTTGAACTTACAGGTATATGATTATACAAATCAACCAAATCAGGTAGTAAGTCCGGCCATCGATTCCTGTCTTCCAACGGTATGGATCTCAACAAATCAAGAACGATATGGTTCATTTTCTCACAAAGACCGTTGGTTTGAGGGTGGTATGGTGTCGTTCTAATTTTCTTGCACCCGTACATGTGACAGAATTCCTTGAATAGATCAGCTTCAAAAGCAGGTCCCTGATCGGTTAATACTTGCTCCGGATACCCATGCGGTCTGCAGAAGCTTGCTTGAAAGGTTTTCGCTGCCGTCACTGCGGTCTGGTCCTTAACTGGAACAACCACCAGAAATCTGGAGTAATGGTCCACCATGGTCAAGGCGTATGAGTATCCAGATCTACTTGGCGACAATTTGACGTGGTCCAGGGCCACAATCTCCAGGGGACGAGTCGTCCGGATCGGTTGCAGGGGCGCCTTCTGACTACCGTAGTCCTTTCTTCTGAGACCACAGGGTCCACAGTTCCGACACCCCTCTCAATGGAGCTGCGCATCCCTACCCAGTAGAACCGGCATCTCAACAAGGTCTCCAGCTTTCTCCAGCCAAAGTGTCCTGCTTGATCGTGGTACGCTTCCAACACCATTGGGACGTCTGCCTTGGGGACCACTATTTGCCAGACCATCTCATGGGTTCTGGGGTTGACATATCTCCTGCACAACTTCTCACGGTATAGGAACAACCTGCTTTTCTCGTTCCACAGGAGCTTTGCTGACATAGGTGCATCCTTTTCCAAGGAGGAACCTTCCTGTTTTAACAACTCCTTGATGCGGCTGACCACTGGATCACTGTCCTGAGTCTCTTTCCAGCTGTGATGGGGTAAAGGATTTAATGTTGCACCATACTGCTTTCTGTTGACTCGATGCTCGTGGACTACCCCATTTCGATGGAACGCAGGTAGCTCAATTTCTTCCAGGTCGTCCGATTCTTCTTCCGTGTCAGAGTCATGCGGCCTTCGGGACAACGCATCAGCATTAGCATTCTTTCGACCTGCCCGGTACTTGATAGTAAACTGGTAATTGGACAACCGAGCCATCCATCGCTGCTCCATGGCACCCAGCTTGGCGGTTTCCAGGTGCGTTAAGGGGTTGTTATCTGTAAACGCAGTGAACCGATTGGAGGCCAGATAATGCTTAAATCTTTCAGTAATGGCCCAGACCAGCGCCAGAAACTCCAGCTTGAAGCTGCTATAATTTTCCGGATTCCTTTCAGTTGGCCTGAGTTTTCTGCTGGCATATGCGATGACTTTTTCTTGGCCATTCTGCTTCTGACTGAGAACTGCTCCCAAACCTTCATTACTGGCGTCGGTGTACAACAGGAACGGTTGGCTGTAATCAGGATAGGTTAAGATCTCATCACCTGTAAGGATCTCTTTCATCTTTTGGAATGCTTCAGCCTGTTCCTTACCCCAATTAAAGGGAAGGTTTCTGCTCTTTAGGGATTGTCCTACTAGGAGGTCCTGTAAAGGAGCTGCCTTCTTCGTGTAATCTTTCACGAATCTCCTGTAGTAACCCGTTAGTCCCAGGAACTGTCGCACTTCCTTAAGGTTCTTCGGCTCCGGCCACTTCTGGATGGCAGTGACTTTCTCTGGGTCTGGCGCTACTCCTTCCGAACTGACGATGTGCCCCAAGTATTGTACCTTCTGTTTGAGTAGATGGCATTTTGAGGGTTTCAACTTCATCCCGTACCTGGACAGGGACTCGAACACTTCTGCCAGGTGCTTCAGATGGTCCTCATATGTCTTGGAATACACGATAACGTCGTCTAGGTATAGCAGCACGGTTTCAAAATTGAGATGTCCCAGACAGTTTTCCATCACTCTCTGAAATGTTCCTGGGGCACTGCTGAGCCCAAACGGCATTCTGTCGAACTCACAGAGCCCCATTGGGGTGGTGAAAGCCGTTTTCTCACGATCCTCCTCAGCCACAGCCACTTGCCAGTAACCACTAGTCAGATCAAGGGTAGAAAAGTAGTTAGCCGTTTTCAGAGCAGCTAATGATTCCTCTATGCGTGGTAACGGGTATGCATCCTTGTGTGTTATGCGGTTCACCTGCCTGTAATCCACACACATTCTCATACTACCATCTTTCTTTTTAACCAGAACTAGAGGGGCTGCCCAGGGGCTACAACTATCCCTTATCACCCCGGCTTTCTTCATATCATTCAACATTTCTTTAGCCTTCTGATAATGAGCTGGAGGTATGGGCCTATACCGCTCTTTGATGGAGGATGACTGCCTGTAGGGATATGATGTTGTACTCCCTTAATTATCCCAAAATCAAGTGGATTTTTGCTAAACACTTGGGCGTACTCTTGCACCACCCGTAATACCCCTTGCTTCTGGTGAGCGGGAGTGGTGTCCGTCCCAACATGGAGTTGCTGACACCATTCCGCCACCTGAGTTGCTGGGTCATTGTCCTCCGCTATTTGACAGGAGTCTAAGGACTCAGCCGGGAGAATAGAATTATTGTCGACAGCATGAAGTTTAGCAATGGTTGCATAACGGGTAAATTTACCTCATCATCTCCCCAATTGAGAAGCCGTACCGGTACTCTTCCATTCACCACTTCTACTACTCCTCTAGCAGTCATAAGTGTAGGTCTATGTTCTGAATGGTGGGGTTATACTACAGCTTGGTAATT
>JARQOD010000007.1:97710147-97737134 GCA_033576555.1 Oophaga sylvatica | reverse complement strand
CGTAAACCCTGTCTCCTATCAATCCCTGCCAACTGTAATCTAGTCCTAAGAAGGACCCTGATTACCACCAAAGGGAATGAACAGGTAACGGTTAATGAACAGAAAGACATACAAGAAAGACAAGAAATAAAGTAAATAAAGTCTTACATACAACACTCACACACAGTAGGAACACCTAAGGTCTCAGAGATAAACTATAAGCTATAAGAGTAAAAACAACTAAGGAGCTCTTAGCTTAAGTATTCTCAGAACCGATCCAGTCTGCTAGACTACATGAATGCTTTCACCGGCATCTAACAAGCAGACTGGCAGGTATATGAAGGAATCTAATTAGAACATAATCAAAAGCAGCCGGGCGAGGCTGGACCTAGTCTTAGCAAAGAGCTAGGTAAAATTAACTCCCTCATTACCAAACCAAAGAAACAGCAACTCAGCTGTGAGAAGTCAGAGTGTGTAATCGCGACGATCCTTGTGGCGATACACCATGACACTGACACTGTCTGTAGTCACTGAGCACAATCCTGCTGACAGGTATCGGTGTAATCAGTATAACGGAGCCGACCTGACACTGTCTGTAGTCACTGAGCTCAATCTTGCTGACAGGTGTCAGTGTAATCAGTATAACGGCGCTGACCCGACACTGTCTGTAGTCACTGAGCACAATCCTGCTGACAGGTATCAGTGTAATCAGTATAACAGCGCTGACCTGACACTGCCTGTAGTCACTGAGCACAATCCTGCTGACAGGTATCAGTGTAATCAGTATAACGGCACTGACCTGACACTGTCTGTAGTCACTGAGCACAATCCTGCTGACAGGTATCGTGTAATCAGTATAACAGGGCCGACCTGACACTGTCTGTAGTCACTGAGCACAATCCTGCTAACAGGTATCAGTGTAATCAGTATAACGGCACACAACCTGACACTGTCTGTAGTCGCTGAACACAATCCTGCTGACAGGTATCAGTGTAAGAAGTATAACGGCACTGACCTGACACTGTCTGTAGTCACTGAGCACAATCCTGCTGACAGGTATCAGTGTAATAAGTATAATGGCACTGACTTGACACTGTCTGTAGTCACTGAGCACAATCCTGCTGACAGGTATCAGTGTAATCAGTATAATGGCACTGACCTGACACTGTCTGTAGTCGCTGAACACAATCCTGCTGACAGGTATCAGTGTAATCAGTATAATGGCACTGACCTGACACTGTCTGTAGTCACTGATCACAATCCTGCTGACAGGTATCAGTGTAATCAGTATAACGGCGCTGACCTGACACTGTCTGTAGTCACTGAGCACAATCCTGCTGACAGGTATCAGTGTAATCAGTATAACGGCGCTGACCTGACACTGCCTGTAGTCACTGAGCACAATCCTGCTGACAGGTATCGGTGTAATCAGTATAACGGGGCCGACCTGACACTGTCTGTAGTCACTGAGCACAATCCTGCTGACAGGTATCAGTGTAATCAGTATAACGGGGCCGACCTGACACTGTCTGTAGTCACTGAGCACAATCCTGCTGACAGGTATCAGTGTAATCAGTATAACAGTGCTGACCTGACACTGTCTGTAGTTACTGAGCGCAATCCTGCTGACAGGTATCAGTGTAATCAGTATAACGGGGCCGACCTGACACTGTCTGTAGTCACTGAGCACAATCCTGTTGACAGGTATCAGTGTAATCAGTATAACAGCGCCGACCTGACACTGCTTGTAGTCACTGAGCACAATCCTGCTGACAGGTATCAGTGTAATCAGTATAACGGCACCGACCTGACACTGTCTGTAGTCACTGAGCATAATCCTGCTGACAGGTATCAGTGTGATCTGTATAACGGCACCGACCTGACACTGTCTGTAGTTACTGAGCACAATCCTGCTGACAGGTATCAGTGTAATCAGTATAACAGTGCTGACCTGACACTGTCTGTAGTTACTGAGCACAATCCTGCTGACAGGTATCAGTGTAATCAGTATAACAGCGCCGACCTGACACTGCTTGTAGTCACTGAGCACAATCCTGCTGACAGGTATCAGTGTAATCAGTATAACGGCGCTGACCTGACACTGTCTGTAGTTACTGAACACAATCCTGCTGACAGGTATCAGTGTAATCAGTATAATGGCGCTGACCTGACACTGTCTGTAGTCACTGAGCACAATCCTGCTGACAGGTATCAGTGTAATCAGTATAACAGTGCTGACCTGACACTGTCTGTAGTTACTGAGCACAATCCTGCTGACAGGTATCAGTGTAATCAGTATAACGGCGCTGACCTGACACTGTCTGTAGTCAATGAGCACAATCCTGCTGACAGGTATCAGTGTGATCAGTATAACGGCGCTGACCTGACACTGCCTGTAGTCACTGAGCACAATCCTGCTGACAGGTATCAGTGTAATCAGTATAACGGCACCGACCTGACACTGTCTGTAGTCACTGAGCACAATCCTGCTAACAGGTATCAGTGTGATCAGTATAACGGCACCGACCTGACACTGTCTGTAGTCACTGAGCACAATCCTGCTGACAGGTATCAGTGTGATCAGTATAACGGCACTGACCTGACCCTGCCTGTAGTCACTGAGCACAATCCTGCTGACAGGTATCAGTGTAATCAGTATAACGGCGCTGATCTGACACTGTCTGTAGTCACTGAGCACAATCCTGCTGACAGGTATCAGTGTAATCAGTATAACGGCGCTGACCTGACACTGTCTGTAGTTACTGAACACAATCCTGCTGACAGGTATCAGTGTAATCAGTATAACAGTGCTGACCTGACACTGTCTGTAGTTACTGAGCACAATCCTGCTAACAGGTATCAGTGTGATCAGTATAACGACACTGACCTGACACTGTCTGTAGTCACTGAGCACAATCCTGCTGACAGGTATCAGTGTAATCAGTATAAACGGCGCTGACCTGACACTGTCTGTAGTTACTGAACACAATCCTGCTGACAGGTATCAGTGTAATCAGTATAACAGTGCTGACCTGACACTGCCTGTAGTCACTGAGCACAATCCTGCTAACAGGTATCAGTGTGATCAGTATAACGGCACTGACCTGACACTGTCTGTAGTCACTGAGCACAATCCTGCTGACAGGTATCAGTGTAAATCAGTATAACGGCGCTGACCTGACACTGCCTGTAGTCACTGAGCACAATCCTGCTGACAGGTATCAGTGTAATCAGTATAAGGGCACCGACCTGACACTGTCTGTAGTCACTGAGCACAATCCTGCTGACAGGTATCAGTGTGATCAGTATAACGGCACCGACCTGACACTGTCTGTAGTCACTGAGCACAATCCTGCTGACAGGTATCAGTGTGATCAGTATAAACGGCACTGACCTGACCCTGCCTGTAGTCACTGAGCACAATCCTGCTGACAGGTATCAGTGTAATCAGTATAACAATGCTGACCTGACACTGTCTGTAGTCACTGAGCACAATCCTGCTGACAGGTATCGGTGTGATCAGTATAACGGCACTGACCTGACACTGTCTGTAGTCACTGAGCACAATCCTGCTGACAGGTATCAGTGTGATCAGTATAACGGCACTGACCTGACACTGTCTGTAGTCACTGATCACAATCCTGCTGACAGATATCAGTGTAATCAGTATAACGGCGCTGACCTGACACTGTCTGTAGTCACTGAGCACAATCCTGCTGACAGGTATAAGTGTAATCAGTATAATGGCACTGACCTGACACTGTCTGTAGTCACTGAGTACAATCCTGCTAACAGGTATCAGTGTAATCAGTATAACGGGGCCGACCTGACACTGTCTGTAGTCACTGAGCACAATCCTGCTGACAGGTATCAGTGTAATCAGTATAATGGCGCTGACCTGACACTGTCTGTAGTCACTGAGCACAATCCTGCTGACAGGTATCAGTGTAATCAGTATAATGGCGCTGACCTGACACTGTCTGTAGTCACTGAGCACAATCCTGCTGACAGGTATCAGTGTAATCAGTATAACGGGCCGACCTGACACTGTCTGTAGTCACTGAGCACAATCCTGCTGACAGGTATCAGTGTAATCAGTATAACGGCGCTGACCTGACACTGTCTGTAGTCACTGAGCACAATCCTGCTGACAGGTATCAGTGTAATCAGTATAATGGCACCGACCTGACACTGTCTGTAGTCACTGAGCACAATCCTGCTGACAGGTATCAGTGTAATCAGTATAACGGGGCCGACCTGACACTGTCTGTAGTTACTGATCACAATCCTGCTGACAGGTATCAGTGTAATCAGTATAACGGGGCCGACCTGACACTGTCTGTAGTCACTGAGCACAATCCTGCTGGCAGGTATCAGTGTAATCAGTATAACAGCGCTGACCTGACACTGTCTGTAGTCACTGAGCTCAATCCTGCTGACAGGTATCAGTGTAATCAGTATAACGGGGCCGACCTGACACTGTCTGTAGTTACTGATCACAATCCTGCTGACAGGTATCAGTGTAATCAGTATAACGGGGCCGACCTGACACTGTCTGTAGTCACTGAGCACAATCCTGCTGGCAGGTATCAGTGTAATCAGTATAACAGCGCTGACCTGACACTGTCTGTAGTCACTGAGCACAATCCTGCTGACAGGTATCAGTGTAATCAGTATAACGGGCCGACCTGACACTGTCTTTAGTTACTGATCACAATCCTGCTGACAGGTATCAGTGTAATCAGTATAACGGGGCCGACCTGACACTGTCTGTAGTCACTGAGCACAATCCTGCTGACAGGTATCAGTGTAATCAGTATAACGGGGCCGACCTGACACTGTCTGTAGTTACTGAGCACAATCCTGCTGACAGGTATCAGTGTAATCAGTATAACGGGGCCGACCTGACACTGTCTGTAGTCACTGAGCACAATCCTGCTGGCAGGTATCAGTGTAATCAGTATAACGGGGCCGACCTGACACTGTCTGTAGTCACTGAGCACAATCCTGCTGACAGGTCACTTTAAGTCGTTTGGTCCTGATCTGCTACTTGGTAACATGCGTTCTGCAAATTCATCTAATGGAGTAGCAACACTCAGCCATCCATGCACCCCCTCTGTATAGTGCTCTCTTACACGCACTCGCCGTCTGTAATACACTGGCGGACCTGCTAAGCTTTCCTAAGCAAAGCCTCTTCAGGAAAAAGCCAGCGTTCTGGCCATTTGCCAACTTTTTTTCACTTCAGTTTAAACTATTACTGGAGTGAACCTTCTAGTTTTTTTAACCATTTAATGGTTTCCTAACCCTGGAGCAATTCAAAGAAGTAACTAAAGACTCTACATGGGCACGTTGGCTTTGACATTGCTGTGCGCTATGTTCATCTGTGGCGGATTTGCGGCCGGTTCCAGGCTGAATCCATCTGGGAAAGATGCCGAGTGCACAGACCGAATGAGGGAGAATTTGTGAAAGTGGTTTTCACTTGAAATACTCACGGTTTTTAAACTCTTCAAAAAACTTTGTGTGAACATCGTCTAAGGCCGCGGTCACACGTTCAGTATTTGGTCAGTATTTACATCAGTATTTGTAGCCAAACCAAGAACGGGAGCAATCAGAGGAAAAGTGTAATAGAAACCCGTCACCACTTCTGTATTATCACCACTGCTGGTTCTGACTGAGAAACACTGATGTGAAACACTGACCAAATACTGAGCGTGTGAACCTGGTCTTAGGCTTTTTATTAAATTTTCATTTTTGAATGCGTTGCACAAAACACAGTGCAGTGCCTGACCCGACCCATCAACCTATAATGGGGTTTTATAGAGGAGGGAAATATTTCCCAAAAATGTAATCTGGGGTGAATCAATTCTCAAAGATCATTACTGCAAGTCGCAAGTGCTCCAAGAAATCTGCAAAGACGCGTAACACTCGGAGGCCTCCTAGGACGGTATCTATCCCATGTCAAGCTTGTCAACGAAAATCCCGTCCTAGTAATGTTAAAGTGACTTTAGGGGATCAGATGATAACGGTTCTCCAGTGCCGCACTGTCACTCACTATACAGACAGTTCCATCAGTGTTTTATTGAGAAAGATTCCTGAAAACCCGGTCAGCAGGGCGCAAAAGACAGGAATCTTCTTAGTAAATGACAATCTTCATTTATTAAAAATTATTAAAAATTATGGTAAAACAATGAATCCACAACGCGTTTCAACGGGAGTCCGTCTTCCTCAGGACGCATAATACATTCAATAAAAAGGAAGTGTATTTAAAGGGGCAGCAGCCAATGGGAAACATGATAGCATAATTAAAACACATGAAGTGGAGGTGGGGGTCTGACAATAGTTAAACCCACACTGACATAGGCGCTTGCTAAAAACTTAGCAAAAACCACATTAAAACCATATTAGAAGGGAGACAAATGATGCTAATACTATAAAATAATTGCAATAATTACTAAAAAAAAAAAAAAAAACAGATATCAAATCATCTCTTTTTTTTTCCTTGTGACTTGTGACTTACAGGCAACCGCCATCAACATCACCACAACAAGAAGGAGGATTACACTTTTTGTCAGAAAATATTGACTCTACTCAATAATCTGCTTTTTAATTTAGGATTTCCAGTAATTAGCATTAAAGCGTCAGCTGTGGGGTTAATCTGGACCAAGAAATGGAAGATTCCATCTAATATGGAGCCAAGCCTCCACGGCAACACAAGAAAGCCACCGTAGGCAATATGGAGAGTGACATTGAGGAGGGTCTGCAGGACCATGACCTTGACTGCCCATACATGACCCTTGACCTGAGGACGGGAGGTGATCTCTGATCTGTTCCTCTTGATCCTCCACACGTGTCTCAGGAGAGATGTCACGCTGAGACCAATACAGGTGACAGTCACAAGAAAAGGAACACCGCAACCGAGCAGCAGATTAAAAGCCACGAAAGGAGACCTTACATCTAAATAGTATCTGGTCTCATTATGAGCCGTCGTGCTTTCTGCCATCCAGTTAATAGGCAGATTAATGAGAAATATCACAATTAATGATATTCCGACTATCTTCGCGATGGAAGAGGAGAAGCAGCTCTTCAACCAGGTGAAGGGACGATGAGAGCAGCTCACCAGCTTAAAGCAGTAATAGCTGGAAAGCCAAGCGGTGTTCCAGAAATGGAGATTAGTCAGGAGCTGGAAGACGATACAGATATGCAGGATGTACAGTTGGATGTCTGGAAGGTCAGCGAAGAAGAACAATATAATGAGGATGAGGGCGGGGAACATCTGCATGGTCAGGTTGGTCAAGAACAATGGTGAGAAGTATCTGATCACAAAAGCTGATACTTTGCCTCCTCCTCCAGTCTCCATAGTAGACAGAGATGATCATGGAGTTTAGAGCAGTTCCCAGAGTAAATGTGATGACCATCAAGACAAATTTCCAGAAATCTGCAGACTGAAACATCTCCATGATGTTCTGGACAGTGGAAGAGTCAGCTCACATCTGCTGGGACTGGTTTTCTTACAGCTATAAATAGTCATACAAAAAACTGAAATAAGCAAATTTGAGCCATATCCGATATCCGAGGAAGCCTCGCGCCAAGATCAAGTGATAGGCTAATCTCTGCCCTGTGATCGGCTCACCAGAAAGTGGACTCCTGGACAGGAGAAAGGTCTGCACATATGGATCTGCAAGTATCTAACAGAGGATCGTCCACACTGTAAGAAACCCAGTGTGAGCAGGACAAGGTCGGAAACACGTTCAGCCTCCAGATGTCAACAAGAGCTTCTATCAGGCAACGTTCACATTCAACCATGGGCCGATCAAAAATGCCAAGCTTTTAAGTGTCATCCGCTTCAGGAAACTCAGTTTTGAAACGTTTTGGAAGAATTTTATTTTCTAAAGAGTTTTACGCAGCTACTTTAGATTGATATGTTCTTTTCCCCTCATCTGGTGATTGTTTAAACATCTTCTGAAAAAAATATTTAAAAAGGTACAAATGTGAGCAAAAAAGTATATATAACTACTATAGAAATTAATTAGAAGGGTTTTTCAAAATATTTTTTAAAGGAATTAGTGGAAGATCAGCTTTAAAAAAAAGTCCTCAAAGACGTAGTGTGAACTTGGCCTTAATGAACAAACATTGACCTGTCAGTGGAGTGAGAGCAGGATTTATATTGATCTGTCCTGACTCTATTGTGGATATTCTCCGTATGTTCTCTCCGGCTTTCCAAGGTTTCTAAGCCAGTAGATGTGTGTGAGATAACATTGATCCCTCAGGAAAGTCTTAGACAAAACATAGGAAAGGGAGAGAAAGTGAAACCTAAGGAGAGGAAACACACCGAACTTTTCAGCTGGGTGTAGACAGAATCACCTTCAACCAATGAGATGTATGTATGCTAATACAGGCACACATTTAGAGATACGATGCGCCAATTATATTGTTACCATGTATGAATATTAATAACCTATATAAGATGATGTTATGGGGTAATAAAGAGAGATCTGCTTTGATGCTCAGTTCATTAGAGCGGCTCTTCCGTGCACGTGCTTGAATTTTACGATTTAAATTGGAGCAGACAAAACATCTCAGAATGTCCCACATTATGTGGTGAAGACAGTGGTAAAAATTAAAGTGAACACTATTTACTGGCATATATAGGGTAAATCTGCAGGTAAAGAGGGTCACAGTGCTTACTGAATTGCACCTGACCTGATTTCAGTCACGGGGGCGGTCACGGAGCGGCCTCAGGCACTGGTCTCCGCATTGTTGACTTTGCCGTAAGCAACCCCCAGCACTCTGATTAACCGCCGGCTCTGTAGCATGCCTGTACACTAACTGAACGACTGAAAACCAGCAGAGGACATCTTTTAGTTATGTCTTAATGAGAAAGATGTATCACTTCAGTCTGAAAACCTAATTTAACAAAAAGTGAAAATATTCAGGAGTCAGACAGAAAACCAAAGAGTAGAAAGAACAGATCTCAACAGATCAAATCTAAGTGTTCATAGTCTACTTTATTACCATAGAGCTAAGAATATATAGAATTTTTTTTTAAATGGAAAGTAAAACATAGAATTCTAGAGGCGGACGGCTCTCTATTGGGATCTCTAGTTGTGAGACTGTCACAGTTATTGAATTTATTGTTGCACAAAAAATGTGAGCGTTTAGTGGAGAAGAAACAATCCCCCATGTTTCCTGAGTGCGTCATTTCTATTGTTTTTTTGTGGTTTACAATAGTAGATGTTTCTGATAAAAGGGAAGGAAAGGAAGAAAGCGCACCGATGTGAATGTATAATTAGATGGCAGGTGAATATAGGGGGCACTCACCTTTTATAAATCTTGATATCTTGCATGTAGGTCACTTAGGACCATTAGGTGGATATCTTCTGTGGTCGGTATGCTGCAAATCCCTGGTAGCTATTATGTCACTCAGACCAAGTAACCATAGGAATGTATCCAATAAACTTTTTACCAGGCAATTTGCGCTCCCGTAGGTGAAGGATCCAAGGCTTCTTATTATCCAAAAAAGGTTTTTATTATTTATCAAGAAAAAGTACATACGTGTATTAGGTTTTTCTGGTAGAATTTTTTTCAGATATACATCTTTTTTCAATAGATACCAGTATTTATTGAGCATTCTCCTAATATCATTAATGTTGCGATTGTATGCCGTTATGAAATTGTATTGCCATCTGTTGTTTTTCTTAATTTCGTTATGGTTTTGATATATTTCATCCTTTCGTTTAAATAAACATTCATCCTGCGTTTTTCTCAAAATTGTTTCATAGGCACTCAGAATTAATTTTTTCGGATATTTTTTATCATAAAATGTTTTAATTAAAATTTTGGACTGTTCAATGTAGTCATCTGTATTTGTGTTATTTTTTCTAATTCTATGAAACTGACTGAAGGGAATATTTGTTTTCCACTTTTTATAATGCGCACTGTTGTAATGTAAGAAACCATTACTGTCAGGTTTTTTTTTTTTAATTTTACTAACAATTTCCTTATTATTATGAGACAATTCCAAATCTAGGAAGTCTATTTTTTCATTACTTATCTTAGCGGTGAATGTTATTCCCCACTGATTCGCATTCATCTCACTGATGAACTGTTCTGCTTTCTCCTGACTTCCCTCCAAATGATGATCAGATCATCTATAAAGCGGCGGTATAGGATTGTATGATTAACATAATCACATTGGGTAATTGGCAAAGAGGACTCGAATAGCCCCATGAATAAATTAGCAAAACTTGGGGCTACCCTCGCCCCCATTGCGGTGCCGAGCCGCTGTATGTATAGCTGCTCCTGAAATTTAAAAACATTGTGTTCAAGAATAAATTTTAAATCTTTCAATAGGAATTCTCTTTGGGAGTCCGGCATTTCCTTAATACCTTTTAGGTAATGCTCCACTGCTTTTATTCCCAGATCATGCTGAATGTTGGAACACAAAGCATTTACATCCATGGTAATAAACAGAAAATCTTCCTCCCATGCAATATTTCTAATTTCATATAGAAGCTGGTTAGACTCCATAGATTCAAGGTTTTGACTAGTTCTTGTAAAAACAAGTGATGTAATGGGACAGCTGACTGGTAAGAGAACCAATGCCGGCTATTAAGGCCGACCAGTGGATTTTTCAGGCATTTGTGGACCTTAGGAAGGTGATAGAATACCGCAGTGTTGGGATTTTTATTTGTCAGGAATTTCTTTTCTTTTTTATTTATAATATTTTTTCCAAAAGCTTCATTAATTAAATCATGATATTCATCTATACATTTTTTGGAAGGATCCAAATTTAATTTTTTATAATATTTTTCATTGGCAAGTATATTATTTGCTTCTTTCAAATATATTTCCCTATCCTGAAGTACTATCCCCCCCCTTTATCAGCCTCCCTTATTACTATTTTGGCCTTATTCTTAAGATTTTTTATGGCACTTCTTTTTTCCCTGGAAATATTATTTTTATAGCCTTTTATTTTTTTATTTTTAAAATTTTTGTTTTTAGAAAAATTATTTTTTTTCCTCACTCATGTGTCTGAATTCTTCATTTACCATGGAAAAAAATGTTTCCAAATTGCTACCCCGATGATGAATTGGGTTGAAATTGGACTGTGGACATACTTCCTTGTGCAAAAAAATATCCTTTTTATCTGTGGTTTCTTCCTTTTTCTGTTCTAAATCTTGTTCTATATTTTCCATAATGGAAAAATGACGTGCTATTGTTAATTTACGTACATATTTACTGAGATCTAAAAAAAGGTCGGGACCCAGGAAACATTGTGTCCCCTAGAAGATAATCGTGAAATCTCACTACTGTGTAGTCAATTTACTATACATGAGACCTCCAGCTCCCCAATGAAGGCATCATCATCATCACCATCACCATCATCATCACTATCACCATCATCACTATCACCATCACCATCACCAGCAAACTCTAATATTTCCTTTTTAGAGCTGGTGGTAAAACGCCCCCCACTAACAGAGATATTATTACCAAGTATCGAGAATGGTTCACAAATAGCAGCACCGCTAACGACCCAAGGAGGGGAAATAAATACATCCTAAAATATTTTCCGCAAACCTCCACAAAATCATTAAAAAGAAAAGGAGGCCCAGAGGGTCCAGAGGAGGTAGAAAAAAGAAAAAAACTGCCAAATATAGAAAAGGAAAAGAAATTATGAAGGACGCTAATAATACCACCAATACTATCCGGATTTTTAATTTCTCTGAATACTGTCCAACAGAAGCCGAATTAGCGGTACTTTCTAAAGGTCTGGGTTTTTGCCCAACACAAAAAGCAAAACCCTTTGACCTTTTTTTTAGATCTCAGTAAATATGTACGTAAATTAACAATAGCACGTCATTTTTCCATTATGGAAAATATAGGACAAGATTTAGAACAGAAAAAGGAAGAAACCACAGATAAAAAGGATATTTTTTTACACAAGGAAGTATGTCCACAGTCCAATTTCAACCCAATTCATCATCGGGGTAGCAATTTGGAAACATTTTTTTTCCATGGTAAATGAAGAATTCAGACACATGAGTGAGGAAAAAAAATAATTTTTCTAAAAACAAAAATTTTAAAAATAAAAAAATAAAAGGCTATAAAAATAATATTTCCAGGGAAGAAAGAAGTGCCATAAAAAATCTTAAGAATAAGGCCAAAATAGTAATAAGGGAGGCTGATAAAGGGGGGGATAATATTTCAGGATAGGGAAATATATTTGAAAGAAGCAAATAATATACTTAACAATGAAAAATATTATAAAAAATTTAATTCATAGAATCATAGAATCATAGAATCATAGAATGGTAGAGTTGGAAGGGACCTCCTGGGTCATCTGGTCCAACCCCCTGCTCAAAGCAGGATTCACTAAATCATCCCAGACAGATGTCTGTCCAGCCTCTGTTTGAAGACTTCCATTGAAGGAGAACTCACCACCTCTCGTGGCAGCCTGTTCCACTCATTGATCACCCTAACTGTCAAAAAGTTTTTTCTAATATCTAATCTGTGTCTCCTCCCATTCAGTTTCATCCCATTGCTTCTAGTCTTTCCTTGTGTAAATGAGAATAAAGATGATCCTTCTACAATGTGACAGCCCTTGAGATATTTGTAGACAGCTATTAAGTCTCCTCTCAGTCTTCTTTTTTGCAAGCTAAACATTCCCAAATCCTGCAACCGTTCCTCATAGGACATGGTTTGCAGACCGGTCACCATTCTGGTGGCTCTTCTCTGAACTTGCTCCAGTTTGTTGATGTCTTTTTTAACCCCTTACTGCCATCGGACGTACTATCCCGTCCATGGTACCTGGGCCCGTATGACCGGGGACGGGATAGTACGTCATAGGCGATCAGCTGCGCTCCTGAGGGGAGCGCAGCTAATCGCCGCCGGGTGTCAGCTGATTATCACAGCTGACACCCATGACTGTGTGTCAGGAGCGGTCACGGACAGCTCCCGGCACATTAACCCCTTGCACACCGCGATCAAACATGATCGCGGTGTACTGGGGGCACAGGGGAGGATCGCGCAGGGTGGGGGCTCCCTGCGCGCCCCCCTGAGACCCTCAGAGCAGCGCGATGTGATCGCGCTGTTCTGAGGGCTTCCTCCCTCCCAGGACCCAGATCCAAGATGGCGCCGGGGTCCTGGAGGGAGGCGGCTACCTCAGTGCCTGCCGAGAGCAGGCACTGAGAAGCCTGCATCTATGCCTGTGCGATCGCTGGTGTGACAGAGTGCTGTGCACACTGTCACACCAGCGATCTGATAAAATACTGTGATGTCCCACCCTGGGACAAAGTAAAAAAGTTAAAAAAGTAAAAATAAACATGTGTAAAAAAAAAATCCAAAATAAATAAAAAAAAAAAAAAATATTCCCCAATAAATTCACTTCTTCCTGTAAATAAAAAAAAAAAAACAATAAAAGTACACATATTTGGTATCGCCGCGTCCGTAACGACCCCCCCTATAAAATTGTCCCACTAGTTAACCCCTTTAGTGAACCCCTTAAAAAAAAAAAAAAAAAACGAAGCAAAAAATCAATGCTTTATCATCATACCGCCGAACAAAAAGTGGAATAACGCACGATCAAAAAGACCTATATAAAAAATCATGGTACCGCTGAAAACGTCATCTTGTCCCGCAAAAAACGAGCCATCATAAAGCATCATCAGTGAAAAAATAAAAAAGTTATAGCTCGCAGAATAAAGCGATGCAAAAATAATTATTTTTTATATAAAATTGTTTTTATTCTATAAAAGCACCAAAACATGAAAAAATGATATAAATGAGGTATCGCCATAATCGTACTGACCCGAAGAATAAAACTGCTTTATCAATTTTACCACACGCGGAACGGTATAAACGCCTCCCCCAAAAGAAATTCATGAATTGCTGATTTTTGTTCATTCTAACCTCCCAAAAATCGAAATAAAAAGCGATCAAAAAACGTCACGTGCTCAAAAATGGTACCAATAAAAACGTCAACTCGTCCCGCAAAAAATAAGACCTCACATGACTCTGTGGGCCAAAATATGCAAAAATTATAGCTCTCAAAATGTGATGATGCAAAAACTATTTTTGCAATAAAAAGCGTCTTTTAGCGTGACAGCTGCCAATCATAAAAACCCGCTATAAATAGTAAATCAAACCCCCCTTTATCACCCCCTTAGTAAGGGAAAAATAATAAAATTAAAAAAAAGTATTTATTTCCATTTTCCCATTAGGGTTAGGGTTAGGGTTGCGGCTAAAGTTAGGGTTAGGGTTGGCGCTAAAGTTAGGATTAGGGTTAGGGTTGGGATTAGTGGTGTGTTAGGGTTAGGTTTGTGGTTAGGGTTGGGACTAGGGTTAGGGGTGTGTTGGGGTTAGGGTTGGAGTTAGAATTGGGGGGTTTCCGCTGTTTAGGCACATCAGGGGCTCTCCAAATGTGACATGGCGTCTGATCTCAATTCCAGCCAATTCTGCGTTGAAAAAGTCAAACGGTGCTCCTTCACTTCTCAGCTCTGCCATGCGTCCAAACAGTAGTTTATCCCCACATATGGGGTATCAGCGTACTCTGGACCCCAAGAGTTATTGTGCAATTTGTCCTATTTCTTCTGTTACCCTTGGGAAAATAAAAAACTGGGGGCGAAAATATCATTTTTGTACAAAAAAAAATATTTTTTTGTTTTTACGGCTGTACATTATAAACTTCTGTGAAGCACTTGGGGCTTCATAGCGCTCACCACACATCTAGATAAGTTCCTTGTGGGGTCTATTTTCCAAAATGGGGTCACTTGTTGGGGATTTCCACTGTTTAGGCGCATCAGGGCTCTCCAAATGCGACATGACGCCCCCAGACCATTCCATCAAAGTCTGCAATCCAAAACGTCACTACTTCCCTTCCGAGCCCCGACGTGTACCCATACAGTAGTTTTCTCCCACATATTGGATATCAGCGTACTCAGGACAAATTGGACAACAACTTTTGGGGTCCAATTTCTCCTGTTACCCTTGTAAAAATAAAATATTGGGGCAAAAAAATCATTTTTGCAAAAAAAAAAGGATTTTTTATTTTTACGGCTGTGCGTTATAAACTTCTGTGAAGCAGTTCGGGGTTCAAAGTGCTCACCACACATCTAGACAAGTTCCTTGTGGGGTCTATTTTCCAAAATGGGGTCACTTGTGGGGGGTTTCCACTGTTTAGGCGCATCAGGGGCTCTCCAAATGCGACATGACGCCCCCAGACCATTCCATCAAAGTCTGCAATCCAAAACGTCACTACTTCCCTTCCGAGCCCTGACGTGCGCCCATACAGTAGTTTTCTCCCACATATTGGGTATCAGCGTACTCAGGACAAATTGGACAACAACTTTTGGGTTCCAATTTCTTCTGTTACCCTTGTGAAAATAAAATATTGGGGGCGAAAAAATCATTTTTGTAAAAAAAAAAAAGATTTTTTATTTTTACGGCTGTACGTTATAAACTTCTGTGAAGCACTTCGGGGTTCAAAGTGCTCACCACACATCTAGATAAGTTCCTTGTGGGGTCTATTTGCCAAAATGGGGTCACTTGTGGGGGGTTTCCACTGTATAGGTGCATCAGGGGCTCTCCAAATGTGACATGACGCCCCCAGACCATTCCATCAAAGTCTGCAATCCAAAACGTCACTACTTCCCTTCCGAGCCCCGACGTGCGCCCATACAGTAGTTTTCTCCCACATATTGGGTATCAGCGTACTCAGGACAAATTGGACAACAACTTTTGGGTTCCAATTTCTTCTGTTACCCTTGTGAAAATAAAATATTGGGGACGAAAAAAATCATTTTTGTAAAAATAAAAAAAGATTTTTTATTTTACGGCTGTACGTTATAAACTTTAGTGAAACACCTGGGGGTTAAAAGTTCTCACCACACATCTAGATAAGTTCCTTGAGGGGTCTAGTTTCCAAAATGGCGTCATTTATGGGGGTTTCCACTGTTTAGGCAGATCAGGAGCTCTCCAAACACGACATGGCGTCCAGCCAATTCTGCGTTGAAAAAGTCAGACGGCGCTCCTTCCCTTCCAAACTCTGCCATGCACCCAAACAGTGGTTTACCCCCACATATGGGGTATCAGCGCACTCAGGACAAATTGCACAATAACTTTTGGAGTCTTGTTACCCTTGGAAAAATAAAAATTGGGGTGAAAAGATCATTTTTGTGGAAAAAATATGATTTTTAAATTTTACGGCTCTACGTTATAAACTTGTGTGAAGCACTTGGGGGTTCAAATTGCTCACCAAAGATCTAGAAAAGTTCCTTAGGGGGTCTAGTTTCCAAAATGGGGTCATTTGTGGGGGGTTTCCACTGTTTAGGCACATCAGGGGCTCTCCAAATGCAACATGGCATCCAATCTCAATTCCAGCCAATTTTGGTTGGAAAAAGTCAAATGGTGCTCCTTCCATTCCGAGCTCTGCCGTGCGCCCAAACAGTGGTTCCCACCCACATATGGGGTATCAGCGTACTCAGGACAAATTGGACAACAACTTATGTGGTCCAATTTCTCCTGTTACCCTTGAGAAAATAAAAAATTAGTGACTAAAATATAATTTTTGTGGGAAAAAAATAGGATTTTTTATTTTCATGCCCGGGCATTATAAACTTGTGTGAAGCACTTGGGGGTTCAAAGTGCTCACCAAAGATCTAGATAAGTTCCTGACTGGGTATAGTTTCCAAAATGGGGTCACTTGTGGGGGGTTTCCACTGTTTAGGCTCATCTGGGGCACTGCAAACGGAACATGACCCCCATCAACGTCTGCATTCCAAAACGTTACTACTTCCTTTCCAAGCCCTGCCGTGCACCCAAACAGTTCCCCCCCCCCACATATGGGGTATCAGCGTACTCAGGACAAATTGGACAACAACTTTTGGGGTCCAATTTCCTTGGGAAAATTCAAAAATTTGGGACTAAAAAATCATTTTTGTGGAAAATTGTTTTTTTTTTTTTTTTCACACCCAGGCATTATAAGCTTTTGTGAAACACTTGGGAGTTCAAAGTGCTCACAACAGATCTAGATAAGTACCTTAGGGGGTCTAGTTTCCAAAATGGTGTCACTTGTGGGGGTTTCCACTGTTTAGGCGCATCAGGGGCTCTCCAAACACGACATGGCGTCCAATCTCAATTCCAGCCAATTTTAGTTTGAAAAAGTCAAACGGCGCTCCTTCCCTTACGAGCTCTGCCGTGTGCCCAAACAGTGGTTTTCCCCCACATATTGGGTATTGGCGTACTCAGGAGAAATTGCATAACAACCTTATCTGCCCATTTTCTCCTTTTACCCTTGTGAAAATAAAAAAAAAGTTTGTAAAAGATCATTTTTGTGGCTAAAAAGTTAAATATTCATTTTTTCCTTCCACGTTGCTTTAGTTCCTGTGAAGCACCTGAAGGGTTAATAATCTTCTTGAATGTGGTTTTGAGTACCTTGAGGGGTGCAGTTTTTAGAATGGTGTCACTTTTGGGTATTTTCTGCCATATAGACCCCTCAAAGTGACTTCAAATCAGAGGTGGTCCCTAAAAAAAATGGCTTTGTAAATTTTGTTGTAAAAATGAGAAATCGCTGGTCAACTTTTAACCCTTATAACTTCCTAACAAAAAAAAATTTTGGTTCCAAAATTGTGCTGATGTAAAGTAGACATGTGGGAAATGTTATTTATTAACTATTTTGTGCGACATATTTCTCTGTTTTAAGGGAATAAAAATTCAAAGTTTGAAAATTGCAAAATTTTAAAAATTTTCGCCATATTTGCGTTTTTTTCAAAAATAAACGCAAGTTATATCGAAGAAATTTTACTTCTAACGTGAAGTACAATATGTCACGAGAAAACAATCTCAGAATCGCGAAGATCCGTTGAAGCGTTCCAGAGTTATAACCTCATAAAGAGACAGTGGTCAGAATTGTAAAAATTGGCCCGGTCATTAACGTGCAAACCACCCTTGGGGGTGAAGGGGTTAAAATGTGGTGCCCAAAACTGGACACAGTATTCCAGATGAGGTCTGACCAAAGAGGAGTAGAGGGCAATAATGACCTCACGTGATCTAGACTGTATGCTTCTGTTGATACATCCTAGAATTGCATTTGCCTTTTTTGCTGCTGCATCACACTGTTGACTCATGTTAAGTCTGTGATCAATTAGTATACCCAAGTCTTTTTCACATGTGCTGTTACTTAGCCCTATTCCTCCCATTTTGTATATGCTTTTTTCATTTTTATTGCCCAGATGTAGTACTTTGCATTTTTCCCTGTTAAAATCCATTCTGTTAGTTGCTGCCCACTGCTCCAGTTTATGTATATCTTTTTGAATCCTCTCTCTCTCTCTTCTCTAGTATTAGCTACCCCTCCTAGCTTTGTGTCATCAGCAAATTTGATCAGTTTACCCTCAATTCCTTCATCTAAATCATTGATAAAGATGTTGAACAATACAGGGCCCAAAACAGAGCCTTGTGGTACCCCACTTGAGACATTCTTCCAACTGGATGTGCAGCCATTTACAACCACTCTTTGGGTCCGATCACTAAGCCAGTTATGAATCCACCTAACAGTTGCCTTGTCCATTCCATACTTAGTCATTTTTTCAATAAGGATTGTGTGAGATACTTTGTCAAATGCTTTGCTGAAGTCAAGATATACTATATCTACAGCATTTCCCTGATCCACCCAGTCAGTGATTCTGTCATAGAAGGAAATTAAGTTAGTCTGACATGACTTATTAGTTACAAACCCATGCTGACTCTGTTTAATCACTTCATTCTTATCCAGGTACTTGCATACATGTTCTTTAATAATTTGTTCAAAGATCTTTCCTGGTATAGAAGTCAGACTCACCGGCCTGTAGTTCCCTGGGTCCACCTTCTTCCCCTTTTTGAAGATAGGAACAACATTTGCTCTTCTCCAGTCTTCTGGGACTTCTCCTGTTCTCCAAGAATTTTCAAAGATTATGGACAGTGGTTCAAGAATTTCTTCTGCTATCTCCTTCAGTACCCTGGGGTGTAATTCATCTGGACCTGGAGACTTGAATTCATTTAGGTTAGCTAAGTGTTTCCTCACTGTCTTTCTGTTTATAGATATCCTGGATTCTTCTATTCCTTTAATAGGACAGTGAAGATCAGTTGATGTTACATTTCCTTTCTGAGAGAAAACAGATGCAAAATAGGAATTTAAAAGTTCAGCCTTCTCAACATCCTGACTTACCATTTCATCATTTTCATCCTGTAAAAATCCTATAGCATCTTTGACTTTTCTTTTACTTTTGACGTATCCCCAAAATCCTTTTTTGTTGCTTTTGACGTCACTTGCAAGCCTTAATTCATTGTCAGCTTTAGATAATCTGATTTGTGCCCTGCAGGTTCTGCAGACGGCATTATATTCTTCTTTAGATATGCCTCCCTCTTTCCATTTGATAAACATTTCTTTCTTCCTTTTTAGCATGTGTTTAAGTTCTATGTTCATCCATCCTGGTTTCCTTAAATGCTTCCCATTCTTCCCTCTTTTCGGAATTGTTAACGATTGTGCTTTGAGAATCTCATTTTTCAAGATTTTCCATCCTTCCTGGACATTTTTGTCCTTAAGGATATCCAGCCATTGGATCCCTCCAATTCTCTTTCTGAGTTCCTTAAAATCTGCCTTTCTGAAATCTAACCTTGACGTCTGAGTCTTCACAGGTCTTCCTCCTTTTGTTATCCAAAATTCTAAAATAGCATGGTCACTACCTCCTAGAGTCCCAGCCACTCTTACCTCCTCCACCATTTCCTCCCTGTTTATGAGGATTAGATCCAAGGTAGCAGATCCCCTTGTTTTCTCCATTACCTTTTGGAAGATAAAGTTGTCAGCAAGAGAGGATAAGAATTTCCTGGACCTGTTAGTTTTGCCTGAGAGAGATTCCCAACAAATGTCTGGATAGTTGAAATCTCCCATTCGGATCCTTCCAAAAAATGTATAGATGAATATCATGATTTAATTAATGAAGCTTTTGGAAAAAATATTATAAATAAAAAAGAAAAGAAATTCCTGACAAATAAAAATCCCAACACTGCGGTATTCTATCACCTTCCTAAGGTCCAGCTGGTCGGCCTATAATAGGAGGCATTGGTTCTCTCACCAGTCAGCTGTCCCATTACATCGACTTGTTTTTACAAGAACTAGTAGGAACCTTGCCCTCATATCTTATGGACTCTAACCAGCTTCTATATGAAATTAGAAATATTGCATGGGAGGAAGATTTTCTGTTTATTACCATGGATGTAAATGCTTTGTGTTCCAACATTCAGCATGATCTGGGAATAAAAGCAGTGGAGCATTATCTAAAAGGTGTTAAGGAAATGCCGGACTCCCAAAGAGAATTCCTATTGAAAGATTTACAATTTATTCTTGAACACAATGTTTTTAAATTTCAGGAGCAGCTATACATACAGCGGCTCGGCACCGCAATGGGGGCGAGGGTAGCCCCAAGTTTTGCTAATTTATTCATGGGGCTATTCGAGTCCTCTTTGCCAATTACCCAATGTGATTATGTTAATCATACAATCCTATACCGCCGCTTTATAGATGATCTGATCATCATTTGGAGGGGAAGTCAGGAGAAAGCAGAACAGTTCATCAGTGAGATGAATGCGAATCAGTGGGGAATAACATTCACCGCTAAGATAAGTAATGAAAAAATAGACTTCCTAGATTTGGAATTGTCTCATAATAATAAGGAAATTGTTAGTAAAACTTTTTTAAAAAAACCTGACAGTAATGGTTTCTTACATTACAACAGTGCGCATTATAAAAAGTGGAAAACAAATATTCCCTTCAGTCAGTTTCATAGAAGTAGAAAAAATAACACAAATACAGATGACTACATTGAACAGTCCAAAATTTTAATTAAAACATTTTATGATAAAAAATATCCGAAAAAATTAATTCTGAGTGCCTATGAAACAATTTTGAGAAAAACGCAGGATGAATGTTTATTTAAACGAAAGGATGAAATATATCAAAACCATAACGAAATTAAGAAAAACAACAGATGGCAATACAATTTCATAACGGCATACAATCGCAACATTAATGATATTAGGAGAATGCTCAATAAATACTGGTATCTATTGAAAAAAGATGTATATCTGAAAAAAATTCTACCAGAAAAACCTAATATCACGTATGTACTTTTTCTTGATAAATAATAAAAACCTTTTTTGGATAATAAGAAGCCTTGGATCCTTCACCTACGGGAGCGCAAATTGCCTGGTAAAAAGTTTATTGAATAGCAGATGTTTCTGAGAATCAAGTCTGCACTTCTGGACCTTCTGCTGATTGGGTAGAAATCGTAAGAACCCAGGGCGAGAAGCTCTGGAGATCATCTACAAGGTTCAAGCTCTCGATACTGATTAGTGTCTACCATGGTGGAAAACAAAGAAAGTCCTAAGTCAACATTTGGTGTAAGCCATAAAGAGTTTTATTCTTCCACCTTCATACACATTGGATAGAAACATCTTGCATACATTGTATATTCTGATGGCTCCATCAGATAAGATACGCCTATAGGTTGGTATAAGGATATGATGTCACAGCCCAATCTGATGGTTCCTTAGATAATTAGGTGTGACATTTATCATTATAGGGATGTAGAATTCATAGGACCTGGAGTCTATTAATAATGTCCCACAGACAAGCAGATACATAGTTACCATTGCTGTAGTGTGTCCACTTTATGGCCATACGTGGACAGTTACATGATGCAGCGTAACAATCTATTCGAGAATTGGGATGAGAACATGGTAATAACATAGAATGAGGCAGATAGAGGAGATGAGTCCAGGCCTGTAGTGATGACTCATATACTAGCAGTGCATGTAAGGAATATGTACACATTTGTAACTATTTTTATTATGCATATTATGACTACTTTGTGTATAGTATTGGTTAAACCTCTCCATCTGTTTTGTGTCTACAGCTCCTGTACAGACCTATATATCACAACTGTGGAGTCTGATGCCTCATTCCTGGTTATTTCTCTTTCTAGCTGCAGAATAAGGATATTCAGAAACTTTACTAAAAGAAGTGCTCAGATTAAAGAGAGTCTAACCAAAGGATCCGACCACACAGATTGTTTGTAGTCTGTTACCATAGAGATGCATAGGAGCAAAGAGGAGCTGAGAACATAAAACAATGGTAGAGGTCAAAATGGGCTGAGTAGAAAGGAAATGTAAAGGTAAGTTCCCCTCTACATTTACAGTAAAGTGCATCCACCTTCCTCTGCTTTCTTCCTCTCTTCCTCTCTGCATTTTCGCTCACTTCTTCCTTCTTTCTTTCCTTAGTTTTCTCCACTTTCTTCTTTTTCATTTCCCTTTCATACACGAAGTTAAGTACAAATTGTTTCCTTTTTTCTCTTTCATCTTCTGGGGAAGAAAATCTTTCCATTCGATATTCAATATCTTAATGACTTCAATGAAGAGCTTCAGAACATCTTCATGTTTTTCCTCTTGTCTTTAAGTGATCTTCAGGGTGAAGTTCTCAAGAGGGAAGATCCTCTCCACATCCATGTCCTCAAACTTGGCCTGGATGTCTCTCAGGTTAGGTTTGGTTTTATGGGTGAGAATGACCACAGGACATATTCCTGCAAAAGAAGAAATGTTCTCCTGAATAGTTGTGTAATGAGGAGCTCCACGTCCTGCAGAATCTACAGATGGTGGAACTATGGATGAAAGATCTAGATAAATCTATAATATAACGCTGGGAGCGTCCCTCTGTCCGAAGCCTTTATAGACTGCGCAAGCGCGACACGCCTGTGCAGTCTGGCTCCAGACAGAGTGAGGCATCCAGCGGTGAGTACTCTGTATGGCACTGGAGATCGCGGTATGCGTACTTGATGCATACCGCGATCTCCGGCGCCATACTCACATACTTACCTGACCGGGAGGAGGGTTTGGATTGGTGGGTGAGGGGACCATGCATACTGGGATTGGGGGGTGAAGGGGTCATACACATCAGGATTGGGGAGTGAGAGGACCATGCACATCAGGATTGGGGGTGAGGGGGTCATGCACATCAGGATTGGGGGGGTGAGGGGACCATGCACATCAGGATTGGGGAGTGAGAGGACCATGCACATCAGGATTGGGGGGTGAGAGGACCATGCATATCATGATTTGGGGGTGAGAGGACCATGCATATCAGGATTGGGGGGTGAGAGGACCATGTACATCAGGATTGGGGGGTGAGGGGACCATGCAAATCAGGATTGGGGGGTGAGAGGACCATGTACATCAGGATTGGGGGGTGAGAGGACCATGCATATCAGGATTGGGGGTGAGAGGACCATGTACATCAGGATTGGGGGGTGAGGGACCATGCAAATCAGGATTGGGGGGTGAGAGGACCATGTTGTCACGCTGTCTAGCAGATGTATAAATATATAATGTCAGTAATCTATCAAGTGGGACAACATTCTATATAACATATAAATAGGTAACATTAACATGTATATATAGCATAGTATTACCTGACATAATATCCTGTGGGTCAATACTGAATCCTTTTCACGCTGTCTCTGGCTAGAGGTGGACCGGGGTCTATGCTGACCCTAAACTGGGGTCCTGACTAGTCCCTCTACCTGGAGGTACTGTTAATGGTACAGAGGTCCAGGCCACGAGCGTAAACCCTGTCTCCTATAAATCCCTGACCACTGTAATCTAGTCCTTAGAAGGACCCTGATTACCACCATAGGGAATGGACAGGTAAAGGTTAACAAACAGTATAGACAAACGAGACAGACAGGGGATAAAGTAAATACTGTCTTGCATACAACATTAAAACACAGAGGGAACACCAAAGGTCTAGGAGATAAACTATAAGCAAGGTGAGGAGAAACAACAAAAGAGCTCTTAGCTTAAGTCTTCTCAGAACTGATCCTATCTGCAGTCTGTATGAATGCTTTCACCGGCATCTAACCAGCAGACTGGCAGCTATATAAAGGAAGCTAATTAGAACATAATCAAAAGCAGCCGGGCGAGGCTGGACCTAGTCTTAGCAAAGAGCTAGGTAAAATTAACTCCCTCATTACCAAACACAAAGAAACAGCAACTCAGCTGCGAGAAGTCAGAATGTGCAATCGCGACAATCTTCGTGGCGATGCACCCATGACAGTACCCCCCCTTCTACGAGGGGCCTCCGGACCCTCAGGGCCAGGTCTGTCCGGGTAAGTCGTGTGGAAGGTCCGAACCAATCGATCTGCGTTAATCTCAGACGCAGAGACCCACGTCCTCTCCTCAGGACCATATCCCTTCCAATGAACCAAATACTGAAGGGACCGGCGATTCAGACGTGAGTCAATGATCTTCAACACTTGAAAATCTAAGTTACCATTGACCACCACTTGAGGAGGAGGTAGAAGTGACGGTATAACTGCCGCCACGTACCTCTTAAGCAACGATTTGTGGAATACATTATGGATTTTAAACGTAGGAGGGAGGTCCAGACGAAATGCCACAGGATTAATTATAGAACTGATCCTGTATGGACCGATGAACCTGGGACCCAGTTTCCAGGAGGGAACTTTGCGTTTTATATTCTTGGTAGACAACCACACCAGATCGTTCACACCTAGGTCCGGACCAGACACTCTCCTCCTATCAGACCTCCGCTTGAAACAGTTCCCCATAGCACTCAGACCATTCAGCACTCCTCTCCAAACTGAAGCAAGTGACGACGAGAATCGTTCCTCCTGAGGAACCCCAGATGGACGGGTATGTGGGGTCTTAGAGCGAGCACAAACTCCACAGGATGCGACAAAAGTTATTACCTCTTTATTTAAGTTAGGCCACCAAAACCGGCGAGAAAGGAGATCCACAGTTGCTTTACTCCCTGGATGTCCTGCTAAAGCAGAACTATGATGTGCCTCGATAACTTTTTGTCTTAACTGATTAGGAACAAACAGTTTCCCTGGAGGTCCTACAGGGGCGTCCCCCTGAGCCTCCAACACCTCCTCCTCAAGCTCAGAGCACACAGCCGACACCACCACTCCTTCCTGAAGGATAGGAACCGGGTCATCCGTCTATCCGGCCCCTGGGAAACTACGAGATAAGGCATCAGGAAGCAATTTTATTGAGCAGTCATAAGTGCGATGAGGAGGTAACTTTTGACACCCCTCCTCTGAGAACATTTCCCCAAAGTCCTCCAGAAAAGGAGGCAAAGTCCTAGGCACGACCGCACCGATGACCGTGTTCATGCAGTTATTCTTGCAAAATTCACCCCACTGGCTTATCTTTCTGGATTGCCAATCAATCACTGGGTTATGTTTAGCCAACCAGGGAAGTCCCAACACAATAGGAGTAGGAAGACCCTCCAACACATAACAAGACAACTGTTCTTTATGTATTGCCCCTACTCGAAGGTCTATGTTATGAACAGCTTGTACAAAGCTACCTTGACCGAGAGGTCTGGCGTCAATAGAAAGTATAGGGATCGGTTTGGCCAATACACTCAGTTGCATACCTTGCACCTGGGCAAACCGAGCGTCCACCATATTAGCCCCAGACCCACTATCAAGAAGAACAGAAATCCTCTCAACTCTCGCACCAACCACCACCTCCGCAGGCACGAGAAATTGAGACGGACCTGGGGACGAAATACCTACTCCCAGGTTGTCGTCCACCACACAACCTGGGATTAACAGTTTTTCGGTGACTTTTTTGCTCAATGAGGCACGGGAGGGACACCCCCCATCAAAATGTCCCTCTCTCCCGCAGAAGAAACACCTTTTTGTCTTGCGGCGCACCGCCGATTCCCTCCTACAAAATGATGTCCCACCCAACTGCATAGGTTCCTCAGAACAGACCAGGGGAACCTCCATATAAGGGACTTTAGTAGTGGGTGGAGTAATAACAGGGGGCGGAGTTACCTCGCACCTCCCCCGAAGCCGTCTATCAATACGAATAGCAAGGGCCATAGCAGCCTCCAGTGACGGAGGAGAATCATACTGAGCCAAAACATCTTTTAATTTGTCAGATAACCCTTGACAAAACTGGCTCCTAAGAGCTGGGTCATTCCACTGAGTATCTGTGGCCCATCTACGGAACTCAGAAGAAAATTCCTCCGCCGGACGATCTCCCTGCTGTATCCTACGTAACTTCGTTTCAGCAAGGGAGACCCGATCCGGGTCATCATACACCAGCCCCAGGGCAGCAAAAAATCGATCTACTGACTGGAGGGCCGGGGAGCCCGGAGGAAGAGAGAACGCCCAGGATTGAGGGTCCCCTTGTAAGAGCGAGATGACAATTCCCACCCTCTGCTCCTCACTCCCCGATGACCGAGGCCGTAGCCGAAAGTACAATTTACATGCCTCCCGGAAAGTAAAAAATTTGTCCCGCCCACCAGTGAACCTGTCCGGGAGAGCAACCTTAGGTTCAGATCTGGTTTGCTCCGGGGGGGACAAAACCTTGGACTTAATGTCCGTAAACTCCATGGACAATTTCTGCAACTGCAGGGCAAGCTGGGCTACTGGATCCATGGTAGCTGGGGAGAATCTATAGTTTGGCCGGTGAAAATGTCACGCTGTCTAGCAGATGTATAAATATATAATGTCAGTAATCTATCAAGTGGGACAACATTCTATATAACATATAAATAGGTAACATTAACATGTATATATAGCATAGTATTACCTGACATAATATCCTGTGGGTCAATACTGAATCCTTTTCACGCTGTCTCTGGCTAGAGGTGGACCGGGGTCTATGCTGACCCTAAACTGGGGTCCTGACTAGTCCCTCTACCTGGAGGTACTGTTAATGGTACAGAGGTCCAGGCCACGAGCGTAAACCCTGTCTCCTATAAATCCCTGACCACTGTAATCTAGTCCTTAGAAGGACCCTGATTACCACCATAGGGAATGGACAGGTAAAGGTTAACAAACAGTATAGACAAACGAGACAGACAGGGGATAAAGTAAATACTGTCTTGCATACAACATTAAAACACAGAGGGAACACCAAAGGTCTAGGAGATAAACTATAAG
>JARQOD010000007.1:97366518-97710047 GCA_033576555.1 Oophaga sylvatica | reverse complement strand
GGGCGCACGTCGGGGCTCGGAAGGGAAGTAGTGACGTTTTGGATTGCAGACTTTGATGGAATGGTCTGGGGGCGTCATGTCACATTTGGAGAGCCCCTGATGCACCTATACAGTGGAAACCCCCCACAAGTGACCCCATTTTGGCAAATAGACCCCACAAGGAACTTATCTAGATGTGTGGTGAGCACTTTGAACCCCGAAGTGCTTCACAGAAGTTTATAACGTACAGCCGTAAAAATAAAAAATCTTTTTTTTTTTACAAAAATGATTTTTTTCGCCCCAATATTTTATTTTCACAAGGGTAACAGAAGAAATTGGAACCCAAAAGTTGTTGTCCAATTTGTCCTGAGTACGCTGATACCCAATATGTGGGAGAAAACTACTGTATGGGCGCACGTCAGGGCTCGGAAGGGAAGTAGTGACGTTTTGGATTGCAGACTTTGATGGAATGGTCTGGGGGCGTCATGTCGCATTTGGAGAGCCCTGATGTGCCTAAACAGTGGAAATCCCCAACAAGTGACCCCATTTTGGAAAATAGACCCCACAAGGAACTTATCTAGATGTGTGGTGAGCGCTATGAAGCCCCAAGTGCTTCACAGAAGTTTATAATGTACAGCCGTAAAAACAAAAAAATATTTTTTTTTATACAAAAATGATATTTTCACCCCCAGTTTTTTATTTTCCAAGGGTAGCAGAAGAAATAGGACAAATTGCACAATAACTCTTGGGGTCCAGAGTACGCTGATACCCCATATGTGGGGATAAACTACTGTTTGGACGCATGGCAGAGCTGAGAAGTGAAGGAGCACCGTTTGACTTTTTCAACGCAGAATTGGCTGGAATTGAGATCAGACGCCATGTCACATTTGGAGAGCCCCTGATGTGCCTAAACAGCGGAAACCCCCCAATTCTAACTCCAACCCTAACCCCAACACACCCCTAACCCTAGTCCCAACCCTAACCACAAACCTAACCCTAACACACCCCTAATCCCAACCCTAACCCTAATCCTAACTTTAGCGCCAACCCTAACCCTAACTTTAGCCGCAACCCTAACCCTAACCCTAATGGGAAAATGGAAATAAATACTTTTTTTTAATTTTATTATTTTTCCCTTACTAAGGGGGTGATAAAGGGGGGTTTGATTTACTATTTATAGCGGGTTTTTATGATTGGCAGCTGTCACGCTAAAAGACGCTTTTTATTGCAAAAATAGTTTTTGCATCATCACATTTTGAGAGCTATAATTTTTGCATATTTTGGCCCACAGAGTCATGTGAGGTCTTATTTTTTGCGGGACGAGTTGACGTTTTTATTGGTACCATTTTTGAGCACGTGACGTTTTTTGATCGCTTTTTATTTCGATTTTTGGGAGGTTAGAATGAACAAAAATCAGCAATTCATGAATTTCTTTTGGGGGAGGCGTTTATATACCGTTCCGCGTGTGGTAAAATTGATAAAGCAGTTTTATTCTTCGGGTCAGTACGATTATGGCGATACCTCATTTATATCATTTTTTCATGTTTTGGTGCTTTTATAGAATAAAAACAATTTTATATAAAAAATAATTATTTTTGAATCGCTTTATTCTGCGAGCTATAACTTTTTTATTTTTTCACTGATGATGCTTTATGATGGCTCGTTTTTTGCGGGACAAGATGACGTTTTCAGCGGTACCATGTTTTTTTATATCGGTCTTTTTGATCGCGCGTTATTCCACTTTTTGTTCGGCGGTATGATGATAAAGCATTGATTTTTTGCTTCGTTTTTTTTTTTTTTTTTTTAAGGGGTTCACTAAAGGGGTTAACTAGTGGGACAATTTTATAGGGGGGGTCGTTACGGACGCGGCGATACCAAATATGTGTACTTTTATTGTTTGTTTTTTTTTATTTACAGGAAGAAGTGAATTTATTGGGGAATATTTTTTTTTTTTTTTATTTATTTTGGATTTTTTTTTACACATGTTTATTTTTACTTTTTTAACTTTTTTACTTTGTCCCAGGGTGGGACATCACAGTATTTTATCAGATCGCTGGTGTGACAGTGTGCACAGCACTCTGTCACACCAGCGATCGCACAGGCATAGATGCAGGCTTCTCAGTGCCTGCTCTCGGCAGGCACTGAGGTAGCCGCCTCCCTCCAGGACCCCGGCGCCATCTTGGATCCGGGTCCTGGGAGGGAGGAAGCCCTCAGAACAGCGCGATCACATCGCGCTGCTCTGAGGGTCTCAGGGGGGCGCGCAGGGAGCCCCCACCCTGCGCGATCCTCCCCTGTGCCCTCAGTACACCGCGATCATGTTTGATCGCGGTGTGCAAGGGGTTAATGTGCCGGGAGCGGTCCGTGACCGCTCCTGACACACAGTCATGGGTGTCAGCTGTGATAATCAGCTGACACCCAGCGGCGATTAGCTGCGCTCCCCTCAGGAGCGCAGCTGATCGCCTATGACGTACTATCCCGTCCCCGGTCATACGGGCCCAGGTACCATGGACGGGATAGTACGTCCGATGGCAGTAAGGGGTTAAAAAAGACATCAACAAACTGGAGCAAGTTCAGAGAAGAGCCACCAGAATGGTGACCGGTCTGCAAACCATGTCCTATGAGGAACGGTTGCAGGATTTGGGAATGTTTAGCTTGCAAAAAAGAAGACTGAGAGGAGACTTAATAGCTGTCTACAAATATCTCAAGGGCTGTCACATTGTAGAAGGATCATCTTTATTCTCATTTGCACAAGGAAAGACTAGAAGCAATGGGATGAAACTGAATGGGAGGAGACACAGATTAGATATTAGAAAAAACTTTTTGACAGTTAGGGTGATCAATGAGTGGAACAGGCTGCTGCGAGAGGTGGTGAGTTCTCCTTCAATGGAAGTCTTCACACAGAGGCTGGATAGACATCTGTCTGGGATGATTTAGAGAATCCTGCTTTGAGCAGGGGGTTGGACCAGATGACCCAGGAGGTCCCTTCCAACTCTACCATTCTATGATTCTATGATTCTATGATTCTATGAATTAAATTTTTTATAATATTTTTCATTGGCAAGTATATTATTTGCTTCTTTCAAATATATTTCCCTATCCTGAAGTATTATCCCCCCCTTTATCAGCCTCCCTTATTACTATTTTGGCCTTATTCTTAAGATTTTTTATGGCACTTCTTTCTTCCCTGGAAATATTATTTTTATAGCCTTTTATTTTTTTATTTTTAAAATTTTTGTTTTTAGAAAAATTATTTTTTTTTCCTCACTCATGTGTCTGAATTCTTCATTTACCATGGAAAAAAATGTTTCCAAATTGCTACCCCGATGATGAATTGGGTTGAAATTGGACTGTGGACATACTTCCTTGTGTAAAAAAATATCCTTTTTATCTGTGGTTTCTTCCTTTTTCTGTTCTAAATCTTGTCCTATATTTTCCATAATGGAAAAATGACGTGCTATTGTTAATTTACGTACATATTTACTGAGATCTAAAAAAAAGGTCAAAGGGTTTTGCTTTTTGTGTTGGGCAAAAACCCAGACCTTTAGAAAGTACCGCTAATTCGGCTTCTGTTGGACAGTATTCAGAGAAATTAAAAATCCGGATAGTATTGGTGGTATTATTAGCGTCCTTCATAATTTCTTTTCCTTTTCTATATTTGGCAGTTTTTTTCTTTTTTCTACCTCCTCTGGACCCTCTGGGCCTCCTTTTCTTTTTAATGATTTTGTGGAGGTTTACGGAAAATATTTTAGGATGGTATTTATTTCCCCTCCTTGGGTCGTTAGCGGTGCTGCTATTTGTGAACCATTCTCGATACTTGGTAATAATATCTCTGTTAGTGGGGGGCGTTTTACCACCAGCTCTAAAAAGGAAATATTAGAGTTTGCTGGTGATGGTGATGGTGATAGTGATGATGGTGATAGTGATGATGATGGTGATGGTGATGATGATGATGCCTTCATTGGGGAGCTGGAGGTCTCATGTATAGTAAATTGACTACACAGTAGTGAGATTTCACGATTATCTTCTAGGGGACACAATGTTTCCTGGGTCCCGACCTTTTTTTTAGATCTCAGTAAATATGTACGTAAATTAACAATAGCACGTCATTTTTCCATTATGGAAAATATAGGACAAGATTTAGAACAGAAAAAGGAAGAAACCACAGATAAAAAGGATATTTTTTTGCACAAGGAAGTATGTCCACAGTCCAATTTCAACCCAATTCATCATCGGGGTAGCAATTTGGAAACATTTTTTTCCATGGTAAATGAAGAATTCAGACACATGAGTGAGGAAAAAAAATAATTTTTCTAAAAACAAAAATTTTAAAAATAAAAAAATAAAAGGCTATAAAAATAATATTTCCAGGGAAAAAAGAAGTGCCATAAAAAATCTTAAGAATAAGGCCAAAATAGTAATAAGGGAGGCTGATAAAGGGGGGGGGATAGTACTTCAGGATAGGGAAATATATTTGAAAGAAGCAAATAATATACTTGCCAATGAAAAATATTATAAAAAATTAAATTTGGATCCTTCCAAAAAATGTATAGATGAATATCATGATTTAATTAATGAAGCTTTTGGAAAAAATATTATAAATAAAAAAGAAAAGAAATTCCTGACAAATAAAAATCCCAACACTGCGGTATTCTATCACCTTCCTAAGGTCCAGCTGGTCGGCCTATAATAGGAGGCATTGGTTCTCTTACCAGTCAGCTGTCCCATTACATCGACTTGTTTTTACAAGAACTAGTAGGAACCTTGCCCTCATATCTTATGGACTCTAACCAGCTTCTATATGAAATTAGAAATATTGCATGGGAGGAAAATTTTCTGTTTATTACCATGGATGTAAATGCTTTGTGTTCCAACATTCAGCATGATCTGGTAATAAAATCAGTGGAGCATTACCTAAAAGGTATTAAGGAAATGCCGGACTCCCAAAGAGAATTCCTATTGAAAGATTTACAATTTATTCTTGAACACAATGTTTTTAAATTTCAGGAGCAGCTATACATACAGCGGCTCGGCACCGCAATGGGGGCGAGGGTAGCCCCAAGTTTTGCTAATTTATTCATGGGGCTATTCGAGTCCTCTTTGCCAATTACCCAATGTGATTATGTTAATCATACAATCCTATACCGCCGCTTTATAGATGATCTGATCATCATTTGGAGAGGAAGTCAGGAGAAAGCAGAACAGTTCATCAGTGAGATGAATGCGAATCAGTGGGGAATAACATTCACCGCTAAGATAAGTAATGAAAAAATAGACTTCCTAGATTTGGAATTGTCTCATAATAATAAGGAAATTGTTAGTAAAATTTAAAAAAAAAAACCTGACAGTAATGGTTTCTTACATTACAACAGTGCGCATTATAAAAAGTGGAAAACAAATATTCCCTTCAGTCAGTTTCATAGAATTAGAAAAAATAACACAAATACAGATGACTACATTAAACAGTCCAAAATTTTAATTAAAACATTTTATGATAAAAAATATCCGAAAAAATTAATTCTGAGTGCCTATGAAACAATTTTGAGAAAAACGCAGGATGAATGTTTATTTAAACGAAAGGATGAAATATATCAAAACCATAACGAAATTAAGAAAAACAACAGATGGCAATACAATTTCATAACGGCATACAATCGCAACATTAATGATATTAGGAGAATGCTCAATAAATACTGGTATCTATTGAAAAAAGATGTATATCTGAAAAAAATTCTACCAGAAAAACCTAATATCACGTATGTACTTTTTCTTGATAAATAATAAAAACCTTTTTTGGATAATAAGAAGCCTTGGATCCTTCACCTACGGGAGCGCAAATTGCCTGGTAAAAAGTTTATTGGATAACATTCCTACGGTTACTTGGTCTGAGTGACATAATAGCTACCAGGGATTTGCAGCATACCGACCACAGAAGATATCCACCTAATGGTCCTAAGTGACCTACATGCAAGATATCAAGATTTATAAAAGGTGAGTGCCCCCTATATTCACCTGCCATCTAATTATACATTCACATCGGTGCGCTTTCTTCCTTTCCTTCCCTTTTATCAGAAACATCTACTATTGTAAACCACAAAAAAACAATAGAAATGACGCACTCAGGAAACATGGGGGATTGTTTCTTCTCCACTAAACGCTCACATTTTTTGTGCAACAATAAATTCAATAACTGTGACAGTCTCACAACTAGAGATCCCAATAGAGAGCCGTCCGCCTCTAGAATTCTATGTTTTACTTTCCATTTAAAAAAAAATATCTATATATTCTTAGCTCTATGCGTAATAAAGTAGACTATGAACACTTAGATTTGATCTGTTGAGATCTGTTCTTTCTACTCTTTGGTTTTCTGTCTGACTCCTGAATATTTTCACTTTTTGTTAAATTAGGTTTTCAGACTGAAGTGATACATCTTTCTCATTAAGACATAACTAAAAGATGTCCTCTGCTGGTTTTCAGTCGTTCAGTTAGTGTACAGGCATGCTACAGAGCCGGTGGTTAATCAGAGTGCTGGGGGTTGCTTACGGCAAAGTCAACAATGCGGAGACCAGTGCCTGAGGCCGCTCCGTGACCGCCCCCGTGACTGAAATCAGGTCAGGTGCAATTCAGTAAGCACTGTGACCCTCTTTACCTGCAGATTTACCCTATATATGCCAGTAAATAGTGTTCACTTTAATTTTTACCACTGTCTTCACCACATAATGTGGGACATTCTGAGATGTTTTGTCTGCTCCAATTTAAATCGTAAAATTCAAGCACGTGCACGGAAGAGCCGCTCTAATGAACTGAGCATCAAAGCAGATCTCTCTTTATTACCCCATAGCATCATCTTATATAGGTTATTAATATTCATACATGGTAACAATATAATTGGCGCATCGTATCTCTAAATGTGTGCCTGTATTAGCATACATACATCTCATTGGTTGAAGGTGATTCTGTCTACACCCAGCTGAAAAGTTCGGTGTGTTTCCTCTCCTTAGGTTTCACTTTCTCTCCCTTTCCTATGTTTTGTCTAAGACTTTCCTGAGGGATCAATGTTATCTCACACACATCTACTGGCTTAGAAACCTTGGAAAGCCGGAGAGAACATACGGAGAATATCCACAATAGTCAGGACAGATCAATATAAATCCTGCTCTCACTCCACTGACAGGTCAATGTTTGTTCATTAAGGCCAAGTTCACACTACGTCTTTGAGGACTTTTTTTTTAAGGCTGATCTTCCACTAATTCCTTTAAAAATATTTTGAAAAACCCTTTTAATTAATTTCTATAGTAGTTATATATACTTTTTTGCTCACATTTGTACCTTTTTAAATATTTTTTTCAGAAGATGTTTAAACAATCACCAGATGAGGGGAAAAGAACATATCAATCTAAAGTAGCTGCGTAAAACTCTTTAGAAAATAAAATTCTTCCAAAACGTTTCAAAACTGAGTTTCCTGAAGCGGATGACACTTAAAAGCTTGGCATTTTTGATCGGCCCATGGTTGAATGTGAACGTTGCCTGATAGAAGCTCTTGTTGACATCTGGAGGCTGAACGTGTTTCCGACCTTGTCCTGCTCACACTGGGTTTCTTACAGTGTGGACGATCCTCTGTTAGATACTTGCAGATCCATATGTGCAGACCTTTCTCCTGTCCAGGAGTCCACTTTCTGGTGAGCCGATCACAGGGCAGAGATTAGCCTATCACTTGATCTTGGCGCGAGGCTTCCTCGGATATCGGATATGGCTCAAATTTGCTTATTTCAGTTTTTTGTATGACTATTTATAGCTGTAAGAAAACCAGTCCCAGCAGATGTGAGCTGACTCTTCCACTGTCCAGAACATCATGGAGATGTTTCAGTCTGCAGATTTCTGGAAATTTGTCTTGATGGTCATCACATTTACTCTGGGAACTGCTCTAAACTCCATGATCATCTCTGTCTACTATGGAGACTGGAGGAGGAGGCAAAGTATCAGCTTTTGTGATCAGATACTTCTCACCATTGTTCTGACCAACCTGACCATGCAGATGTTCCCCGCCCTCATCCTCATTATATTGTTCTTCTTCGCTGACCTTCCAGACATCCAACTGTACATCCTGCATATCTGTATCGTCTTCCAGCTCCTGACTAATCTCCATTTCTGGAACACCGCTTGGCTTTCCAGCTATTACTGCTTTAAGCTGGTGAGCTGCTCTCATCGTCCCTTCACCTGGTTGAAGAGCTGCTTCTCCTCTTCCATCGCGAAGATAGTCGGAATATCATTAATTGTGATATTTCTCATTAATCTGCCTATTAACTGGATGGCAGAAAGCATGACGGCTCATAATGAGACCAGATACTATTTAGATGTAAGGTCTCCTTTCGTGGCTTTTAATCTGCTGCTCGGTTGCGGTGTTCCTTTTCTTGTGACTGTCACCTGTATTGGTCTCAGCGTGACATCTCTCCTGAGACACGTGTGGAGGATCAAGAGGAACAGATCAGAGATCACCTCCCGTCCTCAGGTCAAGGGTCATGTACGGGCAGTCAAGGTCATGGTCCTGCAGACCCTCCTCAATGTCACTCTCCATATTGCCTACGGTGGCTTTCTTGTGTTGCCGTGGAGGCTTGGCTCCATATTAGATGGAATCTTCCATTTCTTGGTCCAGATTAACCCCACAGCTGACGCTTTAATGCTAATTACTGGAAATCCTAAATTAAAAAGCAGATTATTGAGTAGAGTCAATATTTTCTGACAAAAGTGTAATCCTCCTTCTTGTTGTGGTGATGTTGATGGCGGTTGCCTGTAAGTCACAAGTCACAAGGAAAAAAAAAGAGATGATTTGATATCTGTTTTTTTTTTTTTTTTTAGTAATTATTGCAATTATTTTATAGTATTAGCATCATTTGTCTCCCTTCTAATATGGTTTTAATGTGGTTTTTGCTAAGTTTTTAGCAAGCGCCTATGTCAGTGTGGGTTTAACTATTGTCAGACCCCCACCTCCACTTCATGTGTTTTAATTATGCTATCATGTTTCCCATTGGCTGCTGCCCCTTTAAATACACTTCCTTTTTTATTGAATGTATTATGCGTCCTGAGGAAGACGGACTCCCGTTGAAACGCGTTGTGGATTCATTGTTTTACCATAATTTTTAATAATTTTTAATAAATGAAGATTGTCATTTACTAAGAAGATTCCTGTCTTTTGCGCCCTGCTGACCGGGTTTTCAGGAATCTTTCTCAATAAAACACTGATGGAACTGTCTGTATAGTGAGTGACAGTGCGGCACTGGAGAACCGTTATCATCTGATCCCCTAAAGTCACTTTAACATTACTAGGACGGGATTTTCGTTGACAAGCTTGACATGGGATAGATACCGTCCTAGGAGGCCTCCGAGTGTTACGCGTCTTTGCAGATTTCTTGGAGCACTTGCGACTTGCAGTAATGATCTTTGAGAATTGATTCACCCCAGATTACATTTTTGGGAAATATTTCCCTCCTCTATAAAACCCCATTATAGGTTGATGGGTCGGGTCAGGCACTGCACTGTGTTTTGTGCAACGCATTCAAAAATGAAAATTTAATAAAAAGCCTAAGACCAGGTTCACACGCTCAGTATTTGGTCAGTGTTTCACATCAGTGTTTCTCAGTCAGAACCAGCAGTGGTGATAATACAGAAGTGGTGACGGGTTTCTATTACACTTTTCCTCTGATTGCTCCCGTTCTTGGTTTGGCTACAAATACTGATGTAAATACTGACCAAATACTGAACGTGTGACCGCGGCCTTAGACGATGTTCACACAAAGTTTTTTGAAGAGTTTAAAAACCGTGAGTATTTCAAGTGAAAACCACTTTCACAAATTCTCCCTCATTCGGTCTGTGCACTCGGCATCTTTCCCAGATGGATTCAGCCTGGAACCGGCCGCAAATCCGCCACAGATGAACATAGCGCACAGCAATGTCAAAGCCAACGTGCCCATGTAGAGTCTTTAGTTACTTCTTTGATTTGCTCCAGGGTTAGGAAACCATTAAATGGTTAAAAAAACTAGAAGGTTCACTCCAGTAATAGTTTAAACTGCAGTAAAAAAAAGTTGGCAAATGGCCAGAACGCTGGCTTTTTCCTGAAGAGGCTTTGCTTAGGAAAGCTTAGCAGGTCCGCCAGTGTATTACAGACGGCGAGTGCGTGTAAGAGAGCACTATACAGAGGGGGTGCATGGATGGCTGAGTGTTGCTACTCCATTAGATGAATTTGCAGAACGCATGTTACCAAGTAGCAGATCAGGACCAAACGACTTAAAGTGACCTGTCAGCAGGATTGTGCTCAGTGACTACAGACAGTGTCAGGTCGGCCCCGTTATACTGATTACACTGATACCTGCCAGCAGGATTGTGCTCAGTGACTACAGACAGTGTCAGGTCGGCCCCGTTATACTGATTACACTGATACCTGTCAGCAGGATTGTGATCAGTAACTACAGACAGTGTCAGGTCGGCCCCGTTATACTGATTACACTGATACCTGTCAGCAGGATTGTGCTCAGTGACTACAGACAGTGTCAGGTCGGTGCCATTATACTGATTACACTGATACCTGTCAGCAGGATTGTGCTCAGTGACTACAGACAGTGTCAGGTCAGCGCCGTTATACTGATTACACTGATACCTGTCAGCAGGATTGTGCTCAGTGACTACAGACAGTGTCAGGTCGGCCCGTTATACTGATTACACTGATACCTGTCAGCAGGATTGTGCTCAGTGACTACAGACAGTGTCAGGTCAGCGCCATTATACTGATTACACTGATACCTGTCAGCAGGATTGTGCTCAGTGACTACAGACAGTGTCAGGTCAGCGCCATTATACTGATTACACTGATACCTGTCAGCAGGATTGTGCTCAGTGACTACAGACAGTGTCAGGTCGGCCCCGTTATACTGATTACACTGATACCTGTTAGCAGGATTGTACTCAGTGACTACAGACAGTGTCAGGTCAGTGCCATTATACTGATTACACTTATACCTGTCAGCAGGATTGTGCTCAGTGACTACAGACAGTGTCAGGTCAGCGCCGTTATACTGATTACACTGATATCTGTCAGCAGGATTGTGATCAGTGACTACAGACAGTGTCAGGTCAGTGCCGTTATACTGATCACACTGATACCTGTCAGCAGGATTGTGCTCAGTGACTACAGACAGTGTCAGGTCGGCCCGTTATACTGATTACACTGATACCTGTTAGCAGGATTGTGCTCAGTGACTACAGACAGTGTCAGGTCAGTGCCGTTATACTGATCACACTGATACCTGTCAGCAGGATTGTGATCAGTGACTACAGACAGTGTCAGGTCAGCGCCGTTATACTGATTACACTGATATCTGTCAGCAGGATTGTGCTCATTGACTACAGACAGTGTCAGGTCGGTGCCGTTATACTGATCACACTGATACCTGTCAGCAGGATTGTGCTCAGTGACTACAGACAGTGTCAGGTCAGTGCCGTTATACTGATCACACCGATACCTGTCAGCAGGATTGTGCTCAGTGACTACAGACAGTGTCAGGTCAGCATTGTTATACTGATTACACTGATACCTGTCAGCAGGATTGTGCTCAGTGACTACAGGCAGGGTCAGGTCAGTGCCGTTATACTGATCACACTGATACCTGTCAGCAGGATTGTGCTCAGTGACTACAGACAGTGTCAGGTCGGTGCCGTTATACTGATCACACTGATACCTGTCAGCAGGATTGTGCTCAGTGACTACAGACAGTGTCAGGTCGGTGCCCTTATACTGATTACACTGATACCTGTCAGCAGGATTGTGCTCAGTGACTACAGGCAGTGTCAGGTCAGCGCCGTTATACTGATTACACTGATACCTGTCAGCAGGATTGTGCTCAGTGACTACAGACAGTGTCAGGTCAGTGCCGTTATACTGATCACACTGATACCTGTTAGCAGGATTGTGCTCAGTGACTACAGGCAGTGTCAGGTCAGCACTGTTATACTGATTACACTGATACCTGTCAGCAGGATTGTGTTCAGTAACTACAGACAGTGTCAGGTCAGCGCCGTTATACTGATTACACTGATACCTGTCAGCAGGATTGTGCTCAGTGACTACAGACAGTGTCAGGTCAGTGTCGTTATACTGATCACACTGATACCTGTTAGCAGGATTGTGCTCAGTAACTACAGACAGTGTCAGGTCAGCACTGTTATACTGATTACACTGATACCTGTCAGCAGGATTGTGTTCAGTAACTACAGACAGTGTCAGGTCAGCGCCGTTATACTGATTACACTGATACCTGTCAGCAGGATTGTGCTCAGTGACTACAGACAGTGTCAGATCAGCGCCGTTTATACTGATTACACTGATACCTGTCAGCAGGATTGTGCTCAGTGACTACAGGCAGGGTCAGGTCAGTGCCGTTATACTGATCACACTGATACCTGTCAGCAGGATTGTGCTCAGTGACTACAGACAGTGTCAGGTCGGTGCCGTTATATGATCACACTGATACCTGTCAGCAGGATTGTGCTCAGTGACTACAGACAGTGTCAGGTCAGCGCCATCATACTTATTACACTGATACCTGTCAGCAGGATTGTGTTCAGCGACTACAGACAGTGTCAGTGTCATGGGTGTATCGCCACAAGGATCGTCGCGATTACACACTCTGACTTCTCACAGCTGAGTTGCTGTTTCTTTGTGTTTGGTAATGAGGGAGTTAATTTTACCTAGCTCTTTGCTAAGACTAGGTCCAGCCTCGCCCGGCTGCTTTTGATTATGTTCTAATTAGATTCCTTCATATACCTGCCAGTCTGCTTGTTAGATGCCGGTGAAAGCATTCATGTAGTCTAGCAGACTGGATCGGTTCTGAGAATACTTAAGCTAAGAGCTCCTTAGTTGTTTTTACTCTTATAGCTTATAGTTTATCTCTGAGACCTTAGGTGTTCCTACTGTGTGTGAGTGTTGTATGTAAGACTTTATTTACTTTATTTCTTGTCTTTCTTGTATGTCTTTCTGTTCATTAACCGTTACCTGTTCATTCCCTTTGGTGGTAATCAGGGTCCTTCTTAGGACTAGATTACAGTTGGCAGGGATTGATAGGAGACAGGGTTTACGCTGGTGGCCTGGACCTCTGTACCTTTAACAGTACCTCCAGGTAGAGGGATTAGTTAGGACCCCAGTTTAGGGTCAGCATAGACCCCGGTCACCCTCTAGCCGGAGACAGCGTATAACGGATTCCGTATTGACCCACTGGACTTTCTGTCAGGTAATTCTATGTTATCATATATCTATGCGCATGTTATATTGTATGTTGCCCTTTTGATATAGATTACTATCATCACATATATATATATCTGCTATACAGCGTGACATTTTCACCGGCCATACTAAAGATTCTCTCCAGCTGTCATGGATCCAGTAGCCCAGCTGGCCCGGCAGTTGCAGGGGTTGTCCATGGAGTTTGCAGACATTAAGTCCAAGGTTTTGTTCCCCCGGAGCAAACCAGATCTGAACCTAAGGTTGCTCTCCCGGACAGGTTCACTGGTGGGCGGGACAAATTTTTTACTTTCCGGGAGGCATGTAAATTGTACTTTCGGCTGCGGCCTCGGTCATCTGGGAGTGAAGAGCAGAGGGTGGGAATTGTTATCTCGCTCTTACAAGGGGACCCTCAATCTTGGGCGTTCTCTATTCCTCCAGGCTCCCAGATCTCCAGTCAGTGGATCGATTTTTTACTGCCCTGGGTCTGGTATATGATGATCCGGATTGAGTTTCCCTTGCTGAAACAAAGTTACATAAAATACGGCAAGGAAATCGTCCAGCGGAGGAATATTCTTCTGAGTTCCGTAGATGGGCAACAGATACTCAGTGGAATGACCCAGCTCTTAGGAGCCAGTTTTGTCAAGGGTTGTCTGACAAATTAAAAGATGTGTTGGCTCAGTATGATTCTCCGCCATCACTGGAGGCTGCTATGGCCCTCGCTATTCGCATGGATAGACGAATTCGGGGAAGACGCGAGGTAACTCCGCCTCCCGTGATGACTCCACCTACTACTAAAGTCCCTTATACTGAGGTTCCCCTGGTCTGTTCTGAGGAACCCATGCAGTTGGGAGGGACATCTTTTTGTAGGAGGGAATTGGCGGTGCACCGCAAGACTAGAAGGTGTTTCTTTTGCGGGAGAGAGGGACATTTTGTTGGGGGGTGTCCATCCCGGGCCTCTTTGAGCAAAGGAGTTAACCTGGGAGTGTGTATTTCGTCCCCAAATCCCTCTCAGTTTCTCGTGCCTGCGGAGGTGGTGATTGGTACTAGAACTGAGAGGATTTCTGTTTTTCTTGATAGTGGGTCCGGGGCTAATCTGGTGGACGCTCGGTTTGCCCAGGTGCATGGTATGCAACTGAGTGTATTGGCCAAACCGGTCCCTATAGTCTCTATTGATTCTAGACCTCTCGGTCAAGGTAGCTTGGTACAAGCTGTTCATAACATAGATCTTCGAGTAGGGGCAAGACATAAAGAGCAATTGTCTTGTTATGTGTTGGAGGGTCTACCTACTCCTATTGTGTTGGGACTTCCTTGGTTGGCTAAACATAACCCAGTGATTGATTGGCAATCCGGAAAGATAAGCCAGTGGGGTGAATTTTGCAGGAATAACTGCATGAGCACGGTCATCGGTGCGGTTGTGCCTAGGACTTTGTCTCCTTTTCTGGAGGACTTTGGGGAGATGTTCTCAGAGGAGGGGTGTAAAGAGTTACCTCCTCATCGCGCATATGACTGCTCAATAAAGTTGCTTCCTGATGCCTTATCTCGTACTTTCCCAGGGGCCGGGAAGACGGATGATCCGGTTCCTATTCCTCAGGAGGGAGTTGTAGTGTCAGCTGTATGCTCTGAGCTTGAGGGGGAGGTATTGGGGGCTCAGGGGGACGCCCCGGTGGGACTTCCAGGGAGACTGATAGTTCCAGATCGGTTAAGACTGAAGGTTATGGGGAACCGTTACAAACGGATGGCTGATAGGGGGAGAGTTTCTGGTCTAGATCTGAAGGTGAACGATCTAGTTTGGTTGTCTACCAGGAATATAAAACTTAAAGTTTCCTCCTGGAGGTTGGGTCCCAGATTCATCGGGCCGTACAGGATCAGTTCCATAATTAATCCTGTGGCATTTCGTCTGGACCTCCCTCCTACATTTAGAATTCATAATGTGTTTCACAAGTCATTACTTAAAAAGTATGTGGCACCAGTCATACCGTCACCTCTACCTCCGCCTTCAGTGGTGGTCAATGATAACGTGGAATTTCATGGGTCGAAAATCATTGACTCACGTCTCAGTCGCCGATCCCTTCAGTACTTGGTTCATTGGAGGGGGTATGGTCCTGTGGAGAGGACGTGGCTCCCTGCGTCTGATGTTAACGCAGATCGATTGGTTCGGACCTTTCACACAACTCACCCGGGCAGACCTGGCCCTGAGGGTCCGGAGTCCCCTCGTAGAGGGGGGGGTACTGTCATGGGTGTATCGCCACAAGGATCGTCGCGATTACACACTCTGACTTCTCACAGCTGAGTTGCTGTTTCTTTGTGTTTGGTAATGAGGGAGTTAATTTTACCTAGCTCTTTGCTAAGACTAGGTCCAGCCTCGCCCGGCTGCTTTTGATTATGTTCTAATTAGATTCCTTCATATACCTGCCAGTCTGCTTGTTAGATGCCGGTGAAAGCATTCATGTAGTCTAGCAGACTGGATCGGTTCTGAGAATACTTAAGCTAAGAGTTCCTTAGTTGTTTTTACTCTTATAGCTTATAGTTTATCTCTGAGACCTTAGGTGTTCCTACTGTGTGTGAGTGTTGTATGTAAGACTTTATTTACTTTATTTCTTGTCTTTCTTGTATGTCTTTCTGTTCATTAACCGTTACCTGTTCATTCCCTTTGGTGGTAATCAGGGTCCTTCTTAGGACTAGATTACAGTTGGCAGGGATTGATAGGAGACAGGGTTTACGCTGGTGGCCTGGACCTCTGTACCTTTAACAGTACCTCCAGGTAGAGGGATTAGTTAGGACCCCAGTTTAGGGTCAGCATAGACCCCGGTCACCCTCTAGCCGGAGACAGCGTATAACGGATTCCGTATTGACCCACTGGACTTTCTGTCAGGTAATTCTATGTTATCATATATCTATGCGCATGTTATATTGTATGTTGCCCTTTTGATATAGATTACTATCATCACATATATATATATCTGCTATACAGCGTGACAGTCAGGTCAGCGCCATTATACTGATTACACTGATACCTGTCAGCAGGATTGTGCACAGTGACTACAGACAGTGTCAGGTTGGTGCCGTTATACTGATTACAGTGATACCTGTCAGCAGGATTGTACTCAGTGACTACAGACAGTGTCAGGTCAGCGCCGCTTTACTTATTACACTGACACCTGTCAGCAGGATTGTGCTCAGTGACTACAGACAGTGTCAGGTCAGCACCATTATACTGATTACACTGATATCTGTCAGCAGGATTGTGCTCAGTGACTACAGACAGTGTCAGGTCAGCGCCGTTATACTGATTACACTGACACCTGTCAGCAGGATTGAGCTCAGTGACTACAGACAGTGTCAGGTCGGCTCCGTTATACTGATTACACCGATACCTGTCAGCAGGATTGAGCTCAGTGACTACAGACAGTGTCAGGTCAGCGCTGTTATACTGATTACACTGATACCTGTGATCAGGATTGTGCTCAGTGACTACACACAGTGTCAGGTCAGCGCCGTTATACTGATTACACTGATACCTGTGATCAGGATTGTGCTCAGTGACTGCAGGCAGTGTCAGGTGAGCGCTGTTATACTGATTACACTGATACCTGTCAGCAGGATTGTGCTCAGTGACTACAGACAGTGTCAGGTTGGCGCCGTTATACTGATTACACTGATACCTGTCAGCAGGATTGTGCTCAGTGACTACTGACAGTGTCAGGTCAGCGCCATTATACTGATTACACTGATATCTGTCAGCAGGATTGTGATCAGTGACTACACAGTGTCAGGTCGGCACCGTTATACTGATCACACCGATACCTGTCAGCAGGATTGTGATCAGTGACTACACAGTGTCAGGTTGGCGCCGTTATACTGATTACACTGATACCTGTCAGCAGGATTGTGATCAGTGACTACACAGTGTCAGGTCAGCGCCATTATACTGATTACACTGATATCTGTCAGCAGGATTGTGATCAGTGACTACACAGTGTCAGGTTGGCGCCGTTATACTGATCACACCGATACCTGTCAGCAGGATTGTGATCAGTGACTACACAGTGTCAGGTCAGCGCCATTATACTGATTACACTGATATCTGTCAGCAGGATTGTGATCAGTGACTACACAGTGTCAGGTTGGCGCCGTTATGCTGATTACACTGATACCTGTCAGCAGGATTGTGCTCAGTGACTACTGACAGTGTCAGGTCAGCGCCATTATACTGATTACACTGATATCTGTCAGCAGGATTGTGATCAATGACTACACAGTGTCAGGTCGGCACCGTTATACTGATTACACTGATATCTGTCAGCAGGATTGTGCTCATTGACTACAGACAGTGTCAGGTCAGCGCCGTTATACTGATTACACTGATACCTGTCAGCAGGATTGTGCTCAGTGACTACAGGCAGTGTCAGGTCAGTGCCGTTATACTGATTACACTGATACCTGTGATCAGGATTGCGCTCAGTGACTACAGACAGTGTCAGGTTGGCGCCGTTATACTGATTACACTGATACCTGTCAGCAGGATTGTGCTCATTGACTACAGACAGTGTCAGGTCGGCACCGTTATACTGATCACACCGATACCTGTCAGCAGGTGACTACTGACAGTGTAGTGGAGGATTTCCTTTTTCATTAAATGTTTTTTAGAAGAGATTTTAAACCTTTTTGTAGAGTTTTAATCCTGACGCGCTCTTGCAGCCGAGACCTTGACTGTGCCTAGTAGATGCCTTCAATAGTAGGACATGCACTTTTTTCGTGTTAGACGGTTTTCAAGGAAAAACACTCAATTTCCCACAAATAGCACAGTGGATTTCCTACAGGAGAGAGCAGCAGGAGGTTTCCAAGCATTTTGAAGCAGTTTTTGAGGAAGATTTTGGAAATGATCCTCTCTAAAAAACTCAATGCGAAGAAAGTCACAACTGTACAGCAGAGTCAGCCGCTAGGCAAAACCCACCGGAAGAAAGAAATGTCGCTGTGATACAAATGGGTGTAGCTTGTGTAGAAGGCTGCGGTCCCACAGCAAGGTTTTGGTGAGTTTTTGATGTTGCAGAATTTCTGCACCTATTATTTAAATCAGGTTGCGTGAGTTTCTTCATTGCCTTTTGTGTGGTTCTTTTTTAACATGTGTCTTTATCGCCCTTCTCGATGCTGCGGTTTTACTCTGTTGTTGGTTTGAATTGCTTTAAATAAAGCTGCTTTGCTTTTGATACTTCCTGGTTTTTTGTTTTGATAAAACTTTATTGACATACTTAGGTATGGATTACACATGGAAACGCGCCTAAAAGCATGTGCGTATTTTGCTGCAGATTTTCCACATCTTATGTAAATCTTTGGAGAAAAGCTGCACAGAAAACTCAGCGTGCCCCCAACAGAACTTGACATTAGAGCTAGTGATGAGCGAGTATGCTCGCTGCTCGGGTGATCTCCAAGTATTTTGGCGTGCTCGAAGATTTAGTTTCTGTTGATGCAGCTGCATGATTTGCGACTGCTAGACAGCCTGAATACATGTGAGGATTACCTGTTTGTTAGGGAATCCCCACATTTATTCAGGCTGTCTAGGAGTCGCAAATCATGCAGCTGCATCGACAGAAACTAAATCTCCGAGCACTTCAAAATACTCAGAGACCACCCGAGCAACGAGTATACTCGCTCATCACTAATTAGAGCCCATGAGCTTCCATTACCCCCGTGTCACGAATGACGATTATTACGTACAGGATGGTGCGTTGAGCTTCCAGAATCGAGGACAATACACAACACAATCTTCTTTATTGCTCTATATTTTATTGTCTTACATACATAGTTGCCTAAGACAGCAATCCTCGGACCCGTGGACACCAAGGAATGGATTTTTTTTCTTCCACATATTTAATGCAGTTGGCTTCTTTCTATAAACTCTTAGACGACCCCTCAGAGTCCAGGAAGACCTCACTTGTTTCTAGAACCGGTATCGGTAAGCTAGTTATAGGATTGTGATGATGGAGCTCAGATCTCGAGTTAGAAGCAGATACATCAGGGCTGACGTCCGGACTCACTGGACTGGTTTGTGAAGATCTGGTGATCTATGAAGAACGTCCTACATTTACTTTTCCCCAAGGCTGAGAGGACAACTGTGCTGGAAATAGAAATGAGGACAATGAGGTCTAATCCCGTAGGTCACGTGGCACCATACAAACATCTGCACTTACAATGGAAATCGTCCACTCAAATATCTGAGTATTAACATGACAATGTAGAACAAGAAACGTTACTAAGGGCAAGATGAGAGCTTAGAGCTGGAAGCCACAAAGCTAAGGATTGGATTCCACTCATGATCCAATCTACAGCTCAATGACCATGACATAAACGTGGTGGAAGGTCATTACCACCATGATAATTCGGGAGAATCCCCAGCCGCCGTGCACGCCTCACACTTTGGAGATTCCCAGTGTTGCCCTTGGTGCTGGGGAGGAACACCACAAAGCCCCGTTTATCATATATTCAGACCAAGCTAAAGGACAAAGTGCTGGGGCTTCATGATGGAGGGAAAACAGTTTTGCCATTTCCAGTATGATTTCTTGCAGTCCCATGTAAAATCTTGTCATCACTTATTCTCCATTCATTCTATTTATTGGAGATGAGCAGTATGTTCATAATTCACGTTTCCAGTTTCCTGTAGTTCGGTTGTCCTATAGATGGCAGGCAGAACAGAAATGGTAAAATGAAGAGGTGCGACGATGGCGATCAAAGAGATTGTTGTCACGTTCCATCATAGATGAACGGTGTGGTGGAACAAATAACCATCGGGTCCCTGCTCCACCATCTGCTCTGGCAAACCGCACGCTGGTTTGTGGCCTGCCAGACGTTTGAAGTACAGAGAGCCTGTCATCTTCCGCCTGCTCCAGGCTGACTGGAGGGAGGAGCAGATGTAGAGGCAGGGACCTGATACCAGCGATGTGTCACTTACTGGGCTGCTTGTAGTTTTGATAAAATCCCTGTTTTATCTGCTACAGATCTAGCACTTCTCTGAATGCTGATCCCTGTATAACCCCGCCCACATCACTGATTGGCAGCTTCTTGTATACACTGTGCATAGGCAGAAAGCTACCAATTAGTAGTGGAGATGAGGTTATCCTGAGCTCATGAATATGGAGGACTACCTGGAAACTGGTTTACTAGTCCACTAATGATAATTTCCTACTGATAAAACTACAGAAAGAAGCCCAGTACGTGATACATCGCTGAAATAAGGGTCTCTGCCCCTACATCATGCTGCTCTCGGATTAGGTGCAAAGACCTGGTGACAGACTCCCCTTAAGAGCTATTATACATCTCTTTTAATAAGTTGTGGATGTTAAAGTCCAACACCAGCCTCACACTCAGGTGGTTTCTTTGGTGAGAGCGGAATAAACTTCTGCCGAACATCTCTTGTCTCCAAAAGGGACAAAAAAAATCGGGTGGTGACCTCTATCGGCAGTTTCCTCTAACAATAGGCTGATGTGTATGGGGGTCTTTAGGCTGCTGTAAGTCTTACCAGTGAAATCTCGGCTGCACAGGACGGTCAATGTCATAGAGGGAACAGTGAGAACAAGGTGAGAGACATCAACCAGAGCTCCGAGTGACATCCACTCAATTACCAGAAAGCAGCTTGAGATATTATGGATATATATCGGCCAAAACTAAGGAGGAGCACATCGATCCTACAGAAATCAAAGCCGTCAAAATATTTCCCCAAATGTGTAGGTTTTAGTCAATCCCAATTTTTGGAATTTTGATTTGCTTGAATCAATATTTCTAGACTCATATGGGACGGGATGGGGTCAAAAACCAATAATATAGCATACTGCCTTTGCCCCTTACCTGGCCCTGCCTCCAAAGCTCCGAGACGGTCCCAGACGGTTCCAGACGGTCCTCCTCTGGCTCCCTAAGCCTCCAGCTCTGCTTCCGGTCTTCTTTTCACCTGTCCTTGGTGGTTCCGACACATGTTATAACATGCCGGATGTCCTGGTGAAGGGTGAAGACAAGACTGGAGACAGAGCACATGGAGGACCAGAGGGAGATGTAGAAGCAGGGACAGGTGAGAGGCGAGTCACCAGATTCCCTTATCTCCAGCCAGGAGCTAGCTGCACCAATTTTTCAACTAATTATTCCAGTATATTAGTATTTTCTACAGATCATCTCATGGAACAACTTTATTGTTATCCTTGTTTAAGATTATAGGGTGATTAACTACAAGTCACTTATTCCTTACTGAGTGGGAGTTCTGATAATATCTCATGATGGGTTCGTTGCACAAGGCGTTCCACACCTCAGGAGACCTTTGCCGGCCTGTTTTAGCTTTGAATTACCAGTGATCATGACAAAAGCTTGAATTACTGGGTACAGAATTATAAAATACCCACAAAAGTTCATTAAAATATCAACAAAGTTGAATGATCTTATCAAAACATAGATTGAAACGGCATGAAATCCGGTGGAACAGTCACCAGGAGCACCATGGTCCTGACCGCTGTGATATGAGCCTGGGTCTGAGGCTCTTCATGTGTCTCCACAGTGAGCTTAGGGTCAGTCCTAAAGGAATCACCGTAAACATGAGGGGTACACCACACCCCAAGTATGCTGTTATCAGATAGGGAGTCGATATCATAAGTAAGGCATTCTCCTCACCAGAATTTAATGTTGCATTTCCAATAGTTTCTATTTTGGTGTAAATGTTCCAAAATGACGGAAGAGCAATAATGAAAGATTCAATGGTGGACACAACCATGAGCTTTGGGAGAAGTTTAGATATCTTCATTTTTATCTCCAAAAGGAGACCTCCCGAGAAATGGACAATTCTCATGTAACGGTAGATAGAAAGCCAAGCCGTCAGCCATATGTTACAGGAAATAAAAAATATTAAGAAGTTTAGGATTTTCAGATGAATTTGATTGGTATTGTCAAAAAAACCTGTCGCAAAGGAAATTACATCAAAACAAAGGAGATTCTCCATCAGAGCGTTTATCAGAGCCATGAAACTGAGAATCTGCTCTGGTAGGTTTAGGTGAAGCCCTCGTCCCCAGTCCATCAGGTTAATGCACAATCCATGAGTTACAGCCGACCCCAAGGACTACAGCAGCTACACCTACAAACATGTTTGTTATTGAAAAGATCAAACTGTACATGATCTTCTTTTCCACCCGTTTTCACTTACACTGGATTAGGAAGAGTGGGTTGTGCAGAGCAGTTATGGCTTCTATGGCTCGTGCAGCTCAATGCAAACCAGATGATTAGGTTTCTCTTGTTATTATTCTTGTCACCATTTGGTTTCCTGATTTGCATTCACTTCTGATTTGCATTCTAATCAGGGAATATACAGCAAAGTGGCTCCAAAAATAGGACATTTGAATTTTTTTTTCTGTTGATCTTCCAGGCATTTTTTCCAGCAAATTGTTAAAAAAATCATTGGACAATCAAGCAAACAAGTAAAAAAATCATTGTAGCAAGCTAAAATATTATTTTATGAAGAAAAGGTCCACGAGGTGTGTTCTCATGTTGATAACCAAGTCAGTATTGACTTTGAGTAGGTCAGTCTTACATGGACAAGACCAAGTGACCAGACGTGAAGATTGCTCTCTAAATCATTGTAGCAAAAGCATATTTTCTGTGCAATGTAATTTCTGTGTGTTACCAGGTGGGATTGGTTTCATCTCTTACTTATCACTGCCTGAAAACAGGGATTACTTTAATCTGCCTTTAGCTAATGAGTAGCTTTGCGTAGAGGAACCCATCCCAATGGCTCTACCTGCCATGGAGACGAGGCATGATAAACCAAGACACTGTTTTAATATCTGTCAAATGTACAAGATGGAAAATGTAATATAGAAAGTTAATTTAGCCTAAATAAAGAACTTGTAGCTAGTCAGGTCGGTGACCAGTTTATTGCGTGACTTTACATGAGTATTCCCAACAGTTGATATCGACAACTTCCGACATTCTCCGAGGTGCAAAAAGTATTTTCAGGGTAACCAAATTATCCATGTATGAACTTCACTCTTTATTCATATTAGCCTTATATCACCATATAAATATTATAAGCATGCCAAAGTTAAGATCTAATTAAAGTTTATATTGTTTGATAAGGGTTCATTTTTGGTTTTCAACGTGTGATCATCCTGGAGCATAAAACTCCTCTACCGGCTTCTCTTAGCTTTGAGTTGCCGGTTATAATAACGAGGGCTTGTGACGTGGGGTAGAAAATTGTAAAATACCAACAAAAGAACATTAAAACCTCCAAAAAGTTGAATGTTTTTGAAATTGTATAAATTGCAGCTACAAGTAGAGTCGTGTGAAGAGACACTAGAAGCACCATGGTCCTGACTGCTCTTACATGGACCTCTGTGTGGAAATGACAAGAGTCGGCTTTAGTCGAGTTCATCCTCTTCATGTGTCTCCAAAGTGAGCTCACAGTCATCCCAATAGGGATAAGAGTTAAAATGAGAGGTAAAATGCACCCCAAAAATACAGTCTGCTCATATGGAGATGACACCGCTATGGAGCGCTGTTCCTGAGTATGATTGAAGGTAGAATTTCCAATAGCTTCTACATTTATTACATCATAAATGTTCCAAAATGATAAAAGACACAAAATGAATGACGCAGCAGTGGAAACCACCAGAAGCTTTGGTAAAAATTGGAAATCCTCATTTTGCAAACTAAAAAGATGCCTCTTGTGAAATTAACAATTCTCATGCAATAATAGATGGAAAGCCACGCGGTGAGCCATACATTGGAGGAGATGAGAAAGATGAAAAGTCCTATACAACTGAGATGAATCTGGTCAAATGAAGAGTAAGATTTCGTCTGAATTGAGGTCATGTCGAAGCATAGTACAACTTGCAATGCTATGTTGGTGAGACCCATAGATGTGAGAATCTGATCAGGCAGACTTAGGTGGAAACCTCTTCTCCAGCCTTTGACATTAACATGAACAATCCATGAGTTTAGGACGAGTCCGAGCAATCCGGCAGTTATATTTGTCAATAGTTTTACTCCTAACAGAGCAGGAAGATCCATGATGCAGGTTCTCCAGGGATTTCCACTTGCAATGACTTTTGTAGTGTGGGTAAAGTCATCATTTGCACGTGGATGAATATCATTTGGTTAGACATTACTTTGGATTATCTGCTTTGCATACAACTCTTACTTGAATGAGGAATTGCACGTAGCTCGTCCATGATCAATGACTCACCATCCTTAATATTTACCCTTTCATGGAGGTGTAGGTAGGTAAGGACCATTATGGGTAAAGTGTCTAGACACCTCCCAAGAGGAGCTAATTGGCACAGACAGGCCAACATTTCAGTCAGATCTTTGACATAATCTTCAAGAGGCTACAGAGATGCGCAATTAGATTTGATACTAATTGTCCTCCTTTTAAGCTGCAACGGCCAAAATCCAGTGTTCTTTGAGCTTGCAGAGACTCTTCACTTATCCCAGAATGCTCTGAGAATATGCAAATGCTCTCCTCGGGGCTCCTCCCCTAGCCAAAATCCAGTGTTCTTTGAGCTTGCAGGGACTCTTCACTTATCCCAGAAGGCACTGGGAATATGCAGTTAAGCTTTTCAAGACTTCTCCCCCAGTTAACTGATGTCCTTCTTTCAGCTGCAAGAGACAAAATCCAGATTTCTTTGTATTTACGGAGACTCTTGACTTATCCCAGAATGCACTGAGAACATGCAATTTCTCTCCTCGGGACTCTTCCCCTGGTTTACTGATGTCCTCCTTTCAGCTGCAACAGCCAAAATCCAGTGTTCTTTGAGTTTGTGGAGACTCTTCACTTATCCCTGAATGCACTGGGAATATGCACCTTCTCTCCTCAGGACTCCACCCCTGAGGAGAGAATTTGGAGTTTTTTTTATATTTGGTAACAATTAATTACGGTAGCACAAATATAAACTGTGCAATTATCCCCCACATTAATCATCATTACAACGTTCACAGAAAATGATCCCTGGTATCATCACGAATATCATCATCAGGTCAGCTTAAAAACTTTTATGCCCTCCCTTATTATAAGGTTCCTTAGAACCGAAATCAGATTATAAATTGTATCCATCACTGTCATGAAATCAAAGATATTAATAATGAAGAAAACTGTTAATTAAAATATGTAATTAAATTTATTTAAAACTTATTACAACTTTCATAATTATTGCATCCTGTTAAGTCTCAGCCTCTCGGTTACTACTCGCCCTTAGTTTCCTCACGAGAGTCCTCCTAAGCTTGACGCTTCTTTGGATGATGATGATGGTTTCTAATATTAGAAGGATATAAAAACAAGTCAGATGATTACTGCATCAACATCGGAGGCCCTGGGAATTAAATTTATTTAAAACTTATTACAACTTTCATAATTATTGCATCCTGTTAAGTCTCAGCCTCTCGGTTACTACTCGCCCTTAGTTTCCTCACGAGAGTCCTCCTAAGCTTGACGCTTCTTTGGATGATGATGATGGTTTCTAATATTAGAAGGATATAAAAACAAGTCAGATGATTACTGCATCAACATCGGAGGCCCTGGGTGCGACATTGAAGTAAAAGTAGAACGCAGGATGGACATGTTTAAAGCTATCCCCCCACATATTCAATGATTACCGCAGCAGCCAGGCCGACCGTCCTGCAGAAGTCTTAACGCCGAGAGTTTTGTGTCTTATCCAAGTGAGCAGTCTACGGTAAGACTGGAGAGATGCAAATGTCCATCGAGCTTTAGTTACTCATTTACATAACTCCATCATGCAATCAAACAAGATTTGTGACTGAGACAACAAGGACTAAACATCTGTCATCATTTATGCACCTACTGGTTCAGGTTTGACTCCTGTCAGTTCCTTCGGACATTTATAAAACACAATATTAAGTCAGTAACTTCAAGAGTGGGCATGATGAAAGACGAAAACAGGAACATACTAACTGAGCCAGAACAGATGAAAGAAAGATGGAAAGAATACACGAAGCAGCTCTGCAAGAATGACTCAGTGTTATGGGAAGAAGCTGAGACCGGAAACGATAGAGAGCCGAACATCCGGAAAGAAGAAGTCGTTGCTGCGGTAAAGCTTCTACCAAGCAACAAAGCGCCTGGATGTGACAATATTCTAAAAGAGCTAATAAAGTTTGATGAAGCAGCAGTTGATGCCATCACACACCCGTGCAACTGGCAAATAGGCCAATGACTGGGAACTATTGGACTATTGCGCTCATACCTCATGCCAGCTAAATACTACTGAAGATGCTACAAAAAAGGTTGCAGCCTTACTTTGACAAAGAGCTACCAGAGGAGCAAACTGAAAGGGCAGAGTAACATTAGATGGATAATGGAAAAGGCCAAACACTAAAACAAGGAGATCTACTGTTGCTTCATCGACTACTGCAAAACTTTTCACTGTGTTGATCACCAGAAACTTTGGAATGCCATGAAGGATCAGCCTCATTAGGAACCTTCACATCAACAAAGAAACAACCGTCTGAACGGAGCACGGCGACACGGCACGGTTAAGAGTAGAGCGAGGTGTCAGACAAGGCGGCATCCTAATAGCATTTCTCTTAAATTTATATGCAGAAGCTACAATTGTGCTCAAAAGTTTACATACCCCGGCAGAATTTTTGCTTTCATGGCCATTTTTTCATAGAATATGAATGATAACACCAAAACCTTTTTCTCCACTCATGGTTAGTGGTTGGGTGGAGCCATTTATTGTCAAACTACTGACACATCAAACTTATTGAGAATTTCACAAGGAAACTAGTTATGTAGGAATGCTCGGACCTGACACCATAATGTGGTGGTGCACCATCTTGCTGGAAAAACTCAGGGAACGTGCCATCTTCAGTTTCCTGGAAAGTGGATTGGTCGTTGTGGGCCAGTTGAATGGCCACCAAGGTCTCCTGATCTGACCCCATTAGACTTTTATCTTTGGGGTCATCTGAAGGAAATTGTCTATGCTGTCAAGGTACGAGATGTTCAGCATCGGAAACAACAGATACTGGAAGCCTGTGCTAGCGTTTCTTCTGTGGTGTTGCTGTCAGTGGGTCAAGAGTGTGAGAAGAGAGTTGCATTGACGATCCAACACAATGTCACTTTGAACATATTTTATAAGTGGTCATAAACTTGTAAATAACTCATGAAAGAATAAAGTTACATTAAAATCAAGCCCACCATTGTTTTTCTTGTGAAAATCTCAATAAGTCTGATGTGTCACATGACCCTCTTCCCATTCAAAAAAAATAAAGTTGGATCTAAAATGGCTGACTTCAAAATGGCCGCCATGGTCACCACCCATCTTGAAAAGGTTTCCCCTTCCCATATACTAATGTGTCACAAACAGGAAGTTGATATCACCAACCATTCCCCTTTTATTTAGGTGTATCCATATAAATGGTCCACCCTGTATATTCATGTCTGGAAGTCCTCACATTATCATTACAATGGATTTATCTAAGTGTCTTTGGTAATATTTAGCATTTTTTATAAAGAAACTCACTGTTTCATTAGTTTATTGGATTGTTTATTTCGGTATGTTGTGTATGTAAAGATACTTGAAGAGTAAATTTGCCGAAATTAGAATTTGCCTTTTCCCTCCAATTTGGCCAAGAAATTCAGTTCGTATAAATCTTATTGCTACAAATCCAATGTTCCTTCTTATGCTCCGAGGTCACTGCAGATTCTGCCCGATAATAAACTGATATTTTTATGTTTTTTAAGAAATAGAAAGAAAAACAAATTATATTCACACTTCCCTTATGTAATTACCTACAGTCTTCTGGCACAGTCTTCGATGGGTCATCAGTGGTTTATGAGACCTTTCCTATTTAACGCCTCCTGCACTCAATAGACTGCAGAGTAAATCGTGACGTCACGGACAGAACAAACCAAACATTTCCGAAACTGTAAAACGCTAAGAATGGAGCAGTGAAGATCACCCTGGTGATCAGACTGAAGACGATACGTGAGTGCCGGTTGAGTATTATTTTTTAACCCCTTTTTACCCCTTTTCAATCCAGCAATATAGCAGAAGAGCATCAATTTTAAGGATTTGCTCAAATAAATCCAAAGGGCAAATCCAAATATTTGGTAAAATTAAAAGTGAATTACTCATCTCTACTAGAGAAACAGAATAACAAATATTAATGTGATTGAGACTTTTCTTTTCTTCAGTCACTTTGCATTTGGCTGATTTATTACAAACTATTAATTAACTCTTGTCCTTTTGAAGTACTTTTTACTTTTGCCCAATACTGTAAAAATATATATTGTGGTTGTCAGACTTAGATACAAAAATGAAATCTCCGCGTTAGTGAGACAGAGACGAAAAACAAAAACATTTATTCTGTAAAATGGAGTAAATAGATTTGATCATGAAAAATTGAAAGTGGAGTTTTCTGGATTTGATAAACATAAATCAAAAGTTTAATTAATACAAAGATAACATGTGCATTATTAATTTGTGTAAATTATCCCCTGCATAACATGGTTCTGAAATAATCATTATGAAAACCATCACAGAAAATGATCACTGGTCTCAAATCTCAAATCCCATCACCTGGTCACCTTAAACACTTTTATGCTCTCCCCTATTATAAAGTGGATGACAACCAAAATCAGATGATAAAACGCTCAGGTTCCATCACTGTCACAAGTTGAAAACATTGATAAAGAAAATTGCTAAGTTTTATTAAGTTATAACCTAAATTTTGCTTTGTAAAACTTATAGGACCCTTCATGATAATTGCGTCGCCTCCATACGTTACGTCCCAGCCTCTCGGTTACTCCTCGCCCTAACAAAGAACTTCCTTACAAGAGTCCTCCTAAGCTTGACGTTGCTTTGGATGATGATGATAACTTCTGATATTAGGCAGGACATAATAACAAACCAGATGATTATTGCCTTTACATTGAAGGTCCCGGGTACAACAGTGAAGAAAAAATAGAGCGTTACATTGCAGATTACAGAACTGAGGAGAAACAGGATCATGGTTCTGGTGGCATTAATCTGGGTTTGTAATTTAAAGTGAGAATTATTCTGCTTCATTCTCCACATGTGATTTATAAGAGACCATGATGTCAACGTGGTGGAGATGAAAGATATAGAAAAGGGTAAGATGGAACCCAGGGTGGTAGATAATACTCTGTACCATGTATGTTGATAGATTGCTTCTTGGAACACCATGGATGGATGTGTGTTGTTCCCGGCAGATTCTGTGCCAGTAAGCCAAAATATCGGAGAACAGATAGCAACTGAGCCCAGTCCTGATACCAGAAGGATGTGGAGAAGGTAAGACGAGAGGCCTTTCTTCAGCCAAGCAAAGCCTCGGTGACCCCATGAGATGATATTGGTGCAGTAGTAGACACAGAGAAGGGCCGTCAGCCAAGAATGATAGGAAACTAAGAAAAAGTTACTAAACATAAAAAAGGAAAAAACTCCCTTTATATAAAACAGAAATGGCCAAAAATATATTACATTTTGTAAAATCATCACTACTAGCATAGAGACATTAACCAGAGCCTTGGTGAAGTGAATCACATCAGATGGGCCCAGAGAGAGGCCATTTTTCAGGTTTCCTTTGTAAGTGACCAGGATGTACAGTTTAGGGCTATGCCCACCACACATTCAAGGATATCAGCAGCAGTCACAACGATCAGTCCTGCAGACGCCATAGCACAAAGAGTTCTGTGTCCTATCAAAGCGAGCTGCCAATTATAAGACTGGAGAGATGCAAATATCATCAAGCTTTCATTACTCATTTACATAACTCCATGATACAATGAAACACGATCTGTAACCGAGACATCAAGGACTAAACATCTCCCATAACTTATGTGCTCCCTGGTTCAGACATTACTCATGTCAGAAATGTCTACTGTTAAAGCGGTTGTCCAGATCTCATACATCCTTTCTTAACTCCTATGTTTCCCACTCGGAAGATAATAACAGACCTCCGATGCCAGCGCCGTTCCTCTGGTGTTAACAGTGGCTCTCGGGATCGTGTGACATTGTTAAGTCACGTGTTCCCTTCATCCGATCAGCATTGGCTTCATTCTGCCCTTCTTCAGGCGAATCCCATACATCCAGACAGGGAGAGACCAGCATGGTATGGAATACTTCTGCCTCGTTTTCCGTAGAGTTCGTCAATGTGATAGAGACCATGATAAGTAGAAATGCTATGCAACATCCTACAAATGACGCAGTTTGTATGTGAAAAGTCTGAAGATTGAAAGACCCACTGATAATTATGGGATCATGGTTGCTGTTTACAGGAGATTGTAGAGTGATTTGCACAGTTACCGTCCAGATGGTGAGAAGACTAATGAAGAAACAGCCACTGCTGACAGAAGAAGAAGACGTGGTAGATACATTGAGATGTTCTTCTTTAACCAAACACTAAATGCATGACTGAAGGTAGAGATGGTGACACAGTAATAGATACAGAGCCAGGCAGTGAGCCAGTAGGTGAGATACAAGAGCGTCATCGTGCCCACTATGGGACATAGACATCCCTAATAAACAGTAAAGTAATGAAGAAAATCGATGATAGACCCTGGAAGCTGAGCAAACGCTGGAGAGCGATGTTCACCGCTGCTATGACAAGGTGGATTATATCGGAAGGATTTGTTTTTTGTCCGGTCCTCAGACTTTTCGCACTACCAAACAGAATAAAAATGTTCAAAATAAATGTCGTCCCGCTGCCAAAGATGGCGGAAATTATAGGATGAACCCATCCTATAAACGACATCTTGGGCCTCCTGTGAATGTGTCTATTGAATCAGTAACTTCGGTTTGGTGATGGTGGAAAAATCCATGATTGACGTGTGAGTTATCCAAAAAGTGTTTAACTTGTTTGTTTTTTTTCCTCAGTTTTACAAATCAGGTGTTCCTGTTTTTAATTTTTACAACTAGCAGAGTGAATCCTGGCACTGAGGAGCACTAGTCACCTTCTTATCTAGGGAATGAGTATTTTTCATACCAGATAACGTAAAGTCAGTAAAAGTCTGACATTAAAGTTTTTATCTTATCTTTTAATATGATAACATTCACATTCTCCTACAAGTAAATAGCAGTAGTATTATGTAGGTCTACAGGGTGGGCCATTTATATGGATATATATAGTATACACACACCTCACAAGGATAGCCACCCCAATTTAACCAGCCAATACTAAAGGGCCTGGTTGCATCATGCATAAAAAAGGAAAATTATACAATAAAAAGATGCAAAATATGAAAACTTCAAACCCACGTCAGGGGTCCTCATTGTCTTGTCAGTAAAACACGGTATTCAATTTGTTTTGTGAGAAATTGGAGTCTTGAAAAAATTTGAGCCAAAAGTAAGAACGTGACATTGTGAGCCCCATATATTGCTCCATACAGAATAATTGGTCCCATATAATGTTTCATACAGAATAATGAGTCCCATATATTGCTCCATACAGAATAATTGGTCCCATATAATGTTTCATACAGTATATGATGAGCTCCACATAATGCTCCAGTATATGATGGTCCCCATATAATGTGCCATACAGTATAGGACGGTCCCCATAGAGTAGAATGAGCCCCACATATTGCTCCATACAGTATAATGAGTCACATATAAAGCTCCATACAGTATATGATGGGCCCCATATATTGCTCCATACAGAATAGGCCCCATATGTGCTCCATATGATGCTCCATACCCTATATGATGCCCTATAAATAATGGGCCCCATATGATGCTCTAGTGTATAATGGGCCCCGTATATGATGCTCCAGTATATGATGGGCCCCATGGATGATGCTCCAGTATATGATGGGCCCCATGGATGATGCTCCAGTGTATGATGGGTCTATATAATGCTCCATATATAATGGGCCCCATATGATGCTCTAGTGTATAATGGACCCCGTATATGATGCTCCAGTGTATGATGGGCCACATCTATAATGCTCCAGTGTATGATGGACCCCATATATAATGCTGCAGTTTATAATGGGCCCTATCTATGATGCTCAAGTGTATGCTGGGCCCCATATATAATTCTCAAGTGTATAATGCTCCAAACATTTACAAAAATGAAATACCACCATCCGAACTATTTCTTTGATTGATGGGGCGGTCAAGAAAGAGGAGCTCATGTGCATTCTGTCGATTGACGCAGAAAAGGCTTTCGACAAGGTGCACTGGGATTTTATATTTCAAACGTTAGAAGGAATTGGCTTAAAATAAACTATGCTCTGTATAATTTGTGCCCTGTACTCCTCTCCCAGCGCTCAAGTTAAAATGAATGGCGCACTTTCAAACACATTTTTAATTCGGAACGGCACGAGGCAAGGCTGTCCTCCTTCACCCTTGCTTTATATACTCACTATGGAACACCTAGCAACCGCGATACGGAATAATCCCTCCATTAGAGGCATAAAAGCCCAATCAGAAGAGCACAAAGTGGCCCTTTTTGCAGATGATGTCCTATTGTATGTCTCTTCCCCAACTATAAGTCTCCTGAATATTATCTCAGAATTACATAGATTTGGTCATCTGCGCAATTTCAAAATTAATACCCACAAATCTGAGATTCTCAATATCTCAATCCAACAAGTGAGGTGGAGAGGTTGGCTGCTTCATTTCCCTTTAAGTGGTGTTCAGATTCTCTTACCTATCTAGGAATAAAAATCACCGCAAAAGTATCTAATCTTTATGAAGCAAACCTTAAGACAGCTTTACATAAAGCCGAGTTACACTTAGAAAAATGGCATAAACTGCCTTTATCTTGGTTTGGAAGAGTGAGCGCTATTAAAATGGATCTATTACCCCGTCTCCTATATTATTTCCAAACAATCCCCTTGTATTTACCTGCCTCCTTATTCTCACGTCTTAAAAAAGCGATTACTCGTTTAATTTGGTCACAAAACGAGCACGTATTTCATACTTTTTGTGAAGTAGATCGAAGCAAGAAGAGGGAATAGGTCTGGCAGATTGTGCTATGTATAGTCAAGCCGCAATTGTTACATGTATTTTAGATCTGTTTCATAATAAAACAACAAAAAATGGGTCACATTAGAAAATGATCTTAATGGACGTGATTCCCGAATAGTTATCTGGTCCCCGACGGAAGAAAGGGATATACCTTTACCCTTCCTCACTAAAAACATGATATCATTTATCAAAAGAGGGAGTCGAGAGCTGGGAGTCTCCTCGTCTCCTGGCCCCCTAACTCCTATATATGACAATCCATCCTTTCCTGTGGGATTAAAAAGAGACACTTATCTACATAAAAATAGAGCTCATGCCCCATAGTCCATGATTATGTTACAAGGACAGGGATGTGGTCTCTCCAGGACATTTTTCAGGACAAGGAGCCGCCAACAGGTGCATGGTTCTTTTATGAACAAATAAAGAGGTTTATTATTAAATTAGCCAAACAATCCGATCCATATAGAATATTATCTCCGTTTGAGACTCTTTGTTTATCAACAAACTCTATAGATCACACGATCTCTTTATTATACAAGACCTTCCAAGAAGGGCAGGCCCCATCGAGAGATTTCCCAGCATTTTTTTCAAAATGGGAGATTGATTTGGGTAGACCCTTATCAGTTGAAGAAAGAACAAAGACTCTCTTATACACATTCAGGTCATCGCTCTGTTCGACATCACAGGAGAGGAGCTACAAAATCTTGTCGAGGTGGTACAGATGACCATCAGATTTAAATGTAATTTATCCAACAACACCGGATACGTGCTGGAGATGCTTAAAAGACAGAGGTTCATTTGTATACATTTGGTGGCACTGCCCACTCATACAGAAACTGTGGTTAGAATCCTTTGATTTCTGCAACAAGCTGTCTCTAACCAAAATTACACCCACAATGGAGGTGGCTTTGCTGTCCTTGTGTAGCTCCTCGATTTCTAGATTTAAGAAAGGTCTTCTCAGACATATTCTCACTGCTACCAGGAACGTGATTACTAGATTTTGGAAACAGGAAAAGGTTCCTCGCGTTCTGATTTGGTGATGCAACTCAACGACATATGTAGAATGGAACAGTGATAGGACAACTGAATGGTACCACAGGAAGGGTATATAACACTTGGGCCCCTGGGTTATGTTTAGAGAATCATCGGAATGGTCCTCTTGGTTCATAGACCCATAGATGATGGGTCATATGAGTTTATCTACTGGATGGAGCCACATTTCCTACCCCACTCCTTAAAATCCTAACCCCTCCCCTTTTCTTTTTTTTTCTTTTCTTTTCCCTTCTTTCTCCCTAGTTTCTTCTCTATCTTCTTTTCTTTTGTAGATCTAGAGTCTTAGTCTAGGTACCTTCTTCTTTAAAATTTATAAACAAAGTAATACTGATGTTAATTGCCTTCATGAGCAAACACCTCAGGCGCTCATCCAACATTTGTTTTATATGTATGACTTTCTGGGGAAAAGTTATATGTAATTGCTATATATATTTTTTTTTTGCATGTGATAGTAGAAGAGGTATGTTCTTTTCTCTACCTGTTATTAATGATTGATGTGTATAAATACCTAAATAAACTTGATTTACCCAAAAAAATGAAGTACCTCTCCTGGCTGGGCACTGCTCTACTCTGGACTCCTTAGCGTCGCCATCTTCCAGCTCTCTGCACTGTGACTGTTCAGGCAGAGGGTGTACAGACGTGATGTCATCGCGCTCTCTAACCTGAATGTCACTGTCAGGAAACGGCGGAAGACGTCACAGCGGTGGAGCAGGGAGAGGTAAGTATTGCAAGTGCTGGGGCCCTGAGCAAGCAGGGGGGCCCACTCATGGGCGCCGGCACTGGCACAGGGCCCCTCGTAGTACGCCGATGTCTCTGACGGCGAGTGGGCCCCCCCACATGCTCAGGGCCCCGACACTTGCCCGGGTGCGCCAGGTGCTGACGCCGGCCCTGGGAGGGGTGGGGGACAGCCCAGTTAGGGAGGTGGAAAAACTGGCATATGTTGAGGTGTAGGCTGGATGTTCAGCAGCTGCAAATGGAGGAATTGGAGAAGTCGGAGGAAGAGGAGGACAAAGCGAGCCATTTTGCTGGCAACCTATGTGTCATCAGGGGAAGGTGGGACAAAATCCTTTGAAATCCAGGCATGGTTCATTTTAATGAAGGTGAGATCACCAACATTTTGGGTCGACAGCCGGGTCCTTCTTTCTGTCAGGATTGATCCAGCAGCACTGAAGACTCTTTCTGATAGCACACTACCAGCAGGGCAAGCGAGCTCCTGTAAGGCATATTGTGCCAATTCAGGCCAGGTGTCCAGTTTACAGGCCCAGTAGTCAAAGGGGAATGATCTGTGAGGGAGAACATCGATAGGGGAGGAGAGGTAATGTGTGACTGCCCTGCTTCTGAGCTGAGAAATCCATCCTGTCTGGCCTATGCTTTTACTGGTGGGTTCAGTCTCTCTGCCCTTGTTCACATTTGTCACTTGACAGGTGGAAACGTTTTTAATACAAGAGTTAGGACTGTCCCACAAAGGGTTGCCTTGACGTGGCGGGATGGCTTGTACATTCTTTTCATCAAAATTATGTTTACCAAATACCCTTATTATTATTACTACCTTCATGCATTTTTTGCAATATATTTTTTATTTTATTTTATTTTATTTTAGGATATTTGTTTCTTGTTTTTTGTTTATCCTTCACTTTTGGTGGGGGTGAAGGACACAAGGAAAGGTGTTGTTCCTGACCAGGAGCCTGCACTGACGAGTCAGTGCTTGCAGTTTTTGAAACTTCAGAAGAGGAGGCGATAGAGCTGGAGGCTGTTTCAGCAGTGTAAGCCAAAACCTGTTCCTGATGCTCCGGCTTTAAAAGTGGTTTACCTACTCCCAGAAAAAGAGAGCCTTCCAGGCCTTCTGGAGCCAGACGATGACGCCGGCTCAACACCTCCTGCCTTAGGTGATATTGTGATTTTGGCACTACCAGCAGATGCACCACCATCAGTACCAGCTGGCCCCCGCCCACGTCTAAGGCCTCTTCCACCATACTTCCTCATGTTTGGGAAAATGTACCCAAAAATACCAGGTGTATATAGTATAAGGGAAAATTTAAAATCTCCGTATATATTTCCGGAGTCACAGACAGACGCTCTCAGGCTCAGTATGGATTAGACCAGAATATAAAAAGCAGAAAAAGGGTACTGTATCAGAACCATACAGCTGTATACAGTGTAGGGGAAAATTGCAATCTCCGTATATATTTCCGGAGTCACACACACATAGTCAGCATGTATTTGTCCGTGATACCAGCCAGTACACGGTAGTGTGTGAGGAGCGTACAGCTCTATACAGTGTTGGGGTAATTTTAAATCTCTGTATATATTTCCGCAGTCAGACTAAGACTCTCACAGGCTCAGTATGGATTTGACCGTAATACAAAGAGCAGATATATGGTACTGTATCCGAAGCGGACAGCTATATACGGTTTTGGGGTAATTTTAAATCTCCGTATACATTTCCGGAGTCACACACAGACGCTCTCTCAGTAAGGATTTGACCGTAATACAAACAGCAGATATATGGTACTATATCAGAAGCGGACAGCTGTATACGGTTTTGGGGAAAATTGAAATCTCCGTATATATTTCCGGAGTCACACACAGATAGTCAGCATGTATTTGTCCGTGATACCAGCCAGTACACGGTAGTGTGTGAGGAGCGTACAGCTCTATACAGTGTTGGGGTAATTTTAAATCTCTGTATATATTTCCGGAGTCAGACTAAGACTCTCACAGGCTCAGTATGGATTTGACCGTAATACAAAGAGCAGATATATGGTACTGTATCCGAAGCGGACAGCTATATACGGTTTTGGGGTAATTTTAAATCTCCGTATACATTTCCGGAGTCACACACAGACGCTCTCTCAGTAAGGATTTGACCGTAATACAAACAGCAGATATATGGTACTGTATCAGAAGCGGACAGCTGTATACGGTTTTGGGGAAAATTGAAATCTCCGTATATATTTCCGGAGTCACACACAGATAGTCAGCATGTATTTGTCCGTGATACCAGCCGGTACACGGTACTGTGTGAGGAGCGTACAGCTCTATACGGTGTGGGAAAAAATGAACACTCGGTAACTGTGTAGAAAAAAAGAATAAACGTATTAGTGCTGTGTAAAAAGCAGTCTGCACAGCAGTGTACACACAGCAATACAGCTATCAGGCAGCCTAATAACCAGCGCTGCTGCACACAAGAAAATCCTCCCCTGTCACTGCACACTAACTGTACAGCACAATGGCTATCAGCACAAGCACAGAAGAACTTCTCTCTCCAGCCCTAACTCTCTCCCTACTGATAAACAGCGTCAGCAACCTCTCCTACTGTTAATATCGACAGAAGTAAAATGGAGGTCGGTGGTCAGGGCTTTTATAGACACTATGACGCCCCCCAAAGCAAGCCAATCACTGCAATGCCCTTCTCTAAGATGGTGGTGGACGCTGCCCATGTCATCTCGTTGCCCACAGTGTACATCCTTGTTTATTGGCTGAGAAAAGGCGCCTGCAAGCTTTATGGGAAAACCGACTTTGGCGCTCGGGTCGACGACCGCATGCCCGACTTCATGCTGTGGTCGGGTTTCGCTCGGCGAAACCCGACTTTGGCAAAAGTCGGCGACTTATGAATCTGACCGACCTGTTTCGCTCAACTCTAGTCATCATTGGTTTATGAGACCTTTCCTATTTAACGCCTCCTGCACTCAATAGACTGCAAAGTAAATCGTGACGTCACGGACAGGACAAACCAAACATTTCTGTCACTGTAAAATGCTAAGAATGGAGCAGTGAAGATCACCCTGGTGATCAGACCGTAGACGATACGTGAGTGCCGGTTGAGTATTATTTTTTAACCCCTTTATATCACTTTTCCAGCCAGCAATATAGCAGAAGAGCATCAATTTTAAGGATTTGCTCAAATAAATCCAAAGGGCAAATCCAAATGTTTGGTAAAATTAAAGTGAATTACTCATCTCTACTAGAGAAACAGAATAACAAATATTAATGTGATTCAGATTTGTCTTTTCTTCAGTTTCTTTACAATTCGTTGATTGTTAACTCTTGTCCTTTTGAAGTAATTTTTACTTTTGCCCAATACTGTAAAAATAATAATGTGGTTCTCAGACTTAGATACAAAAATGAAATCTCTGAGTTAGTGAGACAGAGACGAAAAACAAAAAACATTTATTATGTAAAATAGAGTGAATAGATTTGATCATATAATAGTAAATGTGGAGTTTTCTGGATTTAATAAACATAAATCAAAAGTTTAATTAGTACAAAGATAAAATGTGCTCTATTCATTTGTATAAATTATCCCCTACATTACATGTTTCTGAAATAATCATTATGACAACTGTGGAGAAACGGGGTCAGTGGGTGATCTCGTCCGCTGCCCCGGCTGCCTTTAGGAAGACTGCATGGACCAGGGCTCATACCACTGAACGCCCGCTCTATCTAACCGTGGGCAGAACACTACACAGACAACACAGAGTTAGGGTAAAACAGTGTGGCAATGCTTTATTGAACCACAACACACAATACAAACAGAACAATCCCAGCAATTACACCCATGATGGTGCACATTACAGGGTCTCACCCTTCCCCTTACTCGCCGGGATAATGGTAGACGTTACGTCAGAGCTCCCAGGGTCGCTATTCCACCTGCAATACACACACACAGTACAGAGGTAACGACAAGCATAGTGAGATGAAACAGAACAGTCCATAAAGTCCATACAAGGTTTAAGCCAGTTGACACGAGAGTCACCACCTGGCTTATCCGACCATCTCCATGGAACCAGGCGACAGACGGGTCCAAAAACCTAGCTTTCTCCAAGCATATCCATGGTTCAGAGATGGTCACTGGATCAGATCTGTGTCCTTCCAACCGGAGCCGAAAACCCCTAGGTTGTTTCCTATAGAATCATAGAACTGTGTCCCTCATGATGGTGCCATGATGAATAGGCTGCAGTCCTGTCTCTCGTCCGTTGTGTATTTTGCAGAATGTCCGGCTGGTAGCTCTGTGTGTTGAGATCTGCTCTCTGAGTCTTTTTATACCCGAGGCATGTAAGATATTTTTAGAATTACCCAGTGTCCTTCAGTCAACCCTCATGTTCTTTTCCCTCTTAACTTTTGAAGTCAACAAACTGGTGCCAGAATACAATGCACAATTAGCATATCAGCACACAATAAACAAAGATAAACACACACTATGTACAAATCACTATTACAGACTAAAGGTACTGCCACACTTAGCGATCTCGTTAGCGATCTCGATAACGACGCAATCGTTGGTGTGATCTCTTTTAGGTCGCTAGTAGCTGCCAAACAGGAGATCTCATAAACGACACATCAGCGTCAGCGATCTCTTTAACGACTTTGGCGGTCGTTAGGATCTGTCATTAGCATGTACTGAGCGCTTCTATTCATAGGAATTTCCAGCATCGCTCCTGCTCTCTGCGTCCTGCTAGCCTGCTTTGCAACTTCTGCGATCCTCTCTGTGACGCAAAAGAGAACTTACAGATATTGCGATCCACTCCGTGACGCAAAACAGTCATATGCGTCACAAACGAGGTCGCTTGTCGTTCGCAAAAGATGCCAAACACAGAGATTCAGGCTCACCAGCGGGACGCTAACGATCAAAAATGGTCCAGAACTCTAGTGAACGATCAGCGACATCACAGCAGGGGCCACATCGTTGCTACATGCCACACACAACGAGGTCGCTAACGAGATCGCAAAATAGTGACGTTTTTGTGATCTCGTTAGTGATCTCGTTTGCGATCTCGTTTAGTGTGGCATACCCTTTACACAGTATGTTAAATGGTATATCAGTTTTCAAGTCTGTCTTCTTGACCCACCAGAAATAAACACTTAAATCCACAAGCCAATATACAGATTAAAAGTCAATTCTTCTTGGTTTGGAAAAACCTAGTCATCTGGGTAATTAAGATATACTCTGGTTTCTTCACAACTATCACAGAAAATGATCACTGGTCTCAAATCTCATCATCTGGTCAACTGACTCACTTTTATGCTCTCCCCTATTATAAAGTGGATGACAACCCAAATCAGACAATAAAACGCTCAGGTTCCATCACTGTCACAAGTTGAAAACATGAATTAAGAAAATAGCTAATTTTTATTAAGTTATAATCTAAATTTTGCTTTGTAAAACTTATTAGACGCTTCATGATAATTGCATCGCCTTCATATGTTACATCCTATCCTCTCGGTTACTACTCCCTCTTACAAAGAACTTTCCTACAAGAGTCCTCCTAAGCTTGACGTTGCTTTGGATGATGATGATGACTTCTGATATTAGGCAGGACTAATAGCAAACCAGATGAATATCGTCTCAACATTGTAGGTCCCGGGTGCAACAGTGAAGGAAAAATAGAGAGCTACATTGCAGATTACAGAACTGAGGAGAAACAGGATCATGGTTCTGGTGCCATTAATCTGGGTTTGTAATTTAAAATGAGAATTATTCTGCTTCATTCTCCACATGTGATTTATAAGAGACCATGATGTCAACGTGGTGGAGATGAAAGATATAGAGAAGGGTAAGATGGAGCCCAGGGTGGTAGATAATACTCTGTATGCTGTATGTAGATATATTGTTCCTTGGAAAACCGTGGATGGATGTGTGTTGTTCCCGGCAGATTCTGTGCCAGTAAGCCAAAATGCCGGAGAACAGATAGCAACTGAGCCCAGTCCTGATACCAGAAGGATGTGGAGAAGGTAAGACGAGAGGCCTTTCTTCAGCCAAGCAAAAACGCGGTGACCCCATGAGATGATATTGGTGCAGTAGTAGACACAGAGAAGGGCCGTCAGCCAAGAATGATAGGAAACAAGAACAAGTTACTAAACATAAAAAAGAAAAAAACTCCCTTTATATAAAACAGAAATGGCCAAAAATATATTACATTTTGTAAAATCATCACTACTAGCATAGAGACATTAACCAGAGCCTTGGTGAAGTGAATCACATCAGATGGGCCCAGAGAGAGGCCATTTTTCAGGTTTCCTTTGTAAGTGACCAGGATGTACAGATTTAGGGCTATGCCCACCACACATTCAAGGATATCAGCAGCAGTCACAACGATCAGTCCTGCAGACGTCATAGCACAAAGAGTTCTGTGTCCTATCAAAGCGAGCTGCCAATTATAAGACTGGAGAGATGCAAATATCCATCAAGCTTTCATTACTCATTTACATAACTCCATGATACAATGAAACACGATCTGTAACCGAGACATCAAGGACTAAACATCTCCCATAACTTATGTGCTCCCTGGTTCAGACATTACTCATGTCAGAAATGTCTACTGTTAAAGCGGTTGTCCAGATCTCATACATCCTCTTCTTAACTCCTATGTTTCCCACTCGGAAGATAATAACAGACCTCCGATGCCAGCGCCGTTCCTCTGGTGTTAGCAGTGGGCTCTCAGGGATCGTGTGACATTGTTAAGTCACGCGTTCCCTTCATCCGATCAGCATTGGCTTCATTCTGCCCTTCTTCAGGCAAATCCCATACATCCAGACAGGGAGAGACCAGCATGGTATGGAATACTTCTGCCTCGTTTTCCGTAGAGTTCGTCAATGTGATAGAGACCATGATAAGTAGAAATGCTATGCAACATCCTACAAATGACGCAGTTTGTATGTGAAAAGGCTGAAGATAGAAAGACCCACTGATAAATATGGGGCAAGGCTTCTATTCACAGGAGATTGTTGAGTGACTTGCACAATTGTGTCCAGATTATGTGAAGAAGACTTATGAAAAAACAGCCCACGGCTGACTGAAGAAGAAGACGTGGTTGATACATTGAGATGTTCCTCTTTGACCAGAGAAAGACCGGATGACTGAAGGTAGAGACGGTGACAGAGTAATAGATACAGAGCCAGGCAGTGAGCCAGTAGGTGAAGTATACGAGAGTCAGCATGCCCACAGTGATCAGGACAAATATCTCCCTAACAAACATTAACATTAAATAAATTAAGAAAATAGTTAATTGACTCCGTCCGCTGCTTGTACCTCGGTTCCAACCAAACTATCTAGTAGAGCATAACCAGGCAGCACAGTGTAATGGTTACGTCTAGTTTAGTTTCTTTGCTGACTATTAATAGGTGATTTATATTAATATGTGTAGCAAAGAGACTAGAGGTGAGCGGTTTTGTTAATGTTTCAATTCGGCGAATCATGCAAATTTTTCAGCGAAATTAAATTTTCAAAGTTATTTAATGTGCACCGAATGTTGCTTTTTATGCCATGTGGTCTCTCTGGACTCCACAACAAAATAAAGGTAGAATGTAAAAAAAAAATGTACGCTCGCCTGTCATCCTGCCCTTTCATCCTCGGCGCCTCTTCTTTTCTCCTTCTAAGTACATTGTCTTTAGCGCCTATTCTGGGGGCTGTGGTTTCCAGTCAACAAGGCCTATGACGAAGGTGTCCTTGCGGCGTGCGCCATGACGTCATGACATTATAATGAGCCCATGCCCGAGTGCTCCCTTTTTTGTTTGTGTGTATGAGTTGGTGACTCTAGGTAAGCACCTGTTTCTGTTTATGTTTGGATGTGATGGTCAGTTTTTTGAAATTTGCATAAATATATTGATACAAATGAAATGTTCCTTCTTATGCTCTGAGTTTAATCCCGGAGCATCAGAACATTTTTTTCTCTTTTTTTATGCTCATTCGGCCTTACCTGACTTCTTAGACAATGTTCTGGTGCAGTCTTCACGGAGTCATCTTCACTGTTTTCTGCTACCATTATTAATGTCTCCTGAAATTACTAGACAGCCATGTAAATTGTGACATCATGGATAGGAGATGCCAAAGATATCAAGCACTGGAAAACTCAGAGAATGAACCAGTGAAAATAATAATATTTTTTTCTATAGCATCAACATATTCTGCAGCACTTTACATTTTAGAGGGGATTCGTACAGTCAATAAAAGACATTACAGAATAACACAAAACTCAGATACTAAGAGGAGTGAGGGTCCGGCTGCTCGTAAGCTACAATCTATGTGGAAATAGGGGAGACACAAAAAGTAAATGTTAAAAAAATATGTTTTTCGTGTGCGGTCCAGCCATAACCTACTAAATATCACATGCACATAATGCTGCATCAACTTGTCACCAGCCAGTGTGTGTACAGTACAGACACAGAGGGTATTAAGTGAATGGAGGGTGTGGACAGATGCTACAAGGGTCCTGATTTTTAAGAAAATTTTGTATGTGCAAAACAGGGATAGTTAGATAAGTGAGGTGATAGCTCAGTCTAAAGAAATGCATTTCATTTTTATGCCATGCTTAAATTTGTGGGTATTATGGGTTAATCGAATAACCCTGGGTAGTGTATTCCAAAGAATTGGCGCAGCACGCAAGAAGTCTTGAAGGTTCAGAATATTAAGTATGTTAATCTTAGGTCATTGGTAGATCGGAGGGCACGAGTAGGGTGGCAGGCTAAGACGAGGGAGGAGATGTAGGGTGGCGCTGAACCATGGAGCACTTTGTGGGTGACAGTGATAAGTTTATTTTGAACTCTGGAGTGGATGGGTAACTAGTGTAATGACTGGCACATAGTGATGAGCGAGTATGCTCGTTACTCGGGTTTTCCCGAGCACGCTCTGGTGGTCTCCGAGTATTTGGAAGTGGAGGCATCGGTGTTAAGACTGGTGAGGAATATGATCGTGGCTGATGCATTCAGGACAGATTGGAGAGGGGAGAGTTTAGTGAGAGGGAGACCGATTAGTAGAGAGTTACAATAGTCCAGACGAGAATGAATAAGAGAAACAGTAAGAGTTTTTGCAGAGTCGAAAGTAAGAAAAGGTTGAATTCTAGAAATGTTTGTGAAGTACAAGTGACATGAGCGTGCCAGTGATTGAATGTGGGGGGTGAATGAAAGCTCAGAATCAAGTATGACCCCAGGTCAGCGGGCATGTTACTGGGGAGTAATGGTGGAAACACATACGGAGATGGCAATGTCAGGCAAGGGTAGGTTAGTAGAGGGAGGAAACACGAGGAGTTCAGTTTTTGACAGGTTCAGTTTCAGATAGAGGGAGGACATGATGTTAGAGATAGCGGTAAGACAATCACTGGTGTTTTCTAAAAAGGCAAGCGTGATGTCAGGAGTATAGGTATATAAGTGGGTGTCATCAGCATAGAGATGGTTCTGGAAACCAAATCTACTGATTGTTGGTCCAATAGGGGCGGTATACAAAGAGAAGAAGAGGGGGCCTAGGACTGATCCTTGAGGAACTCCAACAGTAAGAAGAGGGGGCCTAAGACTGATCCTTGAGGAACCCCAACAGTAAGAAGAGGGGGCCTAGGACTGATCCTTGAGGAACCCCAACAGTAAGAGGAGGGGGCCTAGGACTGATCCTTGAGGAACCCCAACAGTAGAAGAGGGGACCTAGGACTGATCCTTGAGGAACCCCAACAGTAAGAGGAGGGGGCCTAGGACTGATCCTTGAGGAACCCCAACAGTAAGAGGAGGGGGGCCTAGGATTGATCCTTGAGGAACCACAATAGTAAGAAGAGGGGGCCTAGGACTGATCCTTGAGAAACCCCAACAGTAAGAAGAGGGGGCCTAGGACTGATCCTTGAGGAACCACAATAGTAAGAGGGGGAGCTGGGGACTGAACCTGAGAAACCCCAATAGTAAGAGGGGGGAGCTGGGGACTGAACCCTGAGAAACCCCAATAGTGAGAGAAAGAAGAGGCGACAAGAGATACAGTGAAGGAGCAGAAAGAGAGGTCGGATAAGAACCAGGAGAAAGCGGTGTCCATGAAACTTCTCAACAGACTAAACATAACAGGCGAGGGCAGTTTCAGTATTAATTGATTTAACCCCTTGAAATATTTTTTCAATCCAAAAAATGGCAGGAGACCAACATTTTTCTGGATTTTTTCAAATAGATTGAAAAGGCAAATGTAAATATTCAGCAAAATTTATAATGAATCACTCATCTCTTCTGTATAAACTGAATAACAAATATTCATGTGATTTACATTTCTCTTTTGTTCCTTCACTTTGCATTTTCTTGACTGATAAAAATAAACTATTAACATTCATTTTTTAAAATAATTCTTACTTTGTAGCTTTTTTTCCACACCGGCCTAAATCTTTTGCTTGATACGAACTATATACAGTATGAAGCAAACAAAGAACAAAGTAAGAATTATTTAAGAAAAACATATTATATAAAACAGATATTTCTATATATACCGGCATAATGTGGCCGACAGACTTACATACAACATTAAATATCTAAGTTTGTGAGACAAAGATGAAAAACAAAGACATTTATCGTGTAAAATAAAGTGAATAGATTTGATTATATAAAATGAAAGTGTCGTTTTCTAGATTTGGTAGCAATTTAAAATGCTAATTGATAGAAATATAAAATGCTCAATATTGATTTCTGTCTGAATTATTATCTCCCACAATACACATATGTGAAATATCATTGTTACAACCATCACATAAAATGATCACTGGTCTCAAATCTCAGATATCATCATCTGGTCAATTTTAACCGTCAAATCAGACTGTAAATCGCTTCCCGTCCCTGACTGTCCCAGGTCAATGACATGAATGATAACGTGATAAAAATTTGCTGAATAAATTTTGCTTTGTAAAGCATTTTACACCCTTCATGATCACTGCGTCGCCTCCACAAGTTAAGTCTCAGCCTCTCGTTTACTACTTGCACCTACAAAGAACTTCCCAAGAGTCCTCCTAAGCTTGACGCTGCTTTGGATGATGATGATAGATTCTGAAATTAGGAAAGATATAAAAAAAAAATCCAGATGATTATTACATCAACATCGGAGCCTTTGTGTGACACGGTGAAGTAGAAGTAGCTCGCTACATTGTTGATTACAGAACTGAGGAGAAACAGGATCATGGTTCTGGTGGCATTAATCTGGGTTTGCAATTTAGAATGTGTATTATTCTGCTTCATTCTCCACATGTGATTTATTAGAGACCATGATGTCAACGTGGTGGAGAAGAAAGCCATAGAGAAGGGTAAGAAGGTGCCCAGGGTGGCAGGTATTACTCTGTATACTGTATGTGGATGGAATGTTCCATAGACAACCGTGGATGGATGTGTGCTGTTCCCGACAGATTCTGTGCCTCTAAAAAAAAAATACCGGAGAACATATAGCAACTGAGAAAAGTCCTGATACCAGAAGGATGCAGAGAAGGTAAGACGAGAGGGTCCTCTTCACCCAAGCAAAGCCGTGGTGACTCCATGTAATGATATTGGTGCAGTAGTAGACACAGAGAAGGGCCGTCAGCCAACTACAAACAAGTTACTAAACATAAAAAAGAGAAAAACTTCATTTATTAAATATAAATGTGGCCAAAAATATAATATGTTTTGTAAAATCATCAGAGCTTGCATACAGACATTGACCAGAGCCTTGATGAAGTGAATCAGATCCGATGGGCCCAGAGAGAGGCCATTTTTCAGGTTTCCTATGTAAACAAGCATGATGTACAGGTTTAAGGCTATGCCCACCACATATTGATGTATTACAGCAGCAGTCAGGCCGATCACTTCTGCAGAAGCCATAGCGCTGAGAGTTGTGTGTCTTATCAAGGCGAGCAGTCAATGACAAGACTGGAAAGATGCAAAAATCCATCGAGCTTTAGTTACTCATTTACATATCTCCATGATACAGTGAAACAAGGTCTGTGACTGAGACAACAAGGACTAAACATCTGTCATAACTTCTCGTAGTTCTCTTGGACATTTATAAAACTCAATAATGCTCAGAAATTTCCAATGTTAATATCAAAGATTTGATGAAAAGTTTTGAGGTCACTCACAGTTCACAATTACAGATGAGCGAATCGACACTAAACAAATCAGATTCGCTATTGATTTACCCAAAAATCCAGATTCTAATGAATACAAAAATGTGGGGATTTAAATTGTGCGAAACCTGAAAAATGGTGGTCAGTGATGTGCATGTGATGGCTGGAAAGTACTCCATGCAATTCCATGGGATGAGACACATGTCAATGAAATGCGACGTGTCCTACATGTCCTCATGGGGCACCACATTAGCGGTAATGACGACTATTGTGGGTTGTAGTCACCGGCGGAGCTTGTTGGAAAAATCTACTGTGGAAACATTGGCTTGCCAACAATGGAAGCCCAAGTTGGTTTTTGCTCTCCCTTTTCCACACAGTGGCTCCATTGCTTTAGGATCCATCAGCTGTAAAGCTGCGTTATTTGCACTATGTTGTCCTACAAGCATTATGAAAACTGATGATATTCACAAGTACAGTATCAGCACCATCAGGGCATCACGGTAATTACCAGCTTCCATATTATTGAGATATATCGGCTACATTCTCTAGAGGATTTTCATAATTCCGGCGACACTTGACTTAATTCATTCCAAGATAAGTCACATCATAACTCGGAGAAAGAGGAGAAATGTGCAGAGGTCGTAACTCCAAGAGCTGTGCTTTCTATGGAAGAGAGGAGTCAACTATTAGAATGGACAGATGCAAATATCCATGGAGCTTTAGTTACCTATTTACATATCTACATGATACAAGAAGCTGCTTGACTGAGATAGAAATGTCTGATACAATCATTCACTGCTCAATATTGTATTTCTGGTAAATCTTTTGAAGGTGCAGAAAGTCAGAGAAGAAAAATGTTTAATAATGATAAAAATCCTTCACACCATTTAATGGCAAAACATGAGCAGAAAATGACTAAAAGTACACTGGCGCTAACCAAAAGAGCGAATATGGAAGCTGCTGGTACCAAGACAGAGGTTGTGCCTGCCCTGTGAAAATAAACGTACTGATAAATAAAGGCTAAAGCGCGGTGCCCTCCTTTATTTATCAGCAGAAAATGATACAGTATCTAATCCTCCTTTTAATTATGAATATTAACTATTTTTCATTCTCGCTTTTTTATAATTTACAGCACTCTTTCACACATCCGTTGTGCGCCTGACGGCGCCCTCCGGCATTTTTTTGTCCAACCGCATCCGGCGAAATGTGATGCCGGATGCGTTTTTTTTTGCATTGACTTTCATTAGCGCCGGATCGTGCCTGATGTCAGTGCGTTGTATGCGTTTTTGTCCGGATCCGGCGGAAATGTACATTCCGGCGGCCGGACACAACGCAGCATGTAACATTTTTTTTTTATGCCTGAGCTGCCTGATGTGCCTGAAGCGGCGCATCAGGCGGCCGGAAACAATAGAAGTCAATGGAACCGGATCAGACTTTTGTGCAATCCGTCAAAAGTTTGATCCGGATTCTGGAAATCGAGGTCTACTACTACTACTGCTACTACTACTACTACTACTACTACTACATTTACCAGTGTCTCCGGGCATCAGAAACCCTCTTTTTGTGGGTTCAAAAGTTCAGGTCGGATCCAGCAAAAAAACCGGATCTGTTGCATCAGTTTTTTTGTTTCAGCGCCGGATCCGTCCCTTCAGGCATAGGACGGATCATGCCTGATACAAAAAACAGATGTGTGAAAGAGGCCTAACAAAAAATATCGTAATGGATCAAAATTTTTTATTAATTTTTATGAAATTTGCATTTATTATTTAACCTTCCTTTGGGTTTGGGATGAGCCAAAAAGTCATGGATGTTCGGAATCGGTTGCCAAATCTGAATTTGCCATATTTGTGCCATATTGCTAACTAGAGTTGAGCGATACTTTCCGATATCCTAAAGTATCGGAATCGGAATGGTATCGCCGATATCACTAAAATATCGGCGATACCCGATACCGATACCGGAAGTCCCATGTAAGTCTATGGGAACAAAATATCGAAATTAAAAAAACCCCATTCTTTCCTTGTAAACACTAAATATACACACATAGAATACATATATATATATATATATACATGTCATTGTGACATATATATATACATATATGTATAGTTTATACACTTCTACATAGTAAAATATCCTCTGATTCAATTGCCGGGTAAAGCCGGCTTCTGTGAAAAGACAGAAGCACCCGACATGAAATGACACTTGGTGTACATAGGGTTAACCATGTCTTTTCATGTCGTTTGCTATCTGATTTGCACAAACAATTAAATCAGACTATGTGTGCAAAATTTCACACCTGTAGGGGTTAATTAAAGTGTAAATTCGTTGTTAAAAAAACGGACTTTTTTGCTACGAATTTACACCTTTAATTAACCCTACAGGTGTGAAACTTTGCACACATAGTCTGATTTAATTGTTTGTGCAAATTAGATAGCAAAGGACATGAAAAGACATGGTTAACCCTATGTACACCAAGTGTCATTTCATGTCGGGTTCTGCATTTTCACAAAAGCCGGCAATTGAATTAGCGGCTATTATACTATGTAGAAGTGTATGAACTACAAATATAAATATATATATATATGTGTCACAAATTCAATGACATGTATATATATATATATATGAGGTGTAAAATTGCTGAAAAAAAATGCGTGGGCTCCCGCCCTATTTTCGCAACCAGACAGACAAAGCCAGTGAGTGGGGGCAGATAATAATAGCCCAGAGAGGGACCATTATTTTTGCCCCCCCCGGCTACTAACATCTGCCCCCAGACACCCCGGGAAAGACAAATCTATAATTAGATTCGCCCTTTCTGGCACTTTGCCCGTCTATTCCCATTGCCCTGTAGCGGTGGCGAATGGGTTAATATGGGGTTAAAGCCACCTTGCTATTGAAAGGTGACCTTAAGCCAGGTTAATAATTGAGAGCTGTCAATTAGACAACTATCAATTATTAATCCTATTGCATGAAATAAAAATAAAACACACACACTTTAATTAAAAATCATTTTAATGAAATAAAGACACATGTTTTTGACCATCTTTTATTTTACTGCAAAAACCATTTCCTGTAATAAAAATAAAATAAAAAAGCAAAATTATTCTTACCTATCCCATGCACAGTCAAGTCCCACGGTGTAATCCTTCAGAAAGGGTTAATGTTTACTGCAGGGACCGCAGCTAATGCTGCAGCCTCACAGTAAACCCCAAATGAATGAGTTCCTCTCCTGCCTGACAGGAGAGTAAAGGCTGGGTCTCACATAACGATACACCAGCGATCCCGACAACGATATGCACTTGTCAGGATCGCTGGTGTATCGCTACATGATCGCTGCTGAGCTGCCAAACAGGCAGCTCAGGCAGCGATCTGGGACAGCGACACTGCGGGTAACATCGCCTAAGGGCCCGTCTCACATAGCGATATCGCTACCGAGATCGCTGCTGAGTCACTAGTTTTGTGACGCAGCAGCGAGCTCACCAGCGATATCGCTGTGTGTGACATTCAGCGACGATCAGCCCCCCTGCCGGGTATCGCTGATCGTCGCTGAAATGTCAGGACCTTTTTTTGATCGCTGGTTTCCCGCTGACAGGCACGCATCGCTGCGTGTGACAGGGGGGAGACCAGCGATCCGCTGGTAACCAAGGTACACAGCGGGTTTCCAGGCACCGCGCAGCGCTTGGAAACCCGCTGTGTACCTTGGATACCAGCTCCCTGCATCAGGGCGCTGGTATCCAAGGTACACAGCGGGTTTCTAGGCACAGCCCCGCGCCTGGAAACCCGCTGTGTACCTTGGTTACCAGCGGATCGCTGGTCTCCCGCCTGTCACACGCAGCGATGTGTGCCTGTCAGCGGGAAACCAGCGATCAAAAAAAGGTCCTGACATTTCAGCGACGATCAGCGATACCCGGCAGGGGGGCTGATCGTCGCTGAATGTCACACACAGCGATATCGCTGGTGAGCTCGCTGCTGCGTCACAAAACTAGTGACTCAGCAGCGATCTCGGTAGCGATATCGCTATGTGAGACGGGCCCTTAAGTGGAAAGCTTAATTGATTGCTTTCCACTTTCACTTCAGGTCAGCCAGGGACACAATCAGTGACGTCAGAGGGAACTGATTAACAAAAATAGGGGTTCCCTTCGAAAAAAAAATGGCGTGGGGTCCCCCCTATTTTTGTTAACCAGCCAGATGAAGCAGACCGCTGAGGCCTGGATTTTCAGGCTGTTAAGGAGCCAAGATCCATGGACCTTGCCAGCCTGATAATACTAGGCCACAGCAGTCTGCATACCTTGGCTGATTAACAAAAATAGGGGATCCCCTCGAAAAAAATTGGCGTGGGGTCCCCCCTATTTTTGTTAACCAGCCAGATGAAGCAGACCGCTGAGGCCTGAATTTTCAGGCTGTTAAGGAGCCAAGATCCATGGACCTTGCCAGCCTGATAATACCAGGCCACAGCAGTCTGCATATCTTGGCTGATTAACAAAAATAGGGGATCCCCTCGAAAAAAATTGGCGTGGGGTCCCCCCTATTTTTGTTAACCAGCCAGATGAAGCAGACCGCTGAGGCCTGGTTTTTCAGGCTGGTAAGGATCCAATATCCATGGACCTTGCAAGCCTGATAATACCAGGCCACAGCAGTCTGCTTAGCTTGGCTGGTTAACAAAAATAGGGGATCCCCTCGAAAAAAAAACGGCGTGGGGATCCCCCCTATTTTTGTTAACCAGCCAAGTAAAATGCAGACTGCTGCGGCCTGGTATTAAAAGACTGTCAAGGCCCATGGATTTTGGCCCTCAACAGCCTGATAATACCAGGCTACAGCAGCCCCACATTTGGCGCATCAAAAGATGTGCCAATTGTGGCACTTTACCCGGCTCTTCCCACTTGCCCTGTAGCGGTGGCAAGCGGGGTAATAAGGGGTTAATGTCACCGTTGATTGCACGGTGACAATAAGCCCGGTTAATAATGGAGAGGTGTCAATAAGACACCGATCCATTATTAATCCCAAAGTTATTAAATGTATAAAAAAAAGACAAAGCAAGAAAAAAGTCTTTTAATGAAATAAAAGAGACAACACAGTTTTCATTTCTTTTATTATACACTCATTCCTGCGACGCCATCGATCTCCTGTAAAAAAAGAAAAAAAACAAACCAACAGTATACCACCTGTCCGACGCAGTCCATAGTATCGACTGTCCCACGACGATCCAGCTCTCCTACATCAGAATGACAGGCAGAGCCTGACATCCCGGCGCAGCACAGCTGATTACCTGCTTCCCCGGCGGTGACGTCATCGGACTGACTGCTTTACGGCCGGGATTACCCAGCAGTCACTGCAGTTATCGCGAGAAAACTGCATGTGACCGCCGGGGAAAGAAGATTGCGGCCATGAAGCAGCCCGGGATGTGACCGCCGGAGATCTTCTGCCGGGTAAGTGCCGCTGACTCCTGACAGACCCGACCGACGGACACTGACAGTGACAGTGACAATCCCGATTCCGGTATCCGATAAGACGAAAATATCGGAACTCAGAATCGGAATTCCGATACAGCTAATATCGGCCGATACCCGATATTTGCAGTATCGGAATGCTCAACACTATTGCTAACCTATTCTTGCCAAATTTATGTTTGCGATCGATTCTCAACACATTCAGTCATTTCTACTCTCTTTTGCTCCAATAACATTGGCTCCTTATTATGCTCTGAGATCAATGCAGATCCTGGAGCATAATACACTTTTTTTTTAAGGAAAAAGTAAAGGAAAAAAAATCTGTCTTCTGTTATCTGTCTTCTTAGACAGTATTGTAGAGCAGTCTTCACGTGTCCGTCCTTAGTATTTTATTGTACCCACCAGACTCAGCGTCTCCTACACTCACTAGACCTCGAAGTACATTATGACATCACGAAAAAGGAGACGGCACTGGAAAACGCCGAAGACGACCCAGTGAAGATCACACTGCTGAACAGCCTGAAGAAGAAAGGTAAGAGCTGGGTGGAGTTTTCATTTTTTTTAACCCCTTAACATCCATTTTCAATCCTGCAAAATAGCAGGAGACTGGAATTTTTCTGCATTTGATCAAATAAATCCAAATATTTGCTAAAATTGATTGCAAATTATTCATTTCTACTAGATATTCTATATAAAAAATATTGATGGGATTTACATTTCTCTTTTGTTCATTAACGTCGCTTTTTGCTGATTTTTGATAGTTTTATTTTTAACACCACTATTTTTAAAATTATTCTTACTTTGTAGAATTTTTTCCGTACCTGCATTACACCTTTCCGTGATATTGTACATATATATATATATATATATATATATATATATAATGTGGCAGACAGACTAACATACAAAATGAAATATCCAAGTTAGTGAGACAGAGATGAAAGACAAAAAAAGTTTTACTTTGTATTGTAAAATGAATAGATTTGATTGTAAAAAGATGAATTTGGACTTTTCTAGATGAGATGACACAATTCTAAATTTTAATTAGTACAAAGTTACAATTTTCAAAATTGATTTCTGTCTGAACTCTTATTTCCCACATTTTCTGGTGGTGAAATAGGCATTATGACCATCACAGAAAATGACCATTGGTCTAAAGTCTCGAATTTCATCACCAAGTCAATAAACACGTTTATGCCCTCCCTTATTATAAAGTGCCCTAGAACCCAAATCAGACTGTAAATTGCTTTCTGTCTCTCGGCGTTATGAGGGCAATGACATTTAAACAGAAAACTTTACCTTAATAAAAATTTGCAATCTAAATATTGCTGTGTAAAATTTATTACAACCTTCACGATGTTAAGTCTCAGCCTCTCGGTTACTACTCGCCCTTACTAAGAACTTCCCTACAAGAGTCCTCCTAAGCTTGACGCTGCTTTGGATGATGATGATGGCTTCTGATAGTAGATAAAATATAATAAAAATCCAGATGATTATTGCATCAACATCGGAGGTCCCAGGTGCGACATTGAAGTAAAAGATGAGTGCAACATTGTTGATTAGAGAACTGAGGAGAAACAGGATCATGGTTCTGGTGGCATTAATCTGGGTTTGCAATTTAGAATGTGTATTATTCTGCGTCATTCTCCACATATGATTTATTAGAGACCATGATGTCGACATGGTGGAGATGAAAGCTGTAGAGAAGGGTAAGAAGGAGCCCAGGGTGGCAGGTATTACTCTGTATGTTGTATGTGGAAGGATGCTTCCGTGGACGCTTGTGGATTGACGTGTGCTGTTCCCGGCAGATTCCATGTCTTGTCAAAGCGAGCAGTCCATGGTAAGACTGGAGAGATGCAAACGTCCACTAAGCTTTGATACAGGAAAGATGTGTATCTTTGTACCGTGTTATCCAGTAGATAGAAAAATATTTAGAGTTGAGAGTCCTCAGTGGTTGATACCTTTTAATGGCTAACTGAAAAGATGGTAACAAATTGCAGCTTTCGAGACTACTCAGGTCTCTTCATCAGGCAAAGACTAATACTAATATTATTTAATAATAATTCACAAGCTCATCAACCGTATCATCAGGGCATATGGTAATCAACAACTTCCTTCCACAATTTTGAGGTTTCTCAGTTTCCTTCTACAAAGGGATTTCATAACTACGGCATCACCTGACTTGATTTAATTAATGATTCTAAAGTTGCCAAGTAACAATAGAGATGAAGAGGAGAACTGTGCAGAGGCCGAAGCTCCAAGATCTGAGCTTCCTATGAAAGCTATCAGGGAGAGATAAGCGGATCAGGCAAAATTCGAATTCATCACGAATGTCCCTTATTATGCTCTGCGCTCTCTCTACACCGCATAGCATAATAACCATAATATGCACAAACAATAAATAAATAAAATCTATATAGTCTTCTCTCCAGCCCGTCCGGGCATCACCACAGTCTCTCTAGGCCGAGACTTAAGGTTTTGCTATGCTCTGAATGGTTCGACACATCTGGCTGCAAAGGTTGTGGTGCACGGTGTGACGTTTTCTGCCCCGACCATGCGCAGAACTCTCCTCGCAAACCCGGAATCCTCGGCCCAGCGACTGAGGCACAAGGGAATTCAGTGCTGCCAATGCCAATCCGAAGAAGTGATGAGGACTGGATGGGGCAAGATCGTTTTTCTGGTAAATCCAATGGACACGTAAAAAGTAAGTGATGAAAAATGTTCGATAATGACAAAATCTTTCACCAGAAATCTATAACATTAATATCACAGAAATATTTATTTAAAGGCAGTACACACCCAGAAATGACATAGTATCTAGTGAATATGAATTTAACTATTAATATATTCAGTGTTTTTTATATAACATTGAGCGAAGCATTAATGGAGTAAAATGGGCTGCCAGGGTACAGTCAGGAACGTCCTGGAGAAGAACTGTAAGAAGATGGATAAAATATTATCAACATTTTCATCAGCCTCTGAATGCGCCAAAATATAAGAAAATATTGAATATTGTAAATGTAAACCACATTATAGACTATTTTTATACAATTTTGTGCAGAAATTGGCCAATTTGTGTGTGCCCACCGCCACCGCAAAGATGACCTCTCTCTCCTGACCTCTTCTAGCTCAAACGTCTACAAATGTAAAGGACATACAGGACCCATCACTGATTACACTCGGCCTTCAGGCTCCGTCAGACATCCATTTCTTTCATGTATAAGATCATAACCCTAGATTCATCAGTGATTTGTCGAGTTTTATTAGTTCTTCATCATACACTGCACTGACTGCACTCAACACGGACAACTCGACAGACGTCTTTACATTCGAACAGTTAACACTTCGCGCTGTACGGCCCTATGGACCCTATGGTGCGTGTTTAAAATTAACATGAGTGAAGGTAGAAAGAAAACATATTTGATGTACGAGTTATTCAAAATTTTATTTATCTTGTGATTCTTTTTACTCAAAGTTGCAAATTGTAAAAAATATAAACTAAATAGTGGAGTAACGTGCAGTGTACGGCGCTATTGTGCCAAAACAATAGAACAACAGATCTTGAAATATTGCAGTTTTTACACTAATCACTAGAGGAGACACAAGACTGACTCTTCCTAATGTTTATCTTCTCACAGCTTTCTGTAAAAGCACAGGATCTTCGCCATGACTTGCCTCCTTAGCTTGGGGTTGGCAAAGGTAATGACGAGAGACTCTGCTGTTGGAAAAGACATAAATACCAACCAGTTGACAGCTGTTAAAGAATTTTCAGGGTTGGGGCTCAGAGACAAAAACAAAATTTCGCTTGCACAAAATATGATGGAGATTGTAAGGAACAGCCACATGGTTCTTATGGCATTAATGTGAGCCTGGTATTTGGTTTTCGATAATCCAGATTCCTTCTGCTTGATCTTCCATAGATGTCTTATGAGTGAAGAGTTGGTCACTATGATAGAGACCAAGATAAGTAGGAATGGCGCATAGCATCCTATAAAGGATGTGGTTTGTACGTAAATGGGCTGAAGATAGTAAGTCCCACTGATAAATATCGGGCCAAGGCTGATGTTCACAGCAGATTGTTGAGTGACTTCCAAAGTTGCCGTCCAGATGGTGGGAAGACTAATGAAGAAACAGCCCACCGCTGACAAAAGAAGAAGACGCGGTAGATACTTTGAGAAGTTCCTCTTGGACCAGACAAAGAATGGATGACTGAAGTTAGAGATGGTGACACAGTAATAGATACAGAGCCAGGCAGTGAGCCAGAAGGTGAAGTATACGAGAGTCAGCATGCCCACAGTGATCTGGAGAATGATCTCCCGAACAACCACTGAATAAATGAAGAAAATGTATAGTAGACCCCCGATGCTGAACAGACACGGGAGAGCGATGTTCACCACTGATATGACAAGGTGGATAAGATCAGGGGGATTCAGCTTCTGTCCAGTCTTCAGACTCTTGACACCAGCCACCAAGATGCACGCGTTCAGAATATACCCAACCCCACTGTCCACAATGCCGAGGAGTATCACAAGGATCAGCACTGAACTCGGCATCATGAACCTCCTGTGGATGCGTTTTTGTTTGAACCAGTAATGTATTGACTAAAGTTTAAAAAAAAAGATCCTATATTTGATGTACGAGTTATGCAAAAAGTGTTCAGCATGAGTTTTGTTTTTACGCAGTTTTGCAAATCAAATGTTAGCACCTTTTTTTTCCAGCCAAATGATGTTGCAGAGTGTAACCACGCCTCACAGTGTAAGGGTTACGGCTAGACTCATCTCTATGCCATCTTTCTTTGACTGCTTTTCTTAAAAAAGCCATTCATATTATATCTTATGACAACGTTGTAAACAGGTTTGTACTTTTTGTACTTTATAGAGTGTATAAATGTATATTATTCTGGTCATGCTCTGCAGCCGTGCAGCCCAGGTCTTTATGTTTCAAGAATATATAAACAGCTTAAAGTGTATCTAATGCAATGAATGTCGATTAATGACTGAGTCTAATATATGCAGAATGGTTCTGTTTAGTGGTGGAAGGAAAGGTGACTACGGGTGAGAGGATTTACCAAGATTTTAATTGGGCAAATCATGTACATTGTTTAGGGAAATTCAATTTGAATGCAAAAATTGAGGCAACTTCTCCCCTTTTCATGTGGTTTCACTTTTTCTGACTCGGTCTCAAGATTATCCACCCTGTCCATTACCAACATCTTTATTAATTATCAGTTCCCTTCTAGCTGTTACGACCTACTGCCTCTGTGGCTGTTATGACCTGCTGCAGATGTAAACCGTAGCCAGACAGCAGCTTTTGACAGCATTCCTGAGGAATATTAGCCCAGTCCTCATGGGCATTGGCCTCCAGGTCACTAATATTTTGGGGTTTGGGAGCTGAAGTCATATCTTCACAATGATTTTCTATGGGATTGAGTTAGGCGTCCATGACGGCCATTCCAGAATCTTCCCAGACTTTTGGGGTATGCTTGTAAACATACTTTGACTCATACCCTTCTGTTGGACATGCAGTAGGGAAGTCTCTTTTGCAATGCAAGTCTATGGAGCTTCGTTCTGGCGCTCCATAGACTCATATTGTAAGCACAAGACCAAGCAATGTGGCGGCCTTTCTCGATGACAACTTTACTTCTTAGAGAACGGGAGTATTCAGGTTTTCCAGGGATTTCCACCTGCAGTAGCTTGTAACGTCACTGTCAATATATCACTTGTGCTTTGTGCATGTGGATGCAAATCTGGTGGTTAGGCTTTGCCTTTGAACTTTCCGCTTTACATCCAACTGTTACTGGAAGCAGTGTTGGACTAGAGAACATTGAGTCCACCAGAGAATATCTAGGGGCCCACAATGCAGCAAAATATTAATCATACTGCATGGAAAAGGAGGACAGTACTGGGCTCGAAAAGACAAAGCGTGTGAGACTTAATGCCAGTGATTTCTTTCATTTTCCTTCCTGTCCTGTTTTCGTAGTGTTTCTGCTTGATAAAAGTTTCTCTATTTTACCTACATTGCATTTGGGGAATACATCGGAGAAGCATGAAATCTAGTTTGTTATCAAAATGGTCAAATGGGGGAGTGTTGGGTAGTGTTTTTTTATATTGTAAGGTTGCAGCTGAAAGGTCCTGGATGGAAGATATGTGTCTCCGAGTTCCCAAGCCTCAGCGATGTAGGACCGGAGAAGCAGACTGTTAGGGTCTGCGGAACCACCAAATATAAGATGTGGAGAGGTGCGTTCGCAGCCGGGGTCCACCGTGCAGGCGGAGCCTGCTGCTAGTAAAATGGCGCAAGAAGCAAACTCTGTTATCCCGCAGAGTCGCCAAAATAAACACCGCAATGTGCTGTGGCAATATGTGCGAACTGTTATTCCACAGAGCCGCTAGAAGGAGAGCCGCAGCGCTATATGGCGATGTGTGCGCACTCACTAGACACAACTGAGTCGCAAAGAAAACACGCTAGGGCGCTGTCTAGCGTTGAAAGTGAACCCTGTTAGTCACAGAGCCGCTGAGACAAACTTCTGTGTCCTGTCAGGCACCCAGATACACAGTAACAGCTAAGCGAACATAGAACGTGATCATGCGCTAATGTCCTCGCGGGAGACACCCGCAATCTATGGCGTCTGAACGCCAGGCCCTGAATACGGCAATCAAACTCCTCACCGGTTATGCCGGTAATCTAGGGCATCTAGGACCCGACCCTGACCAGCTACCATACAAACTCCTCACCGATTAAGTCGGTATTCTAGGGGCTTATTTCAGCCAGGCCCTAACCACACACACGCATGACCACACTGGCGCAATAGCATAAATGGTTGATATTAGCGCATGGCGGCCCAGCCATGCTAACCTTTTATAGCAACAGCTACAGGACCTGCCAGAAACAAGGACCAATGAGAAACTGTTCCAAAACACATGCCGTTTCAGAACCTTCCTGGCGACCAATAGGAGCTGCTGCAGTACCTGAGCATGTGACCCCTGATCTCCAATGAGAGATCTTACCCTGGGCATGCTCAGAAGGGGAAACGCAGGACTTCGTCCCAAAGACGTCTGCTCCAGCACTGGCTATAATAGCAGATCCAGGAGAGGCAGCAGCAAGTCTTTGCACAGTACTGGAATGGGCAAGACGCTGGGACCAACGTCTCTGCTGAGCAGGCTCCACTGCGGCCGGAGATTAATGGGGAACCGCAGCGGGACGGGTTCGAGACTCCCCTTGTGCAGCAGCGGGAACTCGAACTCTAACACAGACTCCATCACATATAGAGCTGAGAGCTGTTTCGTAATGGACCCTAATTTTGGGTCCTGGTTTTAGGAACGGCTTTAGAGCTGGGTGGGACTGGCCTTTCCCATACCTCCAGTTGCAGGATTCGGGACGTGTAACATAAGACAATCCAACTGCCTCATTCAGTGTCTGTGAGTAGAGGTGGAAAACACCTCTGTGGTGTTAGTCAAATAATGACAAGCAGTGAGTGTGTCTGAACAGGTGAGCTGGTGACTCTAAGTGGACTATTTATTTTTTTGTCACCCCTTTGTGCTGGAAAAGGCTGTTTTCTTCAATAACCTGGAAAGTTTATGGACATTTAATATATGACATATTTGTTTGGAATTAAAGAACTGGATCCCTGTGTGTGCACCAGCATCTACCAGAGAGCAGATCCCAGACAATACACATAAGGCATTTTTTCACACTTTATTCTAGCATTAGTAATGGAGATATCTGACCGACACCTTACAATTATTATCACTGGAGCTTAAAATCGGCCAGCGTTGTTTTTCATTGCCTCAAGATTGACCCCCTCACTATTGATTCCCTGCTTAATGGGGTTGTCCGGTTCACATGCGGGAAAATATATGGGCTCAGCGCTGGAGCCCACGTGGAGTGCGGGGACACGACCAATGACATACCTATATGTCATAGGTCGTGAACGGGTTAAGAATATAAACAGTCCAGAACTGAAAGGCCCTTTACTGGCTGTCAGATAAGACCTTGTTGGATGGAGAGATATCACTTCTGTATCTCAGCTGTCTTATTTCTAAGGAAATGTTATTGTGTTATTTTACGGGATGTAATCTATGTGATAAATGAGTAATGGCGTACCAGCTGTAAATCTAGAGTTCGGTAGACACTGTGCTACTATGTATATTAATATTCATTATTACTGCTGTGCTATGTGACTGCTGCAACACATGTATCACCAGATCTGTCACCCATCATATGAGTGATGCAAGTGATTGCTGATGTCAGGGCCAATATGGGAGATGAAATAAATCCTCATTCATCTCCAGGTGTCACTGAGTAGCAGTGCTGAGGTCAGGTAGGGCTGTGAAGGCTGAAGGTTGCTCTGAGTTAATGCACAGAGTTGCTGATGACATTTCTGAGTCATGAATTAGCCCTTGGTCGCATTAGTAATATTCCCACACCTGGGAGTGTGTGCAGAGCATAGAAAGGTCCTATTTCTTGCCTGCAGAGCAAAGAAACAATCAGATAAGAAGAGGAGAAGCTGTGGAGCCTTGAAGAAAAGCTGGTGTCAGAGCTAGCCAGCAGTAGGGGTGAGTAACACTTGATATTAGGTGCACCGCCCATGGGGTCACAGACTGTGTCCATGTGGAGGAGACCAAGTTCATTTGCATGAGAAAGGGTAACATTTCCTACAGCAAAGGAGAGCAAATAAGCTTTTTCTTGACAGAATGCAGCCCCCCTAGAGGGGTCAGAGTGCTGATGTATCAGGACCTGTCCCACACGGCTGCAGGACACCACCAGGAGGACCGACATTACACACCCTGTGAACGCAGCATTGTCATGAGAAATAATATGCACGGACTATTAAGATCAAGCAATGAAAGATTTGAGGAATATCGTAACCTTGTTCTCTTCTCCAGTACAACCTCTATGGAGATGTTGTTTCACCCATGAAAATTCATATGGCAATTTTGGGATGAAGGATCCGTGGCTTTATTGGACATTTTACTATTGTGATATATGCATGTTACAATCCGCTGGTTCTGGAGTGTTTTCTGGCTACGATTGGTCCAGAGATACAGGTACACATGGTATAATATTACCAATCCATACGGACCATGTCCCCTCATATAACGCTACTTGTCACACCATATGCGTTGTTTGTAGGGTGACAGTTTGTGTTCTCTGTATTCTGTCGGTATAATGCGTTGGTTTTATTGACAACTGACAACAATCTGTCCTTTTTATCGATTTTTATATTTTGAATCTTTAGTAATATTTTTCTATATTAAAATATTGAGGATCATCTGCTCCTTCATAGTCTCTATAGGTCTAGAGGCAAAGTACGGTAATATTGCATAGAGCCAGCTGTAGACATATCCATTACACCGCGCTGCCTGGTTACACTTTGCTGCATCGTTTGGTTGGAAATGAGATATAAACACCTGATTTGCAAAAACAAACTCAGACTAAACACTTTTTGCATAACTCGCACATCAAACATAAAAAATTTTTTTAACTTCACCGGTTCAGCCAAAGACTCGTCCACCGGAGGTTGATGATGCTGAGTACATGATGGATCCTTGTCCTTGTGACAGTCTTCAGCTTATCGGACACCGGGTTGGGATACATTCTGAATGTGGGCATCTTGGTGTCTTGTGTCGAGAGCTTGAAGACTGGACAGAAGTTAAATCCTCCCGATGTAATCCACCTTGGGTTGGTGAACATTGCGCTCCATTTTTTGCTCACAATACAGGGTCTATTATCTCTGTCCTTTGCTTCTTTTCTGTGTATTAGCGAGGTCTATGTCTCAATCACTGTGGGCACGATGACTCTCGTATACTTCACCTACTGGCTCACTGCCTGGCTCTGTATCTATTACTCTGTCACCATCTCTACCTTCAGTCATCCATTCTTTCCCTGGTCAAAGAGGAACATCTCAATGTATCTGCCTCGTCTTCTTCTTCTGTCAGCAGCCGGCTGTTTCTTCATTAGTCTTCCTGCCATCTGGACCATAACTATGCAAGTCTCTCTACAAAACCCTGCGAATTGCAGCCTTGATCCCAAATTTATCAGTGGGTTTATAAATTTTCAGCCCTTTCACATACAAACCGCATCATTTCTAGGATGCTTCGTGCCATTTCTACTGATCTTGGTCTCTATCATAGTGACCAACTCTTCACTTATAAGACATCTACGGAAGATCAAGCAGAAGGATCAAGCAGAAGGATTCTGGATTGTCCAAAACCAAAGACCAGGCTCACATTAATGCCATAAGAACCATGTGGTTGTTCCTCACAATTTCCATTGTATTATGTATAAGTGAATTGTTGCTGTTTTCAATGAGCCGCAACCTTGAAGACCCTTATACAGCTTTGAGTGGGTTGGTGTTTATCTCTTTCCCAACAGCAGAGTCTCTCATCATTACCTTTGCTAACCCGGAGTTAAGGAGGCAAATCATGGCGAAGGTCCTGTACTTTTACAGAAAGGTATAGCCGTAAGAAAATTAAAGATTAGGAAGAGTCAGTCTTGTATCTACATTCGTGACCCATGTAAAACTTGGAAAAGTTCAAGCCTCTGATTCTCAGAAGAAAATCTCCATATAGAGAACTCAATTTAAAATGTAAGGACTCAAAACAGAAGCAAGATGGGCTGTCAACAGTAAGAAACGTGGAAATGAAGCATTAAATATTTATTCCAGTAATATTGAACAATTCGACTCAAAAACAGTAACATCTTGGACCTGATAAAGAGGACAGACCATTCTTGAAACTTGCCTTGCAATAAACATTTTACGCACCTTGCTTTATCTGGATGTTCCTCATTATCTGATGAAGGTACACCGAAACGCACGTCGAGGAGGACGTATACTAGAAACACTGCTGTCTATATCCAATAAAGTACATATACCACTGATATCCTGTGTGAGACAGTGAAGGAATATGTGTCGAATGGGGTGTACATTTCACCTAGGTACTGTGCTGTATGGTATAAGGGAAATGTGTGGCTTTGTAAACCTAGTGGTAGAGAAAGGTCACTACACCTTACATTCAGTACACACTTGCAGCTCAGGCCTGAAACCACTCAGCTGTTAATTAGGAGACCAGAAGTAGGTGTCTGCGAACACAGACAGAGAGCTCACTTAGTCTGGACAAGGAGTCCGGCACAAGAAGCAGTCTCCAGGAGTTTGAGCTGTCTCAGTCTGGGTGCTCGATGTACCCTGGACACAGGAGTAGTCTCTGTGAGAATCCATGCGGATAGCTGCTGAATAGGAGGGGAGCTCTCTCAAGTCTGGACGTTGAAGGTGCCTTCAGACACAAGGAGGAGACTCTGTGAACCTCCATGCTGGTAAATGCTGAACATATGTGTTGTTTTGGCTCCGGCTGTTAGAGTCGGGACCCGGATAGATAGGGAAATCTATCTAAGTGTAGTAAGTGGCTAGACAAGCCCAGGTCTTCTGTTTATGATTTGTTTTATGTCTTGTTTGCTTTTGACTTTAAATAAAACTGGTTGCGGCCAGTTGCACCAGTACTGCTGTGAATGAACTGTTTCCGTGCCACTCTGTCTACCCGGACGGCGATCCCAGAGCTATATCCCCTGAAAAGCTTACAATTGGCGGAGAATGCGGGCAGCACAGTGGCTGATACAATTGGTGCTGGAATGTGCGTGCAGCACAGTGGCGAGAGACAGCAATAAAGGTGAAGTCTGTTGAAGCAGCAGCAGAGAAAAAAAAAAGTGTGTCAGCAAAAACGTCTGATTGGAGCAGTCTTAAAGAGACAGTAGCCCTAATAGACTTTGCAAAGAGAAAAAAGTGTGTTAATAAAGGAGAAACGTCTGTTGGAGCAGTCTTAAAGAGACAGTGGCCCTAATAGAGTTTGCAGAGGAAAAAAAAAAAAGTGTCTGCACAGCAAAGCTGAATTTTCTGTGGAAAAGACTGTGGAGTGTGTATGTCTTGAGTGAAGACTGCCGTTGTTGAGACAGAGAAGTCTGACAGCATGGATGACAGCATGGAGGTGCTGTTTGAACAAATGGCGCAAGTTAATGTGCAACATAAGACTGCCGTGGTTGAGACAGATAAGTCCGGCAGTATGGAGGAGCTCCTTGAGTACCTGGTCCAGGCCCAGCGGAGCATGCAGCAGAGCATGGAGCGGCAGCGCCTGCAGCACCAGCAGCGCATGCAGCAGGCCCAGCAGCAATTCCTGCAGCAGCAGCAGGAGAATAACCGGTTGTTTTTTGAGCAGGTTGCAGCACTACAAAAGACTTGCAGCGCATCGTCCCAAAGTAATGTTGCAAAGTCACCTGCATTGTCCGCTGTAAAGAAGGCGGTAAGACGGTCCCTGAAAAAGATGACACCTCGTGATGATGTGGAGGTATATCTCACTAGGTTTGAGGGACTGGCAGAGAAGGAGAATCTGCCCCTATCTGAATGGGCCATGATGGTCGCACCCTATCTGATTGGAGAACCCCAAAGGGCCTATGCTGACCTGAGCGAGCAGGACAGCCAAGACTATGCCAAGCTGAAAGCGGAGATTCTTACCCGGCTGGGTGTTACGGTGACAGCCAGTGCCAGAGGAGTTCATGACTGGAGATGCAGTTGGGAGTCTGCAGTCAGCAAACCTGATTATGGAGTTGAAAAGGTGATAGTGAACCGCTACACCCGAGCATGTCCTCCTGAGGTACAGCCAGAGGTCGGACAAGGAGACCACCAGGACGCCAATCGTCTGGTCAGCCTGATGGAGAAGGCCTTCGCCAGCAAAGACTGTCTCCGTGACCAGCCGTCTGAGAGGTCGTCACTTCAGAGTTCCCGGACGCTGAACTCTCGCGGTAAGAGCGTTCCAGCTGTTGGGGACATGGGGTATGCTGATAAGCGGGTTCAGGCCCGAGGGGACATGTGGGTGGAAAAGTGTGATGGACAGTGTTGGAGATGTCGTGAAATTGCAGCCAACTTTCCAATAGAGGGGGAGCCTATGTGTTGTGATGTTGGCGGATCCCTCTCTCCCTGCGCAGAGCCTGTGTGTGAGTCCACCTCAGCCGAGGAGACGGGACCACGGGGGTCCCCGGTGGTTGTAGGTGACTGCCCAGCACAGGCCCTCTTGGACTCAGAGAGTCCAGTGACTTCCGTATGTGACAGCCTGATTGATAGGGACTTCATCCCTGATAAGCACCTGAGTATGGTGTGCATCCATGGAGACACCAAAGTCTACCCAGAGACTGCCATGGACTTGGTCCCCAAACTCGGGGAGGTTTCATATGAAGTGGGGGTAGTGAAGAACCTGGTGCAACCCGTTATATTGGGTAATGACTTTCCCCGATCTAAGGATCTCTGGGGGAAAAATGTTTCTGATGGACAGTGTGATGAAGCTCCTATTGAGGGTGCGCAGTCCCGAGGGGCGGAACACAATGCTAGTGGGCCGTTAAACTTATATGATGATGATGATGATAATCATGATAATGATGCTGATACTGATGATGATGATGATGATGATGATCATGATAATGATGCTGATACTGATAATGATGATGATCATGATAGTGATGATGATATTGATCCTAATCATGATAATGATATTGATAATGATGATGACTGTGATAGAGATGAAATTCCTTTGCAGGTGATGTTGGGAGACGAGGATGGTGGTTCTCGGGAACCGAGTGTCCCTGACTTACCTGTGTCCTGTGACAATTTTGAGAGTGAGCAGTGGCGAGACCCCACTCTTAAAACGGCACAGGAAAATATAAGTGTTCTAAATGAGGTTTCCCAAGAGCCTGGCTCTGAGGAGAGGTTTCCTCAGGTTGCCATAAACAATAACCTATTGTATAGGGACACTAAAGTCCAGGATGAGAATGAGAATGAATTGTATAACCCTGAAAGTGAGCAGGATGCGAATGAGAATGAATTGTATAACCCTGAAGGTGAGCCGGATGTGGCTGAGAAAAAGGGGTCAGACAGGGATAGTGATAGTGAATCATCTGATGACGATCAAGCAACCAGTGCAAATGAGGAAGGCATGGTAGCAGAGGAGGTTGAGAGTCCTGAGAAGAAAGCTGATGCTGACCTTACAGCCGGACAGAAGATGGCATCTGAAGATGTTTTACAGTTGGCCAATTCCCTGGCAAAGACTAAGGTGAAAGGAGGAGAGCTGAGCTTTAAAGGCAGGACTCTGAAACTGAACACAGCACAAGTGGATGCTGTCGAAGATGAGAAGTTATCAATGTATGGTGTGGATCTGCATCATGCCCAGGACTCTGAAGGTAATGCTGCAGAGGTGGAAAAAGCCATGGAAGTGGTGGTCACCAAGCCAGATGCCTCATCAGAAGCTGAGGTCTCAAGTGAAGCTGTGAGGAACAAGACTGAAGATATGGGGACTGACTCTGCCCAGGAATCTGTTTTGGCCAGAGACAGTGGCGTGGATGGTGTACTGTCCGGATCAGTAGCGGCAACTCGCAAAGTTCAGGCTGGAAGTTCGGCACCAGGTGGTTCATCAGTGTTCCCGAGCGACACAAAGGATCTGGATAAATCACAAGATGAGATTTTGAGACATCAGGCTGGCATTGGTGAGCTCAAGCGCACTTTCATGGAGTCTACATCTGAGCCACGTCCCAACGAATGGGAAAAGCTATGTATTACTCCGTTGCCGCTGCAGATACACGAGAGCCCAGATGGGATGCAGAACGTGGTGGAAGAGAAGAGCCAGGCGGGTTCTGAGTATACAGATGCAGCTATCAAGGAGAACTTGAAAGCTGGAATAAATGGAGATATTGGATACCATAGTGATGTGACTGAAGAGGTAGAATGTAAGACTGACGGTAGGGCTTCTGAGCATGTTCTACCAGAAGAGCCTGAAGAAGGGGCCGAGGACGTAAAGGACGTCCAACAGCTACAGGAGAAGATGCGTCTCCATGAGGTCTCCACCAAAGAAATGAAGACTGAGAATGTTGCGTTACGCGAGCAGCTGCAGCAGTGTGAACTGGATGTGGCATCTTTTCGCCGGGAATGTGAGCGGTTCCAGCAGTTGCTCCAGAGAGCACGAAATGAAGGGGAAAGTGTATATAGTACCTTGCAGGATCAAGGAAAAGTGGTTGCACAGGTACCAGATGAATTGATTACTTCTCAGAAAAAACTCCAAACTGTGATGAAGGAGTGTGATGAAAGACATGAGCATCTTCGTGAGAAAGTAGATGTGCTAAAGAAGGTTCAAGGGGAACTAGAGAAAAGTAAAAAACCCCCTATACCTTCTGTGATAGTTGGTGACACATGGTCAGTGCACCAAGGACAGGAGGTACGTGAGTTTCTGAGGAAGAGTCAGCAGAAGTGTTCTGATGTGCCGGGTCGTACTTCTCTGGCCAGGCACTATATCGAAACTGAGCCCGGCCCTAAGGTCAAGATGAAACCGTGCAGGATACCCGAGGCCCGCAGAGAGCATAGGCCTGGGAGGGTACAGGGTAGTGCGGATGCTTCAGATGAAGAGAAAGCTGATGTTGGCTATGGCTCAGGTGAAGATACAGATGACAGTAGTGAAGATGAAGCTGATGAAGGCCATGACTGGTCCAGAGTTCACTGTCTCTTTTGGATTGTTGACCAGCCCTCCGGTCTGGATGACCAGCCCTCCGGTCTGGAGAAGAGGGGGGGATATGTGAGACAGTGAAGGAATATGTGTCGAATGGAGTGTACATTTCACCTAGGTACTGTGCTGTATGGTATAAGGGAAATGTGTGGCTTTGTAAACCTAGTGGTAGAGAAAGGTCACTACACCTTACATTCAGTACACACTTGCAGCTCAGGCCTGAAACCACTCAGCTGTTAATTAGGAGACCAGAAGTAGGTGTCTGCGAACACAGACAGAGAGCTCGCTTAGTCTGGACAAGGAGTCCCGGCACAAGAAGCAGTCTCCAGGAGTTTGAGCTGTCTCAGTCTGGGTGCTCGATGTACCCTGGACACAGGAGTAGTCTCTGTGAGAATCCATGCGGATAGCTGCTGAATAGGAGGGGAGCTCTCTCAAGTCTGGACGTTGAAGGTGCCTTCAGACACAAGGAGGAGACTCTGTGAACCTCCATGCTGGTAAATGCTGAACATATGTGTTGTTTTGGCCCCGGCTGTTAGAGTCGGGACCCGGATAGATAGGGAAATCTATCTAAGTGTAGTAAGTGGCTAGACAAGCCTAGGTCTTCTGTTTATGATTTGTTTTATGTCTTGTTTGCTTTTGACTTTAAATAAAACTGGTTGCGGCCAGTTGCACCAGTACTGCTGTGAATGAACTGTTTCCGTGCCACTCTGTCTACCCGGACGGCGATCCCAGAGCTATATCCCCTGAAAAGCTTACACCTGTTTCATATCTACTGTATTTTTTCGGATTATAAGATGCACAGACAATATGACCTACTTCAAATTTTGGGGGCGAAATAGAAAAAAAAAAGTTTTTTAAATAAAATGGTGGTAGGTTTTCTAGTCTGATTTTATGGTAGATGATAGACGGGCAGCTGCATTGAAGCAGGGACACAGGAGGCAGGGTCACTACTGCAGGAGGCCGGCAGCTTCAGGGGTGAGGCAATGCTACGGGCTCTGGGCTTTCAAAATGTTGTTGTGAGAGGAGTCTACTTCCCAGTGCTTTTCCTGAGGTGGGCTTCTGTAATATAGCCCCCAGAAGGTGCATTTTTAGATTGACATCTCGAGAGCGAAGATCTCAATTTGGCCATTTTCCCAAAGCCCACCTCAGGGAAATCAATGGGAAGTGGACTCCTCCGACATTTTGTGAAAGCCCAGGACCCACAGCCTCGCACCGCCAGGACACCCCTCCTTCCATCACAGGTCCCCAGCATCTATATCAATAATCTTATGTATAGGGGCTTTATGTTGTGATATCTTGCAAAAAAACTTTTTATACAAATAGATATTGATTGTACTATAATTTTATGAAAGCAAAAGATAATTACTAGGGTGATATTATACTTACAGCAGGTCCTCCAGCAATTGTTCCATAATTATACAGTATATCTCTGTCATTTTTCATATATATATATTTTATGTTCTTGCTTTGTATGCCTCTCCTTTTTGCCAGGTTTAGATTCATTGTGAGATATGTTAAAATGTTGTGTAATAAAAATGACGATTTTGTCTTCTGATCGGAATCTCAGTATTTCCCCCGCTTTTCCTTGCTCGTTATCTGCTGGCAGAGCATCATAGTTCATATCCAAAGATGAATAATTCAGGATATTTCCACAGTAAAATCTGAATGACAAGGATTACCGTACCCATAAATGCATTTCAATGGCCAAAAAAAAATCTCATATTTACCAGTTATACAACCCTTTAAGCATGTTTCGCAGAATGCTTCATCAGGTGCGTGTCTTGGTGAGCCTTATATAGGCCTGGGCAGATGGTCACATGGGATCATGCAGGGTCATCTGCAAAACCCGATGTGGAGCATAACAGAGCCAGCGGACAGGGATGATGGGAGCAAAGCATGGACCTGGGACAGATGACTAACATTAGTGCTATTAGGATAGGGAGGTCCTGGGATATTGTTCCCTTCATACCTTTGTAACACCAGCCAGCAGTCACCCCACTGGACGGTTTACTTCTCAGGGTAATTTGGCTATTCCCAATAACCCTGATGTATTGGGTAGTGATAGTGAGGGGGATGAGGCTCATGGGTAAAGAAAAACAACACTGGCTGATACCAAGTCCCAGTGATTGAAGTGGAGTGTAGTCCACTAAATAAAACTTACAACAAAATTGGGAAAACTACAAGAAGTAGAAAAACATTGGAGTAAGAAGAATGGAAGGAAACTCTGCTATTTACTGTCATATTATTTATCCTAACACAGAAGACTGCATCTGGGTGTCCACCTCCAGAAGATGAATGCGCCCACAAACGATGCACGAAAAAGCACCATTATAGTCTGTGACCCCGTGGCACATACACCCAAATTCCATTTTGTGTGGGATTTTAACATACAGTGGGAAAGTATTCACACCCCTTTACATTTTTCACTCTTTGTTTCATTGCAGCCATTTGGTAAATTCAGTAAAGTTCATTTTTTCTCATTAATGTACACTCTGCACCCCATCTTTACTGAAAAAAACAGAAATGTTGAAATTTTTGCAAATTCATTAAAAAAGAAAAATTGAAATCTCCATGGTCATAAGTCTTCAGTCCTTTGCTCAGACACTCATATTTACGTCACATGCTGTCCATTTCCTTGTGATCCTCCTTGAGATGGTTCTACTCCTTCATTAGAGTCCAGCTGTGTGTAATTACACTGATAGGACTTGATTTGTAAAGGCGCACACCTGTCTATATAAGACCTCACAGCTCACAGTGCATGTCAGACCAAATGAAAATTATGAGGCCAAAGGAACTGGCCAAGGAGCTCAGAGACAGAATTGTGGCAAGGCACAGATCTGGCCACAGGTTACAAAGAATTTCTGCAGTACTCAAGGTTCCTAAGAGCACAGTGGCCTCCATAATCCTTAAATGGAAAAATGGGACCACCAGAAGTCTTCCAGACCCGGCCGTCCAGCCAAACTGAGCAATCATGGGAGAAGGGCCTTGTGAGAGAGGTAAAGAAGATCCCCAAGATCACTGTGCTGAGCTCCACAGAAGCAGAGGGAGATAGGTGACGTTGTGGCACTTTCTCCCATCACTGCAGCCCTCCACCAGTCGGGCCTTTATGGTAGAGTGACCGACGGAAGCCTCTCCTCAGTGCCAGACATGTGAAAGCCGGCAGAGAGTTTGCTAAAAACACATGAAGGATTCCAGACTATGAGAAATAAGATTCTCTGTCTGATGAGACGAAGATAGAACTTTTTGGTGATAATTCTAAGCGGTATGTGTGGAGAAAACCAGGCACATGCTCATCACCCGCCAATACAATCCCAACAGTGAAACATGGTGGTAGCAGCATCATGCTATGGGGGTTTTTCAGCTGCAGGGACAGGATGACTGATTTCCATTGAAGTAAACGTGAATGCGGCCAAGTACAGAGATATCCTGGATGAAAACCTCTTCCAGAATGCTCTGACCTCAGACTGGCCAAAGGTTCACCTTCCAACAAGACAATGACCCCAAACACACAGCTAAAATAACAAAGGAGCGGCTTCAGAACAACTCTGTGACCATTCCTGACTGACCCAGCCAGAGCCTGACCTAAACCCAACTGAGCATCTCTGAGAGACCTGAAATGGCTGTCCACCAACGTTCACCATCCAACCTGACGGAACTGGAGAGGATCTGTCAGGAAGAATGGTCGAGGATCCCCAAATCCAGGGGTGAAAAACTTGTAGCATCACTCCCAAGAATACTCATGGCTGTACTAGCTCAAAAGGTGCTTCTCCTCAATTCTGAGCAAGGGGCTGAAGACTTATGACCATGGAGATTCAGTTTTCTTTTTAATAAACTTGCAAAAATTTCAACTTTGTTTTTTTCAGTAAAGATGGGGTGCAGAGTAAAACAAAGAGTGAAAAATTTAAAGGGGTCTGAATACTTTCAGTACCCACTGTAAGCCCTGACGAGACCAATGAACAGGTGTCAAAATGTAGTGTGAAAGCACCCTTACACAAAAAGAGAAAAATGCAAAGCTTCTCCTTCATATTGAAATATCAAAAATGGAAATCTGTGTTCTGCCAGTGATTTTCATTCACCATAGAGTAGTTTTAATTCATAAGTCATATCCAAAACAGACAAACGTCCATAATTTTCTTATTCCGCGGACACACAGCGTTTGTAAAATATCCCAGAGATGTGAACTGCTCCTTCCATGATAATGGATACATGTTCTATCCATGAATATACAAAATATACAGTATATAGAATTATCTGCTGCAGAATCTCTAAGGGCTTCAAACTATATTTTTGTGGAGTCCCCCACAGTCTACTGTCTGGATTACGAAAGAAAGATTGTCACCTCCGTCCGGTGTGGGGGAGTGATCGGCCGGAGAAACAAATCACAGAGACCAGTACAGATGCGTTAAAGTCTCTCTCTGGGGTCAACCGTTGGTGCCCCCTTTATTATAGCAGCAGTAGGTAGGAGAAAATTACCAGCAAGCAATAACCAACAACAGATTCCATATCACACACATCTTTGGTGATTAATTACATCGGCATCTGACTAATTGTTAGCACCAGAAAGTTTCCCTAAAATATACTTTTGGATATATTCAGCTTCGTGGGTTTCCTAATGGTAAATGTACTTGTGTATTGCTTTGGTTAATTGCTGAAGGTTTTTGTTTTTGAACTTTCCTTTTTTCCTCCCTCTGTTGTGAAGAGAAATAACTTTTTTATTTTTCCATCTAGCTTGCTGATGAAGGCTTGTTTCTGCGGGATGTAGTTTTCAATGACAGCATTCATTTTACCATATAATGTGCTGGAAAGTGGGAAAAAATCAAATTTCATCAAAATTGGCAAATAAAAAGGATTTCTGCCACTGGTTTTTGGATTTAGGTTTTACAGTCTTCATTGTGTGGTTTAACGACCTGGAATCATGATTCCCTGGATTAGTGCAATTAAGATGGGGTTGTTTAGGGCAAATGATGTTCTGAGTTAATGCACTGAGTTGCTGATGACATTTCTGATTTACGAATTCACATTCGATCACCATTATTATATGCTCCCACATCTCTGGGCCTGTAGAGAGCATAGAAAGTCCCAGTTTTTGCCAGCAGAGCTTAGACACAAGCAGACACAGGAGGGAGAAGGAGAAAGAAAAGCTGTGCAAAAAGCTTGTGTAGTAGCTAGCAAGTAGTAGGGGTGAGTAGCACAGGCCGTTAGGTGCGCTGCCCGTGTGGTTTAGAAAGGTCACATAGTTTGTCTCTGGTGGAGCCCACTTACAAGAGAGTTCAGTTGTTACAGAGAGCTGTTATGAATGTTTTAGAAATGAATTCTGAGCAGAAGCTCCCTCTGGTGGTTGCAAACAGTACTGAACCATTCAATGAGCATTGGCAATCAGGGATCACAGACTGGCTGGATATAAGGGAGGTTTCCCCCCATCATGGTTGCCGGTGATCAATTGTTCTTGTCTCAACGTTGTTTCCTGGTTCACTTGGAAGCTTGCTGAGTCTTGCCTCTTCTCCTGCTCTCAGATAAGATATTTTCTGTTTTTTGTTTTTGTGCTTGCCATTTGTATGTTTCTCTGCATTTCTGTGGGGTTGGCCGGGTTTCCCTCCCCGGGGAGCTTGGTCTCCTCTCAGTTCCTCTGAAGCCACTGTTGTTTGTTCTTTTGCCTTTTCCAGTTTTTTTTCTGTGACTGCGGCTTAGTTTTGTTACACCAAAGAACTAATTTAGGTGGTGGAGGTCGTGTGATCTCAGGTGTTTTTGCAATTGGTAGCGTTGGCTTTTTTTTGGGGTTTTTTTGGATTGCAGTAAGTGTCCTTCCTATCCTTTTCTTCTAGGCAGATTGGGCCCCAGCGTTTGCTCATACTATTTTCTGTCTGTGTCTGTATTTCCTCTTGTCTAACCGCCATTACGTTTGGGGGCTTCCTATGTTCTTTGGGGATCTGCTCCGGGGCAATAGCTTTCCTACTTTCTATCTTTAGGTATAGTTAACCTCTCAGGCTGTGACGAGGTGTCTGGGACCAACGTAGGTACCCTCCACGGCTGCCTTTAGTTGTGGTGGTTAGTCAGGGTACTGAATCTCATAGATTCCAACTGCTCTGGTGTATTGCCTTTTTTACCTGCACTCCTCAGCTACCAAAACATAACAGAGAGCATTAAAGGGCAAGGATTTACAAAGCATAGAGCCTTATGGTTGCAAGTAAAGCGTGCGTCTACCAACAGAGAGGAGACTAGTTACCAAAGGTAAGAATTAGGTAAAGCACAGAAGAGCAAAAAGTGTTATTCGTGACTGAAGAGTGCTGATTTTTGAGAGTGAAGAGGAGTTTGGCTTTTCTCCTAAGTCATATGGCAAAGCTTGTTAAAGTGTCAATATTGACTGTAAGGATGGCCGAGAGTATACCGTTGCCAAAAATTGACCAAGAAATGGATCTGTGAGCAGCAAAGACTGTGATAATAACTGAACTGCTTCATGCAAGACACAGAACATTGCCAGAGAAGCTGCTGGCAGAGTAAGAAGTCTGGTAGTAGATGGTCACAACTCAAACTCGTGTGTCCATGGAGTGAACTTCTTATTGTACCACTAACTATCGACCTCTAGTAGCCATCCATCTCCTGTGACATTGCCTTATGAAAACCTCCTTACTTGTAAAGCTAGATGCCATCCTGTGAGTAATGAGTGGAAATTCTCTGTCACCAAGGTATTTCGCATCCACACTCTTGAAGGGGCATGCCACAACGTCTTTTAAACACGGGGGTCACTATCCTTTCCACCACGCGATGGAACCATTAGTATACACGTCTCCCCTTGGAAGAATATTAAGCTGTTTGTGTCTTCTTGAAACATCAAGAGTCAGACCAGTCCTACACGGTTGCAGTGACCAGGATAATAGACATGTACACACTTAAGAAAGTTGAAAAAGTCCAGACCTGTGAACGCACCACTGTGGTGAGAAATTATATGGTGCATTAACCAAGAGTAAAGAAAGGAACATCGAATAGAGACAGATGTAGACGTAACCCGTACACTGCGCTGCCTGGTTGCACTTTGCAACATCATTTGGTTGGAGATGAGGCATAAACACCTGATTTGCAAAAACAAACTCAGGCAATACATTATTTGCATAACTCGCACATAAAACATAAAATAATTTTTTTTTTAGCTTCATCGAATACGTTACAAAGACTCGTCCACCGGAGGTTCATGATGCCGAGTACAGTGTGGATCCTTGTGACAATCTTCAGCGTCTTAGAAACCGGGTTGGGATACATTCTGAATTTTTGCATCTTGGTGGCTGGAGTCAATAGCCTGAGGACTGGACAGAAGTTAAATCCTCCCGATATAATCCACCTTGTCATCGGAGTGGTGAACATCGCTCTCCAGTGTTTCCTTGCATTACAGGGTATATTATCTATATCCTTTATTTCTTTACTGTGTATTAGGGAGGTCTATGTCCCGATCACTGTGGGGGTGCTGACTCTTACAACTTAACCTTCTGGCTCACTGCCTGACTCTGTATATATTACTGTGTCACCATCTCTAACTTCAATCATCCGTTCCATCTATGGTCAAAGAGGAACATCTCAATGTATCTACCACAACTTCTTCTTCTCTCAGCAGCCGGATGTTTCCTGATTAGTCTTCCCGCCATCTGGACCACAAGCGCACAAGTCACTCTACAATCTGCCGTGAACAGCAGCGTTGAGTCTATATTTATTACTGGGTCTTTAAATCTTCTGCCCTTTTACATACAAACCGCATCATTTCTAGGATGCTATGCACCATTTCTACTGATCTTGGTCTCTATCATAGTGACCAATTCTTCACTCATAAGACATCTATGGAAGATCAAGCAGAAGGAATCTGGATTATCCCAAACCAAATACCAGGCTCACATTAATGCCATAAGAACCATGTGGTTGTTCCTTACAATTTCTATCATATTTTGCATAAGTGAAATTTTGCTGTTTTCAAAAAGCTTCAGCCCTGAAGATCTCAATACAGTTTTGAGTGGGTTGGTATTTATGTCTTTTCCAGCAGCGGAGTCTCTCGTCATTATCTTTGCCAACCCCAAGCTACGGAAGCAAATCATGGTGAAGGTCCTGTGGTTTAACATAAAGTTCTAGATGTAAAAATTAAACATTAGTAAGACTCAGCCTAGTGTCTACTTTAGTACCCAGTCTAAAACCGGGAATATCTCAAGATTTTTGTAATAATATTTTACCACCGTGGTGCTATACCTTACACTCTGGTACTTGATTTGGTTTCTTTTTCTCCTGATTTGCAAACGCGAAAAAAATCGCACAGCCTAAACAATTTTGTAAAATTCATGAATCAAATATGTATATTCTAACTTCAATCAAGTTTGATACATAAAACATAAGGTGCACCAGTAAGAAGTGGTAGATGGTGGCATTGTAAAGATGTCTGCCCAACTGTCCTTGATGTGGGCATAGTATGGGCATAACAAGGGGCTTCCACAGGCCTCCGATTCCCAGGAGACAAGGTCCATGTAGAAATCTCCACTGAAACTGGATAAAGATCCACCGGCAATGGAGCGGCAGAAACATTAACATGAAGTAAGATGCATGAAATATTTATTCTTGTAATCTTGGACAATTCATTTAACAAATCTTGGACCTGATGAAGAGAACAGACCATTCTCGAAGCTCGTCCTACAGTAAATATTTTGTGCACCTTGCTTACTCTGGACGTTCCTCATTATCTGAGTGACTTTAACACTTGCAAACAACTTTTGAGAAGTGCAGTACCGGCCAGTGCTTGATTCTATTAGTCCCTGTTACCTACGTTGTTACCAGCCTATCTGAATGTGTAATGTGTTTGTATAAATTGGTATCAGAAGTTTAATAATTATTCGCATTTCTCTTTTAAGAATTGACCTTCTTTCTTCTGTAAGACATCCAACTCTTGGAGCTGTGGCTTCTGCAGATGGGATGCGCCTTGAGATTTAACTATTGAATATGTGGTAGGAATTGGCCTGAACATTATGTTATATCCTGATTATAACTCCCCTACTAGTTTATACAGGAAACCTTAAAAGTGGACGCTTGCAGGGCCTATCTGATAAAGGGCTCCTCACCAAAGCTCTGGCCAATGTCTCCTTGCATATGTCAATAAACTGACAAAATATATTATTTTGGTCTCATTTGTTTCTTTCACATGAATTTTCTCTATGTATTAAAATATTTCTAATGTTCTCAATAGTTTTTGGCTAACAACTGACAAGGGGACACCAGGGCTTAGATTGTGTTTATAGAGCATGCTTAAAACTGTAGATGTTGGGAATTAACTAAGTTGCCCGATGTAGCGCATTCCAGAGAACTGGTGCAGAATGAGAAAAGTCTTGGAGACGGGGGTGGTGAGATTTAATTATAAAGGATGTTTCACTTCAGAAACACATCAGAGTGACTATGCCTTCAACAATTCACAGATTTTAAAGAAATGGACTTCTAATAAAGTTTGAAGATTTTTACTTAAGAGTGGATGTGCCGTACTCCCCTTCTTTTCAATTATAAAGGATGCTAGTCTTAGGTAATTAACAGAACTGAGAGCAATGGTAGGGTGATAGACAGGTATGTGGGAGGAGATATAGGGTGGTGTAGAACTGTGGAGAGAACAGGTAGGGTGGTACACAGAGATGAGGAGGAGATAGACGGAGGTTCAGAACTGGAGAGCGCAGGTATGTGGTGGACTGAGATGAGGGAGGAGATGTAGGGGAGTGCAGAACTGTAGACAGATTTGCGGGTGACAGAGATACACTTATATTGCATTCTCTAGTGGATGGATAACCAGTGCAATAACTGGAACATTGTGGAGGAACTGATGTAGTGTTTGCATGAAGTATGACCCTGGCTGCCGTATTCAGAATGGATTGGAGAGAAGAGAGTTCAGATAGATTATTAACATAGTAACATAGTAAGGTCGAAAAAAGACATTTGTTCATCCAGTTCGGCCTATATTCCGTCAGAATAAATCCCCAGATCTACGTCCTTCTAAAGAACCTAATAACTGTAAGATACAATATTGTGACGCTCCAGGGAAGACATCCAGACCTCTCTGAACCCCTCGACGGAGTTCACCATCACCACCTCCTCAGGAGAGGAATTCCAGATTCTCACTGCCCTAACAGTAAAGAATCCTCTTCTATGTTGGTAGAGAAACCTTCTCTCCTCCAGACGCAGAGATTAATAATGGGAGGAAATACAAGGATTTCAATTTTGTAGATTCAGTTTTAGATTCAGGGAGGACATAATATTAGAGACAGACAATAACTGGTATTTTGTAGAAATGTTGGGGTCATGTCAGGAGACTGTGCATTATTGGGTATCATAAGCAGAGAGATGGTAGGAGGAGAACCAGGAGAGAATGGTGTCCTTGAGGTCAATGGAGCGGAGCATAGTGAGGAGGAGCAGATGATCCAGTGTCGAATGCTGCAGAGAGATCCAGGAGATCAGCATGGAGCAGTGACCATTAGATTTAGCTGTTAATAGATCATTAGAGACTTTAGTGAGGGCAGTTTCTAATGTAGGATAAAAACAACCGGTGAATACCCTGCAGTACATAAATAAATTGTAATAGTACAGGTAAATAACGTGGAGGACTAAGTTGACACTATTTTAATCAAATTAGCATAAAACCACCCCACTATGACAAGGGGTACCCAATCAGGTACATAACTCTTGTAGTTTACCTCACTGTATGCCAATAGGCCTCAAAATAGATGGAGACAGAGTAGTACCCAGACTTGACTGTTTCAAATTTACCCATATGAATACTTTTCCGTCCAATTATGACAAGAGTATTCTTAGAGTGATACCTTTATTGGCTAACCAGAAAATGATATGTTCGCAAGCTTTCAGAGCGCAGAGGCTCCTTCTTCAGGCAAGATTACAAGGTATATAATTTATTATTGTACACCAAATTTACCCATAGAAAGCCATATATTGTAGATTAGATGAAAAGCCCCAAAATAGTGAGCCACGCTCCAATATGTGTGTCAGCCCACGGTCCACAGTAAGGTGAACTACAAGCGTTAGTGACCATCCTGATTAGGTACACCTTGTCACGGTGAGATGGCTATTACCCTCTTTTAATCAAAATCATGTCAACAAAGTATTGACATGTACTGTGACTATTTACTTACTGCAGAGGATTCGCTCATTTTAAGTTCTGTGCTAATGGCCACAGTGTATTCAATGTAGGAATTTTGTGAATATCATCCGGGCTGCTGTGAAAAATGAATGTCCAGGCATATTGGAGATAAAAGATGATGGTTTATTCTCAACGCGTTTCAAAGTCACTAGGACTTCTTCCTCAGGAGATGCTATTAATGTACAATATCACTAGATGCTGTTTAAATAGATTACATATTCAAATCTGGCGCCAAGAAGAGTCATGTGACTTTTGCTTTCCCCATGTGTATAAAAAGACTGGGCACACTTGTAGTAGTGTATCAAGTGAAAATTTTAATAAATGCCGTGGTCACTTAACTAGAGCAAACGTTTCGGTCAAAAGACCTTCATCAGTGTGCTATGAAAAACAAAAATATATATATATATATATATACATAGGTGAATGGACCACATGTGAACAAACATAAATGAAGTATATACACTTTTGGACAAGGCAATGAACAGTATACAATATAAAGAAAATAATACTATCCAACCAACAATATATTAAGTCCAAGCGACCCAAAATTATAAATGATGAGGCAGACTTAGAATAATGACATACCTAGTTATAGTGGTGTTAATGGAAACGGCCTGACCTGCACATATAACTGCATGAAGACTGTAGAGTGAACATATAAATTATACATATATTTCACATAGTGTGAATGAATAAGAGGTAGGAATGTAGTGATACACATACCGCAGGGGATCATAAAGTTCCGTTTTGTGATTCCAGTGATCGCTATAAATAAATGTTAACTGTAATCAATTGGTGAATATCCCTTTAAGACAAGTGCTGCACCATTGAATGAATAGACATACCGGTTTCACAGGATCTTCAGATCTACAGAAAGACTGATGGCTACCGGTGCTATGGTGCAGTAAATAGATAATAATCAGTACTCTTAGAAGAGGAGATAATGATATTGTGCACTTACCAAACGCAGTGAGTTCAATAGCCTAGGACCTAGGACGCGGCATCCACCGCTAGTCGCAGGGTAGGGAAACGTGCAGTGTGCAGCAGTTAAATAGACAGCGTTGTGACAGTCTCGTGCACGGAGCACCGGAAGTCGTCATACCGGAAGTGACGTCAGTATAAGGAAGTAAATGCATAATACTGTGTGGAGCTTGCGTTCCAAGCTCCTGACGTTTGCGTTTCACCTATTTGCTGAGAGTGCAGGGGTAGTGAGACTTGCCGGAATAAAGAGCTAGGTGATGAGTGAGAGACATATCTGGTGCGTCATAGAATAAGTGCAGGATATTAGCGATTCTGTGGAAGAAGGAAATAATAGAATCAATAACATTGATAATGATAATGCGGTATCTGACAATATCTATTTTGGTATCATCCCTCAAATCACACATTAGAAAAAAGCATGCAGATCATAATCCCTATTCAGACCTTTGGGGTATAAAGTATTGAGCTCATGGATCCAGTACGCTTCCCTGCGTTTAAGCAAGGATATACGATCGGCATCACGGCGTGGCGGTGGGACATGTTCAACAACCTGAAAGCGTAATTGCAATATATTATGTCCCTTATTGATAAAGTGAGCTGGAATGGGGAGAAGTGTTTCCCTGCAACGAATCGTAGACTTGTGCTTCGATATTCTGTCCTTAATGCATTGTGTGGTCTCTCCAATATAGAGAAGACCACACGGACATTTGATCAGGTAGACAACGAAATTGGAGTTACAAGTAAAGTAATGTTTGATATTGTATATTTTACCCGTATGTGGGTGATGAATGGTGTTACCCTTTAAAATATTATTGCATTGGTTACACGAAAGGCATGGAAAGGTGCCCATTTTGGGATTCTGTAAAAATCTCTGTGTGACACTGGGTTTCGTGGAACCGATGTCTGCATGAACTAATGTATCTCGTAGATTGCGAGCTCTCCGGAAGCAAGGCAAAAATGGTTGCTGAAAAGCTTCCACGGTGGGGTGGGCAGTTTGGAGAATATGCCAGTGTCTACGTATAGCCGTGTGGATTTTATAAGCGGCTGGGTGAAAATCATGTACGAAAGGTATACGTTTATTCATACCCCTATCCACATTCCTTGGTGTGGTCCTGGGTAATACCGTGTGTGGAGGGTAACCTCTAGCAATAAATTTAGATTGTAACTCTTGTATTCTTAGGTTACATTGTTCAGTATCTGATACAATCCGTGTGACGCGCTGGATCTGGGATTGTGGTATAGAGCTTTTCATTTTGAGAGGGTGAAAACTTTCATAATGGAGAAGGATATTCCTGTCTGTGGGTTTCTGATAGAGACAGAAAACTTTCTCCATTATGAAAGTTTTCACCCTCTCAAAATGAAAAGCTCTATACCACAATCCCAGATCCAGCGCGTCACACGGATTGTATCAGATACTGAACAATGTAACCTAAGAATACAAGAGTTACAATCTAAATTTATTGCTAGAGGTTACCCTCCACACACGGTATTACCCAGGACCACACCAAGGAATGTGGATAGGGGTATGAATAAACGTATACCTTTCGTACATGATTTTCACCCAGCCGCTTATAAAATCCACACGGCTATACGTAGACACTGGCATATTCTCCAAACTGCCCACCCCACCGTGGAAGCTTTTCAGCAACCATTTTTGCCTTGCTTCCGGAGAGCTCGCAATCTACGAGATACATTAGTTCATGCAGACATCGGTTCCACGAAACCCAGTGTCACACAGAGATTTTTACAGAATCCCAAAATGGGCACCTTTCCATGCCTTTCGTGTAACCAATGCAATAATATTTTAAAGGGTAACACCATTCATCACCCACATACGGGTAAAATATACAATATCAAACATTACTTTACTTGTAACTCCAATTTCGTTGTCTACCTGATCAAATGTCCGTGTGGTCTTCTCTATATTGGAGAGACCACACAATGCATTAAGGACAGAATATCGAAGCACAAGTCTACGATTCGTTGCAGGGAAATGTGTGGCCCAGCTACGTGTGGCACACATGTCTCCTGGAAAATGCACAGGAAAGCTAATTGTAAAGCCTGAAATTCATTCACATCACACACTTCTTAACACTGCCACTAGAGGCATTTCAGACTTTTTGGTAATGTGACGTAGCAATAGTGAGTCATTCTAGTCAGAGCTCAGTCTGAGCTAGACAGAAGTAGGATTCGAGTTCCTGTCTTTGGACAGAGAGGTTCAGTTAGTTTCTGTTTCAGTCAGAGACAGACGGAAGGAGAGGAGTGAAGACTGATTCCTGACGGAGCTCAGATAGTTCATCTTATACAGAAGTGGAGGCTAGTACGAGTAGACAGATTTACTCTAGCCTAGTCAGAACTACAATCAGAACTGCTATCTCAGAACAAGCTGCCTGTGTTCCTAAGGAAGTGGAAAGCAACTCTCAGAGCTACAGCGTGTATACAGTCGGACGAAGCGTCCTGTGAGCTGCTCTGGACAGAGTTCTGTGAAGGAAAGAAAGAAGGGGATCACAGCAGTTATAGCATCAAGTCAACTGAGATCAGGTCAGTGAGCTCTGAAGGAAAGCTGCCAACTACACTCGCTGCTACCCGTGCTTATGTTGAGGGCGAGAGCAGGGCGACAGGCGAGTGGAGAAGGAAGAGTGACTAAGGTGACTGTGATGAACGGGCACGCGGTCCGCCACACGGTAGCCCGGGGTATCACGGCTTGTGATCCCTCCGTGCTGCAAATGTGACGAAAACGCGCACACACACGACGGCTGCTGCCGTCCGACCCAGTAAACTGCAGGGATTTATAATTATCCCACTTCCACTTAGGAACTTGCGGCTCTCTGGCGCCCCCCTTACCCTCAGGTCAGTCAGGGAACTGCACCTAGGATAATTAGTCGCCAGACGGGTCACTTGGATGTGTGCTGGCTATTGGGCACGCGGCAGTGAGGGAATTATAATTACTCCGAGCCGCAGCCGGGCAATATACGTATAAAACCCGCTCTGTCACCGCCAACGCCACCCCAATGTCAACACTTAACACCCCTTCTTTTAAGCTGCCACCAGCTACGGTTTTTCTTAATGAACAATTTATCAAGAGGGTCCGTAGCAACCCCAAAACAGTAGCGTAGTGCTTCAGGCACGTGCAAATTCGTTTATAGAGCAGGAGAAACAAACTAATAAATTTATAGGTTTATTCCTTAAAAAACAGGCAGTGCTTATATAATATAAAAAGATGGAACAAACTGAGACAATATCGTTATGTACAGATGCAGTTATAAAATAAAATAGGATTACAGATGAAAATCACTCACATGGTTGTTAGATCATGTACAGGCAAGCCAGGCTGGGGGAAGGAGCCACACGTCATAGTTCATTGGCAGATGTCTTACTCAGGACCTCACAGCAGGGACTGCCTCGGGGGGGGTCACTGCCAGACTTATACATGTGGGCTGCTGACCTCACAAACGGGGCTGGTTTTTCTGGCCACCTCCCAGGGACAGAAGTGTATGATTTGAGCTCTGAAATATCATAAGGCCCATCCCTCGTCCTGCGAACCTAGCAGAATAACGGCAGACCTATCAATGATCTTACTCTAAAATGACGGTTCCAATGAGCCCACACTTGGGTGGGCTAGTTCATGGGGCACCCGAGAATTCCATTTCTCGGCTCTGTTGGAGTTACGGGTTCACCGGTACCACGGGAACGATGCCCGTCGGCGCATGGTTCAACACAGTGACGTTCGTGTTTCTGACGCAACTTCCCACCGTGTTATAAGCCAAAAGGATGAATTCTCCAAAATGGCTGCTATAGGACTTTTGCAGGCTTTGGGAAGACAAAGAAAAATTCCTGAGGTGGGAGGGATGAGAGATAGAGTGCGCTGCAGAGAGAAGGAGGGAGGGGTAACTTTGCCCTGTGCTTGCAAACGGTGGGGGTTGTAGTACTATGGGGAGAGTTCTGGAAACAGCACAAGAAATGAAGCTTCAGTATCATCACAGTGACAGATCACCCTCACTCAGTTTAACCGGACACCGGGTCCGAAGCATTGCTAGTACTTCACGGCTAGTGATAGAAAATCTGGAGGCCTTGCTGGACTTCAAGTCACAGAAGGTAGCCCTAAGTGCCGATACGTAACCGGGGTCAGGAAGGACAACAGTCTAGCAGGGCCCTGCACAAAAGACTAGTTCTATCCAACAGAAGACTCCCACCACAATGTTGGCAGGGCGAAGCTGTCATATTCAGAGTTAAACCTGACTTCACGCAGGTTAAGATTCACACACGATTCAAGGATAAAGGAGGCCTCAAACCTGCTCAGCAATTCCCTGAATGTGCATTCTCCAACCTGACCAGCTTCCCGGGACATACCTGCAACATCTACAAGTAAAGGTATGGAAAGAGACTGCATTGTGTGTGACTGACTTCTTATCTGCACCCTGCACCACCATAGACTTTGAGGGACTAGTCCCACCTGTGGGGGACTTAACATCTAGCTGCCATAACATCCCCCCAGAGATCTACCCTGCAGCGCTGGTCAATCAGATCAGATACCACAGGTGGCGTCACGAACAATTATTACAATCCCCTGTAAATATCCCCCCATTGTATGAGCGCCCAGGGCCACGGACCGAGCTCTGCTGCCAGTGACATCCCCCATAGACTTCCATGGGCTCGGTGCCGAGTACCCCATAGCCCTGGTACCCAGAAGTGGTGCGCGTCATCTTTTGGCATCACGAACAGGATACGAAGCTTACAATTTGTGAGTCCTGTGTGCCTATTTGAACTGTTTAGTGCAAAAAGACTGTGTGCAGTTTTTGGTGATTTTTGGCGCCATTGTCCGCCATTTTGCCGCCATATTCGCGCCCTGAGGCGCTGGTGAAGAAGGTGGGCGTGCATTCGTGGGCGTACCTGCAAAAGCGCGCTGAGTCCTGAACACGCCCCCAACGCTGATGCGGCAGCAGGTCCTGTGGAGAGCTTCAGTGAACGCTCTGACGTCAGAGCGCCAGCCACACAGGTCCTGTCTCCACCGCTGTGCCTGCAGAGCTGCAGCCTTCAGAGAAGGTAGGCCAGGATTAACTAGCGGGGCGCAGACATGTTGCAGCAGCCAGCCGACAGCGCGGCCCTGGCCGACGGCCCCCATGACTTACCACTTGGCGTTGCAGCGCAGGGTGGAAATGTGGGCCCCTCACCTGATCCTGTGGTCCCCATAATACCGCTGACACTCCCATACATGCCTGGAGAGAAGTGGCTCCCTCAGTACAGCGGCGAGCCAGACACCCTGTCAGGGTTCAAACGGAAAATATGCAGTATAATGGACATGTACCCAATGACGGAAAAGCAAAGAGCTGCAGTGGTAGTAGGGCAATTGGCTGGTGCTGCAGAAAGAGAAGTAGAGACTTGGACAGCTGCAGACCAGGAGTCAGTGCCTGCGATTCTCTTAAAGCTACAGACTATCTTTGAGGACCGCACTGAAACGGATCTCAGGATGAGGTTTTATCAATGTTCCCAGAAATCAGGAGACAGCATTAGAGACTACGCCTGCCGACTACAGGGGGCCCTGCGAGCTCTCAAACAGGTTAACCCTATAAGTGCCATTGATGAAAGCAAAATGCTGAAGGAACAGTTTGTACGGGGACTGAGGTCCCAAGCTGAAAGAAGGACTGTGAACTGGTGGTCCTTGGATCATCCTGATGCAACCTTTGATGCCCTTAAAGATATGGCTATAAAAGGACTGCGACCCCTGGAAAAGCCTGAGATGGCAACCCAGTATCACCCGGGTGAAGCCACTCTAAAGCCGGCAGCATCCACCTTTCCCCCGCTGGTGGCAGAAGCCAAAACGCAGGTGGCGCCCCCTACTGAGTTGGACTGGTTGCGCTCAGAAGTGCGCCAGCTGACTAAAAACCTGGCCACTGTAATTAGTGCCCTGCAACTGCGGAAGGAAGAAGGAGGAAAGATCCTGCTAGCCGACTGCCCAGAGGATGTCCCTTGGATGAACCGGAGGAAAAGGAGGACGTCGCCCCACTGGAGGAGAACAACGCCACCCACAGGAGCGACCCCTGATCAGCACCATCCTCGCCGAGAGATCATCTGCTACCGTTGCAACAGAAAAGGTCATCTAGCCCAACAGTGTCCTTTAAACGAGCAGATCCTGGGTCCGAGGGCCAACACCCAGGAGTAGACTCATCAGGCCCCTTAGACTGGAACCGCAGGTTTGTGGGAGGAAGACCCTACCTGTCCATCATCCTGGATGGGATCGCAATCCCTGCACTGCTGGACACTGGATCTCAGGTGACCATCATACCTGATGTCCTTTATAATAAGTTTTGGTCCATGGACAGTCTCCAGCCCCCGAGCCCTGACTTTGCTGTGTACGCCTCTAATGGTCTCCCTATTGATATACTAGGAGCCAAAAACGTGGACGTAAAGGTGGGCAGAGTGGAGCTGAAGGATCAGGGACTCTTAGTAGTAAAGACTGTAAATGAGGAAAATGGTTAAATGTGGTTTTAGGTACTAACATTATTAGTAACTGTCTGGGAGAAGTTGTGTTTTTGCTCCAACAGCTCGCTGAAGTTGCCAAGCCAAAGCAAAAGGGAGTGATCCAGAGGGAGATCCGGGCCCTGATGTGCCAGCAGCAAGCGAAGCTGACAGATGGTGAAATTGGTAATGTACGGGTAACAGACCCGAACCCCATTGTGATACCCCCAATGAGTGAAATGCTGATATGGTGTAGAGCAGCAATAGGTCTGAGAGGACAGAACTACCAAGCAGTAGTAGAGCCCCATTGTTCAGAGCACAGACCTACACTCTTGACTGCTAGAGGGGTAGTGGAAGTAATAAATGGGAGAGTACCAGTACGACTTCTCAACTGGGGAGAAGATGAAGTAAATTTATCACGTTATACCACTGTTGCTAAATTACATACCGTAGATAACAACTCTATTCTCACAACAGAGTCCTTAGCCTCCCGCCAACCAGGGAGGATAATGACCCAGCAACCCAGGTGGAGGATTGGTGTCGGCAGCTCCATGTCGGGACAGACACCACTCCCGCCCACCAGAAACAGGGAGTACTACGGGTGGTACAGGAGTACGCACAGGTATTTAGCAAACACCCACTTGACTTTGGGACAATTAAGGGAGTACAGCATCATATCCCTACAGGCAGTCATCCTCCCATCAAAGAGCGGTACAGGCCTATACCTCCAGCACACTATCAGAAAGCTAAGGAAATGTTGCGTGACATGAAGGAAGCCGGGGTGATAAGGGATAGTTGTAGTCCCTGGGCAGCACCTCTAGTCCTAGTTAAGAAAAAGGATGGAAGCATGAGAATGTGTGTAGATTACAGACAAGTAAATCGCATAACACATAAAGATGCATACCCTTTACCACGCATTGAGGAATCCCTAGCTGCCTTGAAAACTGCTAACTACTTTTCCACCCTCGACCTCACTAGTGGGTACTGGCAAGTAGCTGTGGCTGAGGAGGATCGGGAGAAGACAGCTTTCACCACCCCAATGGGACTCTGTGAGTTTGACAGAATGCCGTTTGGACTCAGCAGTGCCCCGGGAACATTCCAGAGAGTGATGGAGAGCTGCCTGGGACATCTCAACTTTGAAACCGTGTTACTGTACCTGGACGACGTAATTGTGTACTCCAAGACGTATGAGGATCATCTGAAGCACCTGGCAGAGGTATTTGAGTCACTGTCCAAGTATGGGATGAAACTGAAGCCTTCAAAGTGCCATTTGCTCAAACGAAAGGTACAGTACTTGGGACATATTGTCAGCTCAGAAGGAGTAGCGCTGGACCCCGAGATGGTCACGGCCATCCAGAAATGGCCGGAGCCGAAAAATCTCAAGGAGGTGCGCCAGTTCCTGGGACTGACAGGTTACTACCGGAGGTTTGTAAAGGACTACACCAAGAAAGCAGCGCCTCTGCAGGACCTCCTAGTAGGACAACCCCTCAAGAGTAGAAATCCTCCATTCCACTGGGGTAAAGAACAAGTTGAGGCGTTCAAAGAGATGAAGGAGATCCTGACAGGTGATGAGATCTTAGCTTACCCTGACTACAGCCAACCGTTCCTGCTGTACACTGATGCCAGCAACGAAGGATTGGGAGTGTCCTCAGTCAGAAGCAAAATGGCCAAGAAAAAGTCATCGCATATGCAAGCAGGAAGCTCCGGCCGACTGAGAGAAATCCAGAGAACTATAGCAGCTTCAAGTTGGAGTTCCTGGCGCTGGTCTGGGCCATTACAGAAAGATTCAAGCATTACCTAGCCTCCAGCAAGTTCACTGCGTACACAGACAATAACCCCTTGACGCATCTTGAAACAGCCAAGCTGGGAGCCATGGAGCAACGTTGGATGGCTCGGCTGTCAAACTATCAATTTACCATCAAGTACAGGGCGGGCCGTAAAAACGCCAACGCTGACGCCTTGTCCAGAATGCCGCATGAATCCGACACGGAGGAAGAATCGGATGACCTAGAAGAGATTGAGCTACCTGCATTCCACAGAAATGGGATGATCCATGAGCAATGAGCCTACAGGAAGCGGTGTGGTAAGACGTTAAACCCTTTACCTCACCACAGCTGGAAGGAGACTCAGGACAGCGATCCAGTGGTCAGCCGTATCAAGGAGCTGATAAGACAGGAAGGTTCCTCCTTGGAGAAAGACGCACCTATACCAGCAAGGCTGCTGTGGAACGAGAGAAGCCGGTTGTTCATCTACCGTGAGAAGCTGTGCAGGAGGTACGTCGACCCAAGGACCCATGAGATGGTTTGGCAGATAGTGGTACCCAGAGCAGACATCCAAATGGTGTTAGAAGCCTACCACGATCCAGCGGGACACTTTGGCTGGAAAAAGCTGGAGACCCTGTTGAAGTGTCGGTTCTACTGGGTAGGGATGCGCAGCTCCGTCGAGAAGTGGTGCCGGAACTGTGGACCCTGTGGCCTCAGACGGAAAGACTACAGTAGTCAGAAGGCACCCCTGCAGCCCATCCAGACGACTTGTCCCTTGGAGATCGTGGCATTGGACCATGTCAAGTTGTCACCAAGCAGGTCGGGATACTCATATGCCCTGACCATGGTGGATCACTACTCCAGGTTCCTGGTGGTCGCCCCTGTTAAAGATCTGACAGCAGAGATAGCAGCAAAGACCTTCCAAGCAAGTTTCTGCAGACCACACGGATATCCAGAGCAGGTGCTAACTGATCAAGGCCCAGCCTTTGAGGCCGAATTATTCAAAGAGTTCTGTCACTTGTACGGGTGTAAGAAGATCAGAACAACACCGTACCACCCCCAAACCAATGGACTTTGTGAAAAGATGAATCACATTGTCATTGACTTACTGAAATCTGTACCACTGGAAGAAAGAAATCGGTGGCCAGACTTGTTACCTGACCTGGTAGACCTGTACAACCACATACCGGTAAGTTCCACCAACTGCACCCCAGCCTATCTCATGTGGGCAAGACCAGGAAAGCTGCCCATGGACCTAGAGCTTGGAGTTGTAGAGCCGGAAGCGGATGTAACTACTGGAGACTGGGACACAAACAGACAGGAACAGTACAGAAAAGTACAGGCCTGTGTTGAGGAAAGTCTCAATCGATTCAGGGATAAACAGGCGGATCGTTACAATAAAAGTGCGCCAGCTGAACCTTTCGCACCTGGTGAAATCGTACTAAAAAAAAAGAGGAGGTTACACAAACTTGACGATCAGTGGGAAAGAGATCCTTACATCATACAGAGTTCAAGGTTTGATAACAAAAAGACGTGCATAATAAGCAAGGATGGAGGAAAAACGACTGCAACTGTGTCTAGAGATCATCTAAAGTTGTGTCCGGACCCATTAAAGCTTCGTGAGGAAGAACCTGTTGTCAATCAGGAAGAGAGTGATGAAGCGGTCATACATACAGATTTGGGAGATTTACCTGCAGATTGGCCCAGAATTGGAGAAGCTGTAATCATTCCTGTGCTGCAGTTTTATCAACCGCAAGAAGAATCTCTACATCCAGTCGCACCAATTGTGCCAGTAGAGTCAGTTCCAGAAGGACCTGTTCCGGCAGAACCTCAACCAGTGGAACCCCAAGAAGCGGAACCACAAGAAGCAGCACCACAAGAAGTGGAATCCCCTGGCGAAACAGAACCGCATCGCCCAGCCACAAGTATGCTTACCAGATCCATAGAGAGGTTGAGGCAGTATTACAGTTTGCCAGCACGCAGAACAGATAGGCCAGAGACTACTATACCTGACACCACACCACGCAGGTCAGTACGTATAACGAAGGGAAGGTTACCTGTTCGGTACCAAGAGTAGTCCTAGCAAATTAGTCTAGTATGACCCAGACAGGGTTTACTTAATTGTACAAAGTTATGAAGAGTTGATTGAAATGTGATTTTACTTGAAATGTGTTTTCTCATGCAAAGGACTGCGTGGCTGTGGTCTGTGCCAGCCCAAAAACTTTATTGTAAATAGTTCGCACTACGGTGCCCCATCTTGGTTTTACACAAAGCCTTAACTACCTCTGAAGAAAAACCCATATGGTGTGGTCTAGAGTGAGGTCTGCAGCAATGAAGTCCTGCAGCCCACCCAGGACCCACGTGGGAGGTTTTTGGTGCGGGTCCTCCACAAGAATCTTGTCTTGTATATATTTATTGAAAAGTATTTTTAATATTTTTCTAATGTCCATTGTACAAAATGTAACGTTAAAGAGTCCTTACCTCCCGCAAGGGATGAGTTTAAAAATGTTTATGTTATATGCAAAACAAAAATGTTTTTCTTTTCTATTTCAGCCCGGGAGTGCTGAGTTTAACTAGGGGGGGGATGTGTGGCCCAGCTACATGTGACACATGTCTCCTGGAAAATGCACAGGAAAGGTAATTGTAAAGCCTGAAATTCATTCACATCACACACTTCTTAACACTGCCACTAGAGGCATTTCAGACTATTTGGTAGTGTGACGTAGCAATAGTGAGTCATTCTAGTCAGAGCTCAGTCTGAGCTAGACAGAAGTAGGATTCAAGTTCCTGTCTTTGGACAGAGAGGTTCGTTTAGTTTCTGTTTCAGTCAGAGACAGACGGAAGGAGAGGAGAGTTCAGTCTTGGAGGGAGAGGAGTGAAGACTGATTCCTGACGGAGCTCAGATAGTTCATCTTATACAGAAGTGGAGGCTAGTACGAGTAGACGGATTTACTCTAGCCTAGTCAGAACTACAATCAGAACTGCTATCTCAGAACAAGCTGCCTGTGTTCCTAAGAAAGTGGAAAGCAACTCTCAGAGCTACAGCGTGTATACAGTCGGACGAAGCGTCCTGTGAGCTGCTCTGGACAGAGTTCTGTGAAGGAAAGAAGGAAGGGGATCACAGCAGTTATAGCATCGAGTCAACTGAGATCAAGTCAGTGAGCTCTGAAGGAAAGTTGACAACTACACTCGCTGCTACCCGTGCTTATGTTGAGGGCGAGAGCAGGGCGACAGGCGAGTGGAGAAGGAAGAGTGACTAAGGTGACAGATCACCCTCACTCAGTTTAACCGGACACCGGGTCCGAAGCATTGCTAGTACTTCACGGCTAGTGATAGAAAATCTGGAGGCCTTGCTGGACTTCAAGTCACAGAAGGTATCCCTAAGTGCCGATACGTAACCGGGGTCAGGAAGGACAACAGTCTAGCAGGGCCCTGCACAAAAGACTAGTTCTATCCAACAGAAGACTTCCACCACAATGTTGGCAGGGCGAAGCTGTCATATTCAGAGTTAAACCTGACTTCACGCAGGTTAAGATTCACACACGATTCAAGGATAAAGGAGGCCTCAAACCTGCTCAGCAATTCCCTGAATGTGCATTCTCCAACCTGACCAGCTTCCCGGGACATACCTGCAACATCTACAAGTAAAGGTATGGAAAGAGACTGCATTGTGTGTGACTGACTTCTTATCTGCACCCTGCACCACCATAGACTTTGAGGGACCAGTCCCACCTGTGGGGGACTTAACATCTAGCTGCCATAACATCCCCCCAGAGATCTACCCTGCAGCGCTGGTCAATCAGATCAGAAACCACAGGTGGCGTCACGAACAATTATTACAATCCCCTGTAAATATCCCCCCATTGCATGAGCGCCCAGGGCCACGGACCGAGCTCTGCTGCCAGTGACATTCCCCATAGACTTCCATGGGCTCGGTGCCGAGTACCCCATAGCCCTGGTACCCAGAAGTGGTGCGCGTCACATACACACAAAAAAGGTTCTCAAATGTATATAGAACACACTGTCATGAAGGTAACACTAAAGTTCTACGGTTTGCAGAATTCGGTCAAGCACCTTCACCAGCAGAGGATAGACATCACTTGTTACAACAGAAGGCAAAATAGCTCATTCTCATACGTGCCATGGGAGCCTGAGGGTTAAATGAAAAAAAAAAGGACCTCTGTCTGCACAATATGACTGTTTAACCAACATCATGGCCAATCATTACGCGCACCTTCTCACCTACCTGCTTCTTCTCCCCCGCCACCTCCTCTATTTTGATTGACAGCTCTGGATTTTTAGAGCCAGAGAAGAACAGAGATAGATGGTGGAGTAGCAAAATGAATGCTGCTATAGAGAGGTGGGTGATTCTTGTGATGGAATCACTGGAAGACAGGAGAGAACAAAACACCTTGCGCCTCGGCTAGGACTCTGAAAATGTTGAAGATCTGAATATGGATCTGTTCTTGCACCCCTTCATGACCGGACTATTTTCTGCTTTTTTGCGCTTTTTGTTTTTTTTCCTCTTCTTCTTTCCAGACCTTAACTTTTTTTTATTTTTCCATCTACAGAGCCTTATGAGGGCTTGTTTATTGTGGGACCAGTTGTACTTTTGAGGGACACCATTGGTTTAACACATCGTATACAGGAAATTGGGAAAACTGACCCGGTGATTTGATTCTCTGGGTCACTACGAGCGCAGATACCAAACATGTGTAGTTTATTTTTCATTTAAGTGGTGAAACAAATTTGGAAATTTGTCCCCTCCCCAAAAATTTAGCTTTCCCAAGACTCGTATTGTTTTCATTTTTCAGGATCTGGGGCTGAGTGAGGACTTATGACGTGACAAAATGGGCAGCACTTTGGCCGAGTGTTTAGCACTGATGCTGTGCAGCGCTGGGGTGAAATCACACATGGAGTTTGTATGTTCTCTCCGTGTTTGTGTGGGTTCCTTCAGGTGCATTTGTTTTCTGCCACACTCCAAAGACTTAATGATAGGGAATGTGGACAGTGATGATAATGGCGGTAAAGCCCTGTGGAATAAGATGGCGCGATACAAGCAAAGCATAAGAAATAACTACAGGAGTGAAGTTTCAGGCAGTGAGAACCTTAGGCCCGATGAGTGTAATTCATGTCACCTCAGTTCTCATAGAGTTTGTTTAGTTACGTAACATAGTGTTAGGGTTCGAGTTCCCAATGCTGCCAAGGGGAATCTCGAGCCAGTCCCGCTGCGGTCCCCCATCCGTCTCCGGCCGCAGTGGAGCCTGCTCTGCAGAGACGTCAGTCCCAGCGTCTTGCCCATTCCAATACTGTGCAGAGACTTGCTGCTGCGTCTCCTGGATCTGCTATTATAGCCAGTGCTGGAGCAGACGTCTTTAGGACGAAGTCCTGAGTTTCCCCTTCTGAGCATGCCCAGGGTAAGATCTCTCATTGGAGATCAGGGGTCACATGTTCAGGTACTGCAGCAGCTCCTATTGGTCCGTCAGGAAGGTCCTGAAACTACATGTGTTTTGGAACAGTTTCTCATTGGTCCTTTTTCTGGCAGGTCCTGTAGCTGTTACTATAAAAGGGTGGCATGGCTGGGCCGCCATGCGCTAGTATCAAATCTGTTACGTGCTTGCGCCAGTGAGGTCATGTATGCATGTGGTTAAGTCTGGCTGAAATAAGCCCCTAGAATACCGGCACCTCCGGTGAGGAGATTGTATGCACGTGTTCAGGGCTCGGCTGAAAACGCCATTAGAATACCGGCTACTCCGGTGAGGAGATTGTTGCTTGTGTTCTGTCTGCATGACCTCAGTCTGCAATCCGCTTAGCAGTCATCTGTGTTCCCTGTGAGTCTAACAGGACACAGTCTTTTTCTCAGCGGCTCTGTGATGCAACAGGGTTCACTTTATAACGCTGGTTCAGCGCCCTAGCGTTTAACTTTGCGGCTCACAGAAGTTAAGTGAGTTCGCACTTATCGCCATATAGCGCTGTGGCATCCCGTTAGCGGCTCTGGGGATTAACAGAGTTCGCACTTACTGCCACAGCGGCTACGGCGTTTATTTTAGCGACTCTGCGGGATAACAGAGTTCGCTACTTTCGCCATCTTACTAGCAGCGGGCTTCGCCTGCACGGTGGACCCCAGGCTGCGAATGCACCTCTCTACAATATCTATTAGGTGCGTTCCGCAGACCCTAACACATAGATACTGTAGGTAAATGGGTAAGTGAAGCTCGATGGATCTTTCCAATCTTATCATTGACTGCTCACTTTGATCAGACACTCAACTTTCCGTGCTATGGCTTCTGCTGAACTGATGGGACAGTCTGCTGTCATGGTTGAGCATGTGGTGGGAATAGCCTTAAACAAGACATGATGCTTTTTTACGTAGGAAACCGGAAAAATAGCCTCTCTCCGGGCCCATCTGTTAATTCCTACATCTACAGCCCACTGGAACCGCTATAGGCAGCACAATGGTGCTCCAGTATGCCAACCTTTTCATGGCTAAACTGGAAACTGATTTTTTAGCATCTTGCTCCATCAAACCCTTCATCTAATGAGAAATAGAGGTTTGCGACAGCCCTACCCTACATCTACGCTAAGTACAGACAACATGGACAGTTCACATTTTCTATTGAATCACCCTATGGTGCACTTAGTATTTTACAGGTGCTCCTTGTACCTATAACTAATGTGGGCTGAAATTGAGAATCGCATATTTGATGTATGAATTATACAAAATCTGTGACGTTTGTGATTGTTTTTATTCAACTTTTCAAATCAGAAATAACAGAAGTTAAATCATGTAGCAGAGTGTAATGTACGGCACTATTGTACTACAACAATGCTTAATAATGTCATGAAATATTCCAGTTTTTACACTAATCCCTAGAGTAGACACAAGACTGACGCTTCCTTATATTTCTTACATCTTCACCTTTCTGTAAAACCACAGGATCTTCGCCATGATTTGCCTCTTTAGCTTCGGGTTTGCAAAAATAATAACAATGGACTCTGCTGTTGGAAAAGATTGAAATATCAACCAGTTCACAATTGTAAAAAGATTCTCAGGGTTGGGGATTAGTAAAAAAAACAAAAATTCACTTATACAGAATATGATGGAAATTGTAAGGAACAAACACATGGTTCTTATGGCTTTAACGTGAGCCTGGTATTTGGTTTGGGATAATCCAGATTCCTTCTGCCTCATCTTCCGTAGATGTCTTATAAGTGAAGAATTGATCACCATGATAGAGGCCAAGATCAGTAGAAATGGAGTACAGCATCCTATAGTTAAAGCAGTTTGTATGTAAATGGGCTGAAGATGGTAAATCCCATTGATAAATATGGGGTCAATGGTGCTATTCTCAGGGTATTGTAGAGGGACTTGCAGATTTGCAGTCCAAATGGTGGGAAGACTAATGAAGAAACAGATCACTGCTGACAGAAGAAGAAGACGTGGTAGATACATTGAGATGTTCCTCTTGGACCAGACAAAGAATGGATGACTGAAGTTAGAGATGGTGACACAGTAATAGATACAGAGCCAGCCAGTGAGCCAGAAGGTGAAGTATAAGAGAGTCAGCACGCCCACAGTGATCAGGACAAAGATCTTCTTAACAAACATTAAAGACATGAAGAACAGGCATAATAGACCCTGGATCTTGAACAGACACGGGAGAGCGATGTTCACCACTGCTATGACTAGGTGGATAAGATCAGGAGGATTCAGCTTCTGTCCGGTCCTCAGGCTTTTGGCACTAACCACCAAGATGCATGCGTTCAGAATATACCCAACCCCACTCTCCAAGATGTCGAAGATTATCACAGGGATCCATCCTGTAGACTGCATCTTCAGCCTCCTGTGGATGTCTGTGTTCCAACAAGTAATGTTTTGGGTGAACTTAATAAAATGCCTTATGTTTGATGTACGAGTTATGCAAAGTGTCTTGCCTGAGGTTGTCTTTTTTCAGTTTTGCAAATCAGATGTTTAGAGTTCGGTTACAACCAAATGATGTTGCAGAGTGTCAGCGGGAGGCGCAGCGTGAGGGCGACGTCTCGTCCAGTCTCCATGCAATGTTTCTTGCTTGCTATTGTTTAATAGACCGGATATTATTTCTCTTGACAATTCTGTGTTCTCCAGTTTCTTCTTTTTCTACGTTCTGGAGTGTATAAATGTATATCATCCCGGTATTACGCCGCAGTCACGCAGGACAGGCTTTTATTATTCAACATCAAATTTATCAAATGCAAATCTTGTACTTTAGTGAGTGATCCCAATGTGTGCAGCACGGGTTCCATTGTGTTTTGGAAATCACGGTGGCTAGAGGTGAAGGAATTTGTCAAGTTTCAAATTTGTCAAATCATGCAAATTTTTCAGTGAAATTAAATTTTCATTGATTGAATTTGATGACCATTGAATGTTCCTTATTTTGTTGTGAGTTCTCTCAAGATTCCATTTAAAAAAAGATAGCAAAACTGTTCTCATTGCTCACCCATCCCTCCATCCCTGCAGACTGTAATCTGGACGCATCTTTATTCACCTGCTTTACTCTGAACTGTGGCTTCGGGCACACCAGGCCTGATGACCCTGTGCAACATGACGCTACGACACGTCGTGATTTCACACCATTATGATAAGCATCACCTTAGGGCTAGTCAGTGCCTTGGTGACTCTTTGTGATGTCACAATATATGTCCTATAGTAGAAATTATTGGAGTCCGGCTCAACAGGACTGGATTTTTATTTTTATTTTTCAAAAGAAAATTTTCATGGTCGACATGACCCAGTCGACGTGTTTCGACTGCACTAAGTAGTCTTACTCATCATATCAGGAGTTAACCGGTCAGTCCCCTCTCTGGTGTGACCCTAGCATCACACCAGAGAGGGGACTGACCCTAGATACCGGTTAACATCTGGCCATGGAGCCTTATCTGACAATAATAAGCTAAGTACTCCTTGCTTTTTATCATGCTCCTGATGAACCGTGGAAGAGGGGAAACGCGTAGAGTTGCAGTGTAGCTTGGAGTGTTATTGGTTTTGAATTTTTTCATGATTTTATTGAAAATGAGTGTTTTTTCTTTTTACATGTGGCATCCTGATTGTGCTGTTATCAATAAGGGTGACATCTACATCTGGTCATGAACAGACTACACAATGATGTCATCGGTGTATGTTAGTGAACATAGGAGCTGTGTTATATCTAAATATCTGTATTCCATTTACTAAATGAGAAGCTGTGGCATGCCATGGGTCATTGGATGTCTTTCAACCTATTAGATCTGGAAATACAGTATATATGGGATTATATATGGGATTCCTTCCATGATAACAATTTTGGACATATTTTTGTGAACGTTTATATGTAAATATGGCTCCTCTATAAACACCCATTTTTCTACTTCTATTATCGCCTATTCATTAGGTCATCTTCCACTTATCTGAGCCAGTCTACTTCTAGAAGTGCTCTAGATTGTGGTCATTCCCTCTCTACAGATTTTCTCATCTCTGGCATCACAGTCCTGGCCCTATCCTGGATCTCATCATATCTAACAGATCGAACATTCAGTGTCTCCCTCTCGCACACCACCTCCTCACCTCGCCCCCTGTCTGTCAGTGTTCCCCAAGGCTCAGTCCTAGGACACCTACTCTTCTCCATCTACACCTTCGGCCTGGGACAGCTCATAGAATCCACGGTTTGCAGTATCATCTCTACGGCGATGACACGCAGATCCACCTATTGGGACCTGACCTCACCTCCCTACTGACCAAAATCCCACACTGTCTGTCTGCTATTTCTGCTTTCTTCTCTGCTCGCTTTCTTAAACTGAACATGGACAAAACAGAATTCATCATCTTTCCCCCACCTCACTCTACCCCTCCACAAGACCTATCCATCAATGTCAATTGCTGCTCACTTTCCCCAGTTCCGCACGCTCGGTGCCTCGGGGTGATCCTCGACTCTGCCCTCTCTTTCAAGCCACATGTCCAAACCCTTGCCTCCTCCTGCCGTCTCAAGCTCAAAAATATTTCCCGGATCTGTGCATTCCTTGACCATGAAACTACAAAAACACTAGTGCACGCCCTCATCATCTCCCGCCTCGACTACTGCAACCTCCTACTCTCCGGCCTCCCCTCTAGCCCTCTGGCACCACTCCAATCCATCCTACATTCTGCTGCCCGACTAATCCACCTGTATCCCCGCTATTCCCCAGCCTCCCTCCTATGCCAGGCCCTTCATTGGCTTCCTATTGCCCAGAGGCTCCAGTTCAAAACCTTAACCATGATCTACAAAGCCATCCACAACCTGGCTCCTCCATACATCTGTGACATGGTCTCCTGATACCTACCCGCACGCAACCTTTGATCCTGTCAAGATCTCCTTCTCTACTCCCCCCTCATCTCTTCTTCCCACAACTGCATACAAGACTTCTCCCGTGCTTCCCCCACACTCTGGAACTCTCTGCCCCAACACATCAGACTCTCACCAACAATGGAAACCTTCAAAAAGAACCTGAAGACCCACCTCTTCCGACAAGCCTACAACCTGCAGTGATCCTCAGTCTACTGAACCACCGCACCACCAGCTCTTCCCTCTCCTAGTGTATCCTCACCCATCTCTGTAGACTGTGAGCCCTCGCGGGCAGGGTCCTCTCTCCTTCTGTACTTGTGTGTCCCTTGTATTGCTCATGTTTATTGTACTTGCCTATATTTGCCCCTTTTCACATGTAAAGCGCCATGGGATAAATGGCGCTATAAAAATCTATAATAATAATAATTATACTAAGCACTGTAACACCTATTGTGTATGTATAGATAAAGGGACGGTGTTACAAGCTTCCTATTGACGGGGACACCAGCCAGTGGTCCCAGGGTGTTCAGTCCGGCAGTAGTTATACAATCAGGGCACTAGGACAGGTTGTCATCAATCAGCGGAGCCTGTTTTTTCTGAATACAGATTCAAGAGGAGCAGTATACATATTTTTTATCTTTATACTACGATTGCAAGACATCTAGGTATTGATATATTTCATATACACATCTTATCTGTCCCACCTACTAAATATCTGGTCACTTCCCTGCCACAGACAGGGCCTTTTAAGGCTAGCAGGCCAAGCTGTCGTTGAGCGGGGGCGCCATTACGCAGGTTCTAGGGTGTCAACCTCCGCCGGTAGGTAGGGAGGCTCGGGTCAGCACAGGGACAGGCACTTCCCTGCGGGGTACATCCTCTTGTTATTTTTGGTGATGGTGCTTTGTCCACATTGTGATAAACTGTAATAAAGGTGATATTCTAATCATAGATGTAAGAATTTACGGTGAGCTGTTTGTGTTTACTCTTACTACATATATTTTTTTTGAAACTGTGAAAGAGTAGATCACGTAGGTGGAATCACGCGTAAAGAAGCCTCACATTGTGATCCTCCTTCCTGTGTGAATGTGATGATTATTATTATCTGAAACTTGGAAGATGGGTTTTTCTCACTCTGTAAGATCGACCACTGCCGACTGAAGAGTTTGTGGATTTGATATGAAAACGGATGAAATGTATGTAAAAGCGGGATTGTGCCTTGTGAATTGTCAGCTCACCTATTGTCACGCTGTCTAATGATATGTATACAATGTCAGTAAACTATTAATACAGGAACAACACTCTATACAACAACTAGTATAGCAACATCAGCATGTAAGTATAGAATAGATTTACCTGACACGATATCTGCTGAACCCAGGGTTAATCTTGAGGACTTGATGAGCTGAAACAGGAAAGAGGTGGACCGGGATCTAACCTGACCCTAAACTGGGGTCCTAACTAATCCCTCACCTTGGAGGTACTGATAATGGTTCAGAGGTCCAAGTCTCCAACCTAACCCTGTCTCCTATCAGACCCTGAACCCTGTAATCAGTCCTAAGAAGGATCCTGACTACCACCAAAGGGATATGGGCTGATCTCAGCTAAATACACAGATTAGACATATAAGACAGACAGGATAACACTCGCTTGCATACACACTCAAACACCAAAGGAACATAAATGGTCTGGGAAATAAACTCTAACCAAGTTGAGCTTAGAACAACTAAGGAGCTCACAACTAAAGTCTATACAGATTCATTCCTATCTGTGGTCTGCATGAAGGTTTCACTGGCAACTCCCCAAGCAGACAACCAGGAATTTAAAGGAAACCAATCAACAAATAATCAATTGCAGCCGGGAGAAACTGCACCCAGTCCCAGCACCGAGCACAGACAGAATTAACTCCCTAGCTGCCAAACACAAAGAAACAGCAGCTCAGCTGTGAGAAGTCAAAATGTGCAACCGCGACGATTTTCGTGGCAATGCACACATGACAGTACCCCCCCTTCTACGAGGGGCCTCCGGACCCTCAGGGTCAGGCCTGCCCGGGTGAGTTCTGTGGAAGGTCCGAACCAAACGATCTGCGTTAACATCAGACGCAGGGACCCACGTCCTCTCCTCTGGACCATACCCCTTCCAATGCACCAAGTACTGAAGGGACCGGCGATTCAGACGTGAGTCAATGATCTTCGATACTTGAAATTCCAAGTTACCATTGACCAACACAGGAGGAGGAGGTAGAGGTGACGGTATGACTGGTGCCACATACCTTTTAAGTAATGACTTGTGGAACACATTATGAATTTTAAACGTAGGAGGGAGGTCCAGACGAAATGCCACAGGATTAATTATGGAACTGATCCTGTATGGCCCGATGAATCTGGGACCCAGTTTCCAGGAGGGCACTTTAAGTTTTATATTCCTGGTAGACAACCATACCAGATCGTTCACATTCAGATCTGGACCAGAAACTCTCCTCCTATCAGCCATACGTTTGTAACGGTTCCCCATCGCACTCAGATTATTCAATACACCTCTCCACACAGAAGCAAGTGACGACGAGAAACGCTCCTCCTCAGGAACCCCAGAAGGGCCCCCCCCATTGAAAGTACAAAACTGAGGATGAAAACCATATGCCCCAAAAAACGGGGACTTACCAGTGGACTCGCTCCGCCTGTTGTTAAGAGCGAACTCTGCCAGAGGCAAGAAAGAAGACCAGTCATCTTGGTTCTCTGAGACAAAACACCGGAGATATGTCTCTAAGCTCTGATTCAGACGCTCTGTCTGACCATTGGTCTGCGGATGAAAAGCCGAGGAAAATGACAATTGCATCCCCCGACGTAAACAAAATGCCCTCCAAAATTTGGACACAAACTGAGACCCCCTATCTGACACCACATCAGAAGGCAACCCATGAAGTCTAACGATCTCCCTAATGAACACCTGCGCCAGAGTTTTAGCATTAGGGAGTGCAGGAAGAGCAACGAAATGTGCCATCTTACTGAACCTGTCAACAACCACCAGTATGACAGTATTCCCTGACGACGGAGGAAGGTCCGTAATGAAGTCCATAGATAAATGAGTCCATGGACGCTCCGGAAGTTTCAAGGGTAAAAGGGTCCCAGACGGACGGGTATGAGGGGTTTTAGAGCGAGCACACACTCCACATGACGCGACAAAAGTTATAACATCTTTATTAGCATTAGGCCACCAAAACCGGCGAGAAAGGAGATCTAAAGTAGCCTTACTCCCTGGATGTCCTGCTAGAGCAGAATTATGATGTGCCTCAATAACCTTTTGTCTCAACAGATTTGGGACAAACAGTCTCCCTGGAGGTCCTGCAGGGGCGTCCCCCTGAGCCTCTAACACCTCCTCCTCAAGCTCAGAAAATACAGCCGACACTACCACCCCCTCCTGAAGGATAGGACTCGGGTCATCCGTTTTCCCAGCCCCTGGGAAACTGCGAGACAAGGCATCAGCCTTTACATTCTTAGACCCCGGGCGATAAGTGACGACAAAATTAAACCTGGTAAAAAACAACGACCATCGAGCTTGTCTAGAATTCAGACGCTTAGCGGATTCCAAATACAACAGGTTCTTGTGATCAGTAATAACGGTAACCGGGTGGACTGCCCCCTCCAAAAAGTGACGCCATTCTTCAAAAGCTAACTTAATGGCCAAAAGTTCCCTATTGCCGATATCATAATTCCTTTCGGCGGACGACAATTTCTTAGAAAAGAAAGCGCACGGATGCCATTTACCAGGGGACGGACCCTGGGACAATATAGCACCCACCCCTACATCAGACGCATCCACCTCCACAATGAACGGCTGAGATGCATCTGGTTGGATGAGAACGGGTGCCGAAGCAAAACATTTCTTCAAAGAGGAAAAGGCTTGGCAAGCTTTGTCCGACCATTTAGAAAAATCCGTCCCTTTTCTTGTCATGTCAGTGAGAGGTTTGACGACAGATGAGAAATTACAAATAAATTTCCGGTAGTAGTTAGCAATCCCCAAAAAACGCTGCAGAGCCTTAAGATCCCCTGGCTGATCCCATTCAAGCACTGCTCTCACCTTTTCAGGGTCCATACGGAAACCGGAGGCTGACACCAAAAAACCCAAAAACTGAAGTTCCTGTACGGCAAATACACACTTCTCCAGTTTGGCGTATAATTTATTGTCTCGCAAGATCTGCAACACCTGTCTCACATGCTCCTGATGAGACACAAGATCTGGCGAGTAAATTAAAATGTCGTCCAAATATACAACCACAAACAGCCCCACAAGGTGACGAAAAATGTCATTAACAAAATGTTGGAATACTGCTGGTGCAGTAGTCAGACCAAAAGGCATGACTAGGTTCTCATAATGTCCCTCCGGCGTGTTAAACGCCGTTTTCCACTCATCCCCCTCTTTTATCCTAATCAGATTATACGCCCCCCTGAGATCCAATTTAGAAAACCATTTGGCGCCAACAATTTGATTGAAGAGATCAGGAAAAGAGGGAGTGGATACGGATCTCGAACAGTAATCCGATTAAGTTCGCGGAAATCCAAGCAAGGGCGTAGGCCTCCATCTTTCTTCTTCACAAAGAAGAACCCCGCGGCTACTGGGGAAGATGAAGGTCTAATATGCCCTTTGGCCAGACTTTCAGAAATATAATCTTTCATAGCCTGCCTCTCAGGACCAGAAAGATTATACAACCTAGCTTTAGGCAACTTAGCATCAGGAAGGAGATTAATAGAGCAGTCATACACGCGATGAGGAGGCAACTCCTGACACCCCTCCTCAGAGAAAACATCCCCAAAATCCTCCAAAAAAGGAGGCAATGTACTAGGCACGACCGCACTGATGACTGTGTTCATGCAGTTGCTTTTGCAAAACTCACCCCATTGGCTTATTTCTCTGGACTGCCAATTAATCACAGGGTTATGTTTAACCAACCAAGGAAGTCCCAACACAATGGGAGTAGGTAGACCCTCCAACACATAACAAGATAATTGTTCCCTATGTATTGCCCCTACCCGAAGGTCAATGTTATGAACCTCATGAACAAAGCTACCTTGGCCGAGAGGCCTGGCGTCAATGGAGAATATAGGGATCGGTTTGACCAATACACTCAGATGCATACCTTGAGCCTGAGCAAACTGAGCGTCAACCAGATTAGCCCCGGAACCACTATCAAGAAGAACAGACAATCTCTCCACTCTCGTACCAACTACCACCTCCACTGGTACAAGGAACTGAGAAGAACTGGCAGATAAAATACATACTCCCAGGTTGTCGTCCACCACACAACCTGGGATTAACAGTTTTCCGGCAACTTTTGGCTCAACAAGGCACGGGATGGACATTCTCCAACAAAATGTCCCTCTTTCCCGCAGAAAAAACATCTTCTAGTCCTGCGGCGTACCGCCAATCCCCTCCTACGAAATGATGTCCCTCCCAACTGCATAGGCTCATCCGAACAGACAAGGGGAACCTCAACATAAGGGACTTTAGTGGTAGGTGGAGAAACAACAGGGAGTGGGGTTACCTCACCCCTCTCCCGAAGCCGTCTATCAGTACGGATAGCTAAGGCCATAGCAGCCTCCAGAGAAGGAGGAGACTCATACTGAGCCAAAACGTCTTTTAATTTATCAGAAAGCCCATGACAAAACTGGCTCCTAAGAGCTGGGTCATTCCACTGAGTATCTGTGGCCCATTGTCATGTGTGCATCGCCACGAAGATCGTCGCGGTTGCACATTCTGACTTCTCACAGCTGAGTTGCTGTTTCTTTGTGTTTGGCAGTTAGGGAGTTAATTCTGTCTGTGCTCAGTTCTGGGACTGGGTGCAGTTTCTCCCGGCTGCATTAATTATTTGTTGATTGGTTTCCTTTAAATCTCTGGTTGTCTGTGTTGGGAGTTGCCAGTGAAATTCTTCATGCAGACCACAGATAGGATTGTATCTGTATAGACTTAAGTTAAAGAGCTCCTTAGTTGTTTTAAGCTCACCTTGCTTAGAGTTTAATATCCCAGATCATTTATGTTCCTTCTGTGTTTGAGTGTGTATGCAAGTCTGTGTTTTCTCCAGTCTGTCTTATATGTCTAATCTGTGTATTTAGCAGAGATCAGCCCATATCCCTTTGGTGGTAATCAGAATCCTTCTTAGGACTGATTACAGGGTTCAGGGACTGATAGGAGACAGGGTTAGGCTGGAGACTTGGACCTCTGAACCATTATCAGTACCTCCAAGGTGAGGGATTAGTTAGGACCCCAGTTTAGGGTCAGGTTAGACCCCCGGTCCTCCTCTTTCCTGTGACAGTGTATCAAGTCCTCAAGATTAACCATGAGTTCAACGGATATCGTGTCAGGTAAATCTATTCTATATTTACATGCTGATGTTGCTAATCTATATGTTGTATAGAGTGTTGTTCTTTTAAGAATAGTTTACTGACATCGTACACATATCATAAGACCGCGTGACATTTTCACTGGCCCATAAAATTATTCCCAGTTGCCATGGATCCAGTAGCCCAGCTGGCTCTGCAGTTGCAGGGATTATCCATGGAGCTGACGGACATTAAGTCCAAAGTTTTGTCTCCCTCGGAGCAAACCAGATTTGAACCTAAAGTAGCTCTCCCGGACAGGTTCACTGGTGGGCGAGACAAATTTTTTACCTTCAGGGAAGCATGTAAATTGTATTTTCGGCTTCGGCCTCGATCATCAGGGAGTGAAGAGCAGAGAGTGGGAATTGTTATCTCGCTCCTACAAGGGGACCCTCAATCCTGGGCCTTCTCCCTTCCTCCGGGATCCCCGGCTCTACAGTCAGTAGATCGATTTTTTACTGCCCTGGGTTTGGTATATGATGACCCAGATCGGGTCTCTCTTGCTGAGACAAAATTACGTAAGATACAGCAGGGAGATCGTCCGGCGGAGGAATTTGCTTCTGAGTTCCGTAGATGGGCCACAGATACTCAGTGGAATGACCCAGCTCTTAGGAGCCAGTTTTGTCATGGGCTTTCTGACAAATTAAAGGACGTTTTGGCTCAGTATGATTCTCCTCCATCACTGGAGGCTGCTATGGCCCTAGCTATCCGTACTGATAGACGGCTCCGGGAGAGGTGCGAGGTAACTCCGCCCCCTGTTGTTACTCCACCTACTACTAAAGTCCCTTATGTTGAGGTTCCCCTTGTCTGTTCGGAGGAGCCTATGCAGTTGGGAGGGACATCATTTCGTAGGAGGGGATTGGCGGTACGCCGCAGGACTAGAAGGTGTTTCTTCTGCGGGAAAGAGGGACATTTTGTTGGGGGATGTCCATCCCGTGCCTTGTTGAGCAAAAAGTCGCCGGAAAACTGTTAATCCCAGGTTGTGTGGTGGACGACAACCTGGGAGTATGTATTTCGTCCGCTAGTTCTTCTCAGTTCCTTGTACCAGTGGAGGTGGTGGTTGGTACGAGAGTGGAGAGATTCTCTGTTCTTCTTGATAGTGGGTCCGGGGCTAATCTGGTTGACGCTCAGTTTGCTCAGGCTCAAGGTATGCATCTGAGTGTATTGGTCAAACCGATCCCTATATTCTCCATTGACGCCAGGCCTCTCGGCCAAGGTAGCTTTGTTCATGAGGTTCATAACATTGACCTTCGGGTAGGGGCAATACATAGGGAACTATTATCTTGTTATGTGTTGGAGGGTCTACCTACTCCTATTGTGTTGGGACTTCCTTGGTTGGTTAAACATAACCTTGTGATTAATTGGCAGTCCAGAGATATAAGCCAATGGGGGGAGTTTTGCAAAAGTAACTGCATGAACACAGTCATCAGTGCGGTCGTGCCTAGTACTTTGCCTCCTTTTTTGGAGGACTTTGGGGATGTGTTCTCTGAGGAGGGGTGTCAGGAGTTGCCTCCTCATCGCGTGTATGACTGCTCTATTAATTTACTTCCTGATGCTAAGTTACCTAAAGCTAGGTTATATAACCTTTCTGGTCCTGAGAGGCAGGCTATGAAAGATTATATTTCGGAAAGTCTGGCCAAAGGGCATATTAGACCTTCATCTTCCCCAGTGGCCGCGGGGTTCTTCTTTGTGAAGAAAAAAGATGGAGGCCTACGCCCTTGCTTGGATTTCCACGAACTTAATCGGATTACTGTTCGAGATCCGTATCCACTCCCTCTGATTCCTGATCTCTTCAATCAAATTGTTGGCGCCAAATGGTTCTCTAAATTGGATCTCAGGGGGGCGTATAATCTGATTAGGATAAAAGAGGGGGATGAGTGGAAAACGGCGTTTAACACGCCGGAGGGACATTATGAGAACCTTGTCATGCCTTTTGGTCTGACTACTGCACCAGCAGTATTCCAACATTTTGTTAATGAAATTTTTCGTCATCTGGTGGGGCTGTTTGTGGTCGTATATTTGGATGACATTTTAATTTACTCACCAGATCTTGTGTCTCACCAGGAGCATGTGAGACAGGTGTTGCAGATCTTGCGAGACAATAAACTATACGCCAAACTGGAAAAGTGTGTATTCGCCGTACAGGAACTTCAGTTTTTGGGTTTCTTGGTGTCAGCCTCCGGTTTCCGTATGGACCCTGAAAAGGTGAGAGCAGTGCTTGAATGGGATCAGCCAGAGGATCTTAAGGCTCTGCAGCGTTTTCTGGGGTTTGCTAACTACTACCGGAAATTTATTTGTAATTTCTCATCTGTTGTCAAACCTCTCACTGACATGACAAGAAAAGGGACGGATTTTTCTAAATGGTCGGACAAAGCTTGCCAAGCTTTTTCCTCTTTGAAAAAATGTTTTGCTTCGGCACCCGTTCTCATCCAACCAGATGCATCACAGCCGTTCGTTGTGGAGGTGGACGCGTCTGACGTAGGGGTGGGTGCAATATTGTCCCAGGGTCCGTCCCCTGGTAAATGGCATCCGTGCGCTTTCTTTTCTAAAAAATTGTCGTCCGCCGAAAGGAATTATGATATCGGCAATAGGGAACTTTTGGCCATTAAGTTGGCTTTTGAAGAATGGCGTCACTTTTTGGAGGGGCAGTCCACCCGGTCACCGTCATTACTGATCACAAGAACCTGCTGTATTTGGAATCTGCTAAGCGTCTGAATTCCAGACAAGCTCGATGGTCGTTGTTTTTTACCAGGTTTAATTTTGTTGTCACTTATCGCCCTGGATCTAAGAATGTTAAGGCGGATGCCTTGTCTCGCAGTTTCCCAGGGGCCGGGAAAATGGATGACCCGATTCCTATCCTTCAGGAGGGGGTGGTAGTGTCGGCTGTATGTTCTGAGCTTGAGGAGGAGGTGTTAGAGGCTCAGGGGACGCCCCTGCAGGACCTCCAGGGAGACTGTTTGTCCCAAATCAGTTGAGACAAAAGGTTATTGAGGCACATCATAATTCTGCTTTAGCAGGACATCCAGGGAGTAAGGCTACTTTAGATCTCCTTTCTCGCCGGTTTTGGTGGCCTAACGTTAATAAAGATGTTTTAACTTTTGTCGCGTCCTGTGGGGTTTGTGCTCGCTCTAAGACCCCTCATACCCGTCCGTCTGGGACCCTCTTACCCTTGAAACTTCCGGAGCGTCCATGGACTCATTTGTCTATGGACTTCATCACGGACCTTCCTCAGTCGTCAGGGAAGACTGTCATACTGGTGGTTGTTGACAGGTTCAGTAAGATGGCACATTTCATTGCTCTTCCTGCCCTCCCTAATGCTAAAATTCTGGCGCAGGTGTTCATTGGGGAGATTGTGAGACTTCATGGGTTGCCTTCTGATGTGGTGTCAGATAGGGGGTCTCAGTTTGTGTCCAAGTTTTGGAGGGCATTTTGTTTACGTCGGGGGATGCAATTGTCATTTTCCTCGGCTTTTCATCCGCAGACCAATGGTCAGACAGAGCGTCTGAATCAAAGCCTAGAGACTTATCTTCGGTGTTTTGTCTCAGAGAACCAGGAGGACTGGTCTTCTTTCTTGCCTCTGGCAGAGTTCGCTCTTAACAACAGGCGGAGCGAGTCCACTGGTAAGTCCCCGTTTTTTGGGGCATATGGTTTTCATCCCCAGTTTTGTACATTCAATGGGGGGGGCCCTTCTGGGGTTCCTGAGGAGGAGCGTTTCTCGTCGTCACTTGCTTCAGTGTGGAGAGGTGTATTGAATAATCTGAGTGCTATGGGGAACCGTTATAAACGTATGGCTGATAGGAGGAGAGTTTCTGGTCCAGATCTTAATGTGAACGATCTGGTATGGTTGTCTACCAGGAATATAAAACTTAAAGTTCCCTCCTGGAAGCTGGGCCCCAGATTCATCGGGCCGTACAGGATCAGTTCCATAATTAATCCTGTGGCATTTCGTCTGGACCTCCCTCCTACGTTTAAAATTCATAATGTGTTCCACAAGTCATTACTTAAGAGGTACGTGGCACCAGTCATACCATCACCTCTACCTCCTCCTCCAGTGGTGGTCAATGGTAACTTGGAGTTTCAAGTGTCAAAGATCATTGACTCACGTCTGAATCGCCGGTCCCTTCAGTACTTGGTGCATTGGAAGGGGTATGGTCCAGAGGAGAGGACGTGGGTTCCTGCGTCTGACATTAACGCAGATCGTTTGGTGCGGACCTTCCACAGAACTCACCCGGGCAAACCTGGCCCTGAGGGTCCGGAGGCCCCTCGTAGAAGGGGGGGTACTGTCGTGTGCATCGCCACGAAGATCGTCGCGGTTGCACATTCTGACTTCTCACAGCTGAGTTGCTGTTTCTTTGTGTTTGGCAGTTAGGGAGTTAATTCTGTCTGTGCTCAGTTCTGGGACTGGGTGCAGTTTCTCCCGGCTGCAATTAATTATTTGTTGATTGGTTTCCTTTAAATCTCTGGTTGTCTGTGTTGGGAGTTGCCAGTGAAATTCTTCATGCAGACCACAGATAGGATTGTATCTGTATAGACTTAAGTTAAAGAGCTCCTTAGTTGTTTTAAGCTCACCTTGCTTAGAGTTTAATATCCCAGATCATTTATGTTCCTTCTGTGTTTGAGTGTGTATGCAAGTCTGTGTTTTCTCCAGTCTGTCTTATATGTCTAATCTGTGTATTTAGCAGAGATCAGCCCATATCCCTTTGGTGGTAATCAGAATCCTTCTTAGGACTGATTACAGGGTTCAGGGACTGATAGGAGACAGGGTTAGGCTGGAGACTTGGACCTCTGAACCATTATCAGTACCTCCAAGGTGAGGGATTAGTTAGGACCCCAGTTTAGGGTCAGGTTAGACCCCGGTCCTCCTCTTTCCTGTGACAGTGTATCAAGTCCTCAAGATTAACCCTGAGTTCAACGGATATCGTGTCAGGTAAATCTATTCTATATTTACATGCTGATGTTGCTAATCTATATGTTGTATAGAGTGTTGTTCTTTTAAGAATAGTTTACTGACATCGTACACATATCATAAGACCGCGTGACACCCATCTACGAAACTCAGAAGCAAATTCCTCTGCCGGACGATCTCCCTGCTGTATCTTACGTAATTTTGTCTCAGCAAGAGAGACCCGATCTGGGTCATCATATACCAATCCCAGGGCAGTAAAAAATTGATCTACAGACAGTAGAGCCGGGGATCCTGGAGGAAGGGAAAATGCCCAGGATTGAGGGTCCCCTTGCAGAAGTGAGATAACAATTCCCACTCTCTGCTCCTCACTCCCTGATGATCGAGGCCGAAGCCGAAAATACAATTTACATGCCTCCCGGAAGGTGAAAAATTTGTCTCGCCCACCAGTGAACCTGTCCGGGAGAGCAACCTTAGGTTCAACTCTGGTTTGCTCCAGGGGAGACAAAACTTTGGACTTAATGTCCGTCAGGTCCATGGATAATCCCTGCAACTGCAGAGCCAGCTGGGCTACTGGATCCATGGTAACTGGAGATAATTTTTAAGGCCAGTGAAAATGTCACGCTGTCTAATGATATGTATACAATGTCAGTAAACTATTAATACAGGAACAACACTCTATACAACAACTAGTATAGCAACATCAGCATGTAAGTATAGAATAGATTTACCTGACACGATATCTGCTGAACCAGGGTTAATCTTGAGGACTTGATGAGCTGAAACAGGAAAGAGGTGGACCGGGATCTAACCTGACCCTAAACTGGGGTCCTAACTAATCCCTCACCTTGGAGGTACTGATAATGGTTCAGAGGTCCAAGTCTCCAACCTAACCCTGTCTCCTATCAGACCCTGAACCCTGTAATCAGTCCTAAGAAGGATCCTGACTACCACCAAAGGGATATGGGCTGATCTCAGCTAAATACACAGATTAGACATATAAGACAGACAGGATAACACTCGCTTGCATACACACTCAAACACCAAAGGAACATAAATGGTCTGGGAAATAAACTCTAACCAAGTTGAGCTTAGAACAACTAAGGAGCTCACAACTAAAGTCTATACAGATTCATTCCTATCTGTGGTCTGCATGAAGGTTTCACTGGCAACTCCCCAAGCAGACAACCAGGAATTTAAAGGAAACCAATCAACAAATAATCAATTGCAGCCGGGAGAAACTGCACCCAGTCCCAGCACCGAGCACAGACAGAATTAACTCCTTAGCTGCCAAACACAAAGAAACAGCAGCTCAGCTGTGAGAAGTCAAAATGTGCAACCGCGACGATCTTCGTGGCAATGCACACATGACACCTATGTGGTGATGATTCCTTCCTTCCATCAGCACTTTCTCTGGTATCCTCTCTTAGGAAACATTTATATCGTCGATTATGATAATTATACATGCGTTTTTCTAATTTGATCATCTGATACAATTCTATCGCCTCATTGTGAGATCAGGACAGACCATTTAGTGGCTCTTAGGTGGCGGCTTCTGAAGCATAATAGATTTTTGTGGCCCGTATCGTTTACATGACGGTCAATGGAAAGGCCCTCTCTCCGGTCTGAAACGATTACTGTATCTAAGAAACTAAAGATTGAGGATGCAAGTGGTGATAGATCTGAGAGAATGGTAATTGTGTGGTTAATTAAACACATAAAAGAATGAGAATGGTTCATAAACTGATCAATGCATACATAAATGAATACTGTAATTGATTGAACAAATGTTAAGGTTCTCCGAGGGTTTTCTTGATGGTTGGTACATTTCTCAGCTTTTCTCCTTGCTGTCTATGCTCAGATATAAAGATGGACAAATGTATTCAAATGGAATTTAATTCTACTTGAATTTTACAAAAATTTCCATTCTGGAGAATAAAGTTTTTTTTATAATTTGGTGAACGTGCATGTAGCATAAAGGCGGCCAGCAGAAGTCGCCATGTTGCTAAACAGCAGAGGGCCAGCAAAGGGTTAAAAATCCCCACATTGTCACCTCTCTGGGCGCCCCCTCTTCTCTCTTGTCCGTTGTCAGGACCTCCTTGTCTTCATCTTGTTGTATGTCCGCCCATTATTCACTTAAAGGGAATCTGTCACCCCAAAATTGCCATATCAGATAAAGATATGGCTGAATAGTGCGTCCCATAACAAAACTAACGGTAGGTATCATATATCCTGATACCCCTGTTTTCAGGTATTTGTAAACTTCGGTTTTTGCGCTGTCAATCACGGTGGTCAGGTCAGGAGGGCGGCGTTTTCTCTCTCTCTCCCCCCACCGCTCCTCGGCATCAGTTGCGTATCGCAGTCTGTGAATCCCACAGACGGCGTTCAGCTTCCTGCAATTGCGCAATTCAAATTTGGGCGGCGCATGCGCAGTGTGCTTTGCCCGACAGTGGGCAAAGCATATAATCAGTACAGCGCATGCGCTACTCTTTCCTTGCCCCGGAAATGTCTGCTTGCCTTGGACGATTTTCGGGGCAAGGAAAGAGCAGCACATGCGCTGTCATGATTTTATGCTTTGCCCACTGTCGGGCAAAGCACAGTGCGCATGCGCCGCCCGAATTTGAATTGCGCAATTGCAGGAAGCTGAACGCCGTCTGTGGGATTCACAGACTGCGATACGCAACTGATGCCGAGGAGCGGGGGGAGAGAGAGAGAAAACGCCGCCCTCCTGACCTGACCACCGTGATTGACCGGGAAAAAAATGAAGTTTACAACGGTATTTTGATATGAAAACGGGGGTATCAGGATATATGATGCCTACCGATAGCTTTGTTATGGGACGCACTATTCAGCCATATCTTTATGTGATACGGCAATTTTGGGGTGACAGATTCCCTTTAAGTAAACACCGGGCCAGAGAACTTACATGACAGAAAAGCGGAGGAGCGGACATCGAGCAGGGAGCAGTGGGACGGCTAGGTGAGGTATGTTGTTTTTCTTCTCACCTTTGGCCTAACACTTACTTCTCTGGCCAGCCCTTTTGCATTCTGCCCAATGTCTGGTCCTCCATGTTGACCCCTACTAACCACTGCGCATGTGTAGATACTACAATGTCTGCTCCCAGCCGGGTCTTCTTCAGTCAGAGGTCTAAGTGACTGATCTGCTGCTTTCACTGAACCAGGTAGATCTGATCATTGATGCTCTTGTCCCAAGAATTTACAGTATATGAGTCATAAGTTGTTGGTGGACTTCCATATAATAACATGAGTAGTGAAGGAAACTGTAGATTAATTATAGACAATTAAACGTTGTTTTGTAGAACTTCAAATTTTCACTTAACCGATTATCATGTCCCCTTTAGATTGAATTCACATCCTCCTTGTTCCCCTCTTTCCCTATCTAAGACGTTTACAATTAAGACAAGTCCTCCTAAACTTCATGCTGCTTCAGAAGATGATGATGGCTTCTGGTATTGGCTAGGATGTAATATCTAATCAGAAGGATATTAGTGCGTATTAAGGTGGGATTGTAAAGAAAACAATCGTGCTACATTGTAGATAACAAAAGTGAGAACAATCAAGAAGCCATGGTTCTGGTGGCATTATTCTGGATTTGGAATTTAGAACGAGTGAATCCCCAATTCATCTGAGACATTCTCCACATAAGGTTTATAAGAGACCATAAGGTCAACGTGGTGGAAGTGAAAACTATAGAGAAGGTAGGAAGAAGGAGCCCAGGGTGGTAGACATTATTCTGTGTGCTGCATCTTGAATGGATGTCCACCACATAATTATAAGCTGATATGTGCTGTTTCCGGAAGACTCTACAATACAAGACCTAAATATCACAGAACAGAACCAAGTCCGGATTCAAGAATGATGTGGAGCAGGTAAGACGGGAGGCTCCTCTTCAGCCAAGCTAAGCCGCGGGTGACCCCAGGTGGTGACGTTGGTGCAGTAATAGATGTGGAACAAAGCCGTCAGCCAAAAACTGTAATGATTAAGAACATGACAATCGTTATAACACAGAGGAATGGTTCATGCTTTAGCAACAAATGAAGCCAAAAGAATATGTTGTGCGTTTATGGACACATGCCGAGATACATGGGCCAGAGCCTTGGTGAAGAGGACTTTATCAGATGGGCCCAGAGAGAGGACATTTTTCCTATATACAGAATTAGCATTTACATGTTACGGTGGTGCCCACCACATATTCAATGGCTTCAGCTTTCAGGCCGACCAGTTCTGCAGAAGAAATAACGTCAAGAGTTGTATGTGCTACAAAAGCGAGGAGTCAAGTATTAGACCGGACAGACGCGAATATCCATGGAGTCTCAGTTACCCATTTACATATCTTTACTATACAATCAAAAGTCGGTAATGACAAAGGTTAAAAATGATGAAACATTTCTTAGCAGAAATCTGTAAGGTTAACACCAGAGATATTTATTTCAAGGCAATAAATGACCGGGAAATAACATAGCATCTAATGCAGCATTTTGCTATTGATATATACAGTTTTTTTTACATATTTTTCATTTTTTCTTTTCTATGAATAGCTTGAGTAAAATATTAATGGAGTAAGTTGGGCTACCAGGAAAGTTCTGATGAAGGAAGGTGCATGAAATGTTTATTCTAGAACAACGCATTTCGAGAATGGTATGTTCTCTTTACATGTCAAAAAGACCGACCTCTACAGTATTCCCACCCAGACAACTATAACCATAGAAATGTAAACATGTCAACTGCATTACTGCCATATGGACTTTTCTTATACAACTGGGGTCCTTCGTTCATAATTTAATCAATTCCTGTAAGCCCACCAGCCAGGACAAGGTGACATTTGTTTGATGGGACCCTAGCTTTTCTTTTTGGGATAAAACTCTGCAAATATAAAGAGCAGGTAGGATCCAGCTCTAGTTAAATACAGCCTCAGGTTGATGGTAAGAGCTCGGCCAACTATGGAGGCAGTCACTACATAGAAATGTATATATGCTATTTTGTCACTTCCAAGATGAAGAGGAAATATTGTTCTCTAAATGCACTGACCCGAAGCCAACATTGTATGCGACGGTCTCCATCCGGACGTTTCTGACTCTACTGGCAGCGCACCTTACTCCGGTTCTTCCCTTACATTTTATGCTGGGCTCTTTTGGTGGACTTTGACTTTGGAGTAATGGGGGTTTGTGTCAGCCCTACCATACACCTACATGAAGTACAGACAAGGACAGTCACACATATTCCTGTACTCTAGAAGCACAGAACACTTCCTAGTGCTCGATCCAATGATGTATCTAATCTATGGCTGCCGTGAGTGAAGGTAGAACATGCGGATTTCATGTACGAGGTATACCAAATGTGTTTACTTTGCTTTGACTCAACTTTACAAATCAGGAAAATTAGAAACTAAATGAAACATCAGAGTGTAATGTACGGCACTATTGCACTAAAAGAATGTACACAAAATCTTCAGGTATTCCAGTTTTTACACTGATCACTAGAGGAGACCCGAGACTGACTCTTCCCTATGTTACATCTATAACTTTTGGTAAAAGCACAGGAGCTTCGCCTTGATTTGCCTCTTTAGCTTCGGGTTGGAAGAGATAATGACGAGAGACTCTGCTGTTGGAAAAGAAATAAATACCAACCAGCTGACCAGTATGCGATAATCGTCAGGGTTGGGGTTTAGTGAAAAAAGCATAATTTCACTTATACAGAATATGATGGAGATTGTGAGGAACAACCACATGGTTCTTATGGCATTAACATGAGCCTGTACTTTGATTTGGGATAATCCAGATTCCTTCTGCCTCATCTTCCATAGATGTCTCATCAGTGAAGAGTTGGTCACTATGATAGAGGCCAAGATCAGTAGAAATGGCGCATAGCATCCCACAAATGACGCACTTTGTATGTATAAAGGCTGAAGATGGACGGTGCAATTGATAAATTTGGGATCAAGGCTGCTGTTCACAGGAGATTGTGGAGTGTCTTCCACGGTTGCCGTCCAGATGGCGGGAAGACTGGTCAGGAAACATCCGGCTGCTGATAGAAGGAGAAGACGAGGTAGATACATTGAGATGTTCCTCTTTGTCCAGACGAAGAATGGATGCTTGAAGGTAGAGATGGTGACACAGTAATAGATACAGAGCCAGGCAGTGAGCCAGAAGGTGAAGTATGTAAGAGTCATCGTGCCCACAGTGATCGGGCCGTAGACCTCCCTAATACACAGTAAATAGAAATAGAGCTTAGATAATATACCCTGTAATGTGAGCAAACACTGGAACGCAAAGTTCACAACCCCTATGACAAGGTGGATTACATCCGGATGATTTAGCTTCTGCCCAGTCCTCAGACTGTTGACTCCAGCCATCAAGATGAATAAACTGAGAATGTATCCCAAGACAGTTTCTAAGATGAGAAATACTATCATAAGGATCCATCCTGCACTCAGCATCGTGAACCTCCCGTGGACGAGGCTTTGTTTGAACCAGTAATGTGCTGAGTGAAGTTAATATTTGATGCACGAGTTATGCAAAAAGTGTTCAGAATGAGATTATTTTTGCCCAGTTTTGCAAATCAGGTGTTTGCATCTTGCTTTCAACCAAATGATGTTGCAGAGTGTAACGCGGTGTAATGGTTACATTTAAATCAGTCTGAATGCAATGTCTCTTTTATTGCTTTTGTTTAATAGGCCTTTCAGATATTATTTACTTTCTGGTCGTGCACTGCCCTCTGAGGAAGCCCATACGAAACGCGCGTTGGGGCTGTCAGTCTGGTGTCTTATTAAGATCCACATGGGTAAAAATCAACGTTTACCTTTCAGGTTGTTCAGCTGTCATTCTGAGGTTCCGTTTAGCCTTTTACTACATATTTATAGCTATACCGAGTCTGACACTTGTCCTAATATAGTGACTCTCTGACCTTTTAATGGCACTTGTGCATATCCATAACTATAGATACAAATGTTATGTTTCTTGTTCAGGAACACAGATCCCCCGATCCATACACTACAAAGTATTGACTCCAGACTTCTTTACCCAAGTTCTTTATGATTTATCTTGTTTTTTATGTCATTATGGTTTTTTACTAATTTTTTTCAAAAATATAATACTATAATAACAAGACTTTTGTACGGTACTCTGACTCCTCTGACTCCGTATTTCTCAGCATTCATGTGCGGTAAAACAGGTCTTGATGTTTCAAGAAAATCCAGACAATTTAAAATGCATTGAATGCAATGAACGAACACTAATGAGTGATTCCAGTGTATGTGAAGTGGTTCTGTCACCCGGTGGCAGCATGGTGGTGACTCCTTTTTAAAAAGTATGTTGTAACTTCTTTTCTAAGAGTGCAGTCACAACAGACTCCGGTGATACAGAAGTCGCCCGCTCTTTATTTGTAGTCACTGGATGGTAACAAGCTTTATAATGACGTAAGGCAATGTGCTTGCTGGTTACAGAATCTCACAGTAGGCAACAAGCTTGACTAGAAATAGTTGGCTGGTATGACAATAACTGCGAAAAATCATGACCTTTGCTTGTTCTTGAAACCTTTGGCTGGCGCTCTCTTGAACAGGACTTTCTTCACTCTGACACTAACGTGTGTCTCACAATGAGGAGCAGCGCGCAGTCGGTACAGGTCACAGATCCTTCTCATGGTCACCTCTCATGGCCACAGTGAGCTATGGTAATTATGGGTAATAATAGGTGTAAGCCTCAGCAAAGGCATTGTGGATACACCTATTATTACCCAATACAACTCTAACTCCCATATCCTTAAAAAAAAGGACATAGTAAAGGAAGATAAAACTGTAAGCGATAAACTACGTTATACCCAAAGTTCATATATAAAAAAGCATGTAACTTGGGGAATCTCATTGCTTCATCCGTTCAGGAAAACCACAAAAAGAAACCTCACCCATCAATCCTTCTAAATAGCTTAGAAGGCTTTCTTCCATGTAAAAAATGCAAAATGTGTGGAATCTTATATACAAAAAAACAGACCACTATTAGTAAAGGGGACAGAAAATATAAAATCCATGATTTCATTACCTGTACCACGACAGGAGTAATACATGTTATTAAATCTCCGGCAGCAAGCTATATGTTGGTCACACGAAAAGACCTAAGAATATACAAATTAATGAACATCTCCGTCATATAAAGAAAACATATGAAGGTCCCTCTTTGTCAAAACATAGACTATCATGGGGGTTCCACACAAGGCTCAATGGTAACAGGCACATAAATTGTCCATAAACTCACGTGACCACTTATGTCACGAAGGTCCTGCATCATGTGACCGCCTGTGTCACGAAGGTCCTGCATCATGTGACCGCCTGTGTCACAATGTCCTGCATCATGTGACCGCCCACGTCACAAAGGACCTGCATCAAGTGACCGCCCATGTCACGAAGGTCCTGCATCAAGTGACCACCCACGTCATGAAGGTCCTACGTCAAGTGACCACCCACATCACAAAGGACCTGCATCAAGTGACCACCCACGTCACGAAGGTCCTACATCAAGTGACCACCCACGTCACAAAGGACCTGCATCAAGTGACCACCCACGTCACGAAGGTCCTACATCAAGTGACCACCCACGTCACAAAGGTCCTGAATCATGTGACCTCCCATGTCACAAAGGTCCTGCATCATGTGACTGCCCATTTCACGAAGATCCGGCATCATGTGACCGCCCACGCCACGAAGGTCCTGAATCATGTGACTGCCCATGTCACGAATGTCCGGCATCATGTGACCGCCCACGCAACGAAGGTCCTGCATTATGAGACCGCCTGCGTCATGAAGGTCACGCTACAGCGCAGACGCCATTGTACGCAGGCAGGATCTATGGTGCTCCCATGCACACGTCTACCTAGGGCCGGAGGAGCTACATGGAGCTTGTGTCACTGACTGGGACAACGCTCCAACAACACTGTTCTGCCTCAATCATTCCTTTGTTATTCCAACTAAAAAGAGGAGAACACATGGAAACGTTCTGCGGCACAGCATCACATCTAAAGCAGTATAAGAGGGCACCTTTACACACCTTTTAATATCTCTTGGGTCACTTCCCAGACATTATACTCCTACCACTCTGACTGCAACCAGTACCACGATTGGGATTCTGCGCCATATCATGTTATATCATCTAAGTGGTTGGTATATAGTATTGTGAACTTATAAACCACCCCAGTATTAACACTACGTACAGTACAGACCAAAAGTTTGGACACACCTTCTCATTCAAAGATTCTTCTGTATTTTCATGACTATGAAAATTGTACATTCACACTGAAGGCATCAAAACTATGAATTATCACATGTGGAATTATACATTACACTTTACAAAAAAGTGTGAAACAACTGAAAATATGTCTTATATTCTAGGTTCTTCACCTTTTGCTTTGATTACTGCTTTGCACGCAGAAAAGGTGAACGGATGGACTCTACATGCCTGGTTCCCACCGTGAAGCATGGAGGAGGTGGTGTGATGGTGTGGGGGTGCTTTGCTGGTGACACTGTTGGGGATTTATTCAGAATTGAAGGCATACTGAACCAGCATGGCTACCACAGCATCTTGCAGCAGCATGCTATTCCATCCGGTTTGCGTTTAGTTGGACCATCATTTATTTTTCAACAGGACAATGACCCCAAACACCTCCAGACTGTGTAAGGACTATTTGACCAAGAAGGAGAGTGATGGGGTGCTACACCAGATGACCTGGCCTCCACAGTCACCAGACCTGAACCCAATCCAGATGGTTTGAGGTGAGCTGGACCGCTCACCGCTTCAATTCTGAATAAATCCCCAACAGTGTCACCAGTAAAGCACCCCCACACCATCACACCACCTCCTCCATGCTTCACGGTGGGAACCAGGCATGTAGAATCCATCCGTTCACCTTTTCTGCGTGCAAAGCAGTAATCAAAGCAAAAGGTGGCTACTGTGAAGAACCTAGAATATAAGACATATTTCCAGTTGTTTCACACTTTTTTGTAAAGTGTAATGTATAATTCCACATGTGATAATTCATAGTTTTGATGCCTTCAGTGTGATTCTACAATTTTCATAGTCATGAAAATACAGAAAAATCTTTGAATGAGAAGGTGTCCAAACTTTTGGTCTGTACTGTATTCTGTACCACGTTCTGTTCCTCCTTGTCTGTCTGTGGGAGTTGGACCATAGCACAATTGAGCTTACTGACATATACTTTCTGTGGGAGACGTCTGTGGTTTTGCTCCAAGTTTGCAGCTGGTCCTTTCTTCTTATACCAGCACCACTACTTGCAAATATTTCAGGTGATAAATTCCTAACATTTTTCATCTCTGAGTCTTCCCCACTTCTCCTCTTATTAATTGCATCAATTTCCTCTGGAGTTTTCGAATATTTCTCCATTTTGAAGCGACGTTGTCTTTAATCTCAACTAAGCTACTAGTAGGATTTTAGTTAACATTAAAGACAACATCTCTATAAAATGTAGCTTAAGACCTTTAAGGCATAATCTCAAGGAAATCCACATATTAGGTGCAGATATAAGACCGGTGGAGATGGCAGCATTCAAGACATGGATGCAGGTGGAGCATCTGAGTGACTATTTGTTTTCAGCTGGGTCTTTGTAAACTGTGTATGGCCCATAAATGTCTCAGATGAGAAACTCCATGTCAGGTAGAAGACGTCTCCACAACAAGCTGAGATATGAGGAATGAGGAAGCCTCACCATGATCTGAGCAGCTTCTGTTGGGCGTGAATGCACTGATTTTGGGCTGAGGGAACATTGCGTAAAAAGATGAATACCTTTTCTCAGTGTATTAGTCCTGATGAGCTGATTCCATTGTACGGTGACTTGTTTAGATTGATATTAATTGTAAGAATTGGGTGAGGTCTGTAGAAGTCAACGCAAAGAACTGGAACAAAGTCAAAAAGATGAGAGCAAAAAGTGTCTCAGAAATGAACACAGTCGAGAATAACTCGAGGTGATCACTTCTGAGCACGTCGATCGTCTAGGAACAAGCGTGGATTAAGGGACCACTGAAAAGCCAGCAATCACATCACTTGGCCCATTCACTACAGTGTTTGTTTCAACTCCTAAAACTGAGCCATCCATCACAGCTTTCAGGTCACTCTATGTAGACTTCAGCCATAACAGACTTATTATCGCCATCATACAGTGTCAATCACAATGATTTACCCTCGATTTAAGTTTTTCTGTTAGTATGATAAAAAGTTCATCTCTGGTCCGGTGTCAAATGCTGATATGTAGATTAGAGACTCTGACGCTATACCTAAGGCACCTGAGCTATGGAAGGAAAAGTCCTGCGCCATTATAGAATGGGATCATATGGGGAGGAAAAAAGAACACAGAGAACTCAAATTCACAAGAATAGTAATCTTTATTAACATACAAAATATAAGTTACAGGTGGGGGTAGCAATGGGTGAATAGTGGCTAGAAGCCAAGAAATGGGGCACCATGGGATGCCAGTGTACAGGCAATTCATAAAATATACATAAATACTACTTAGTTTATTCACATTGAACCATGGTAAAAATATCCACTTAAAGCAAGTGCTGGCCTTAATTACATAATAAAGTGCTATGTGCAAAACATATAAAGCCCAAGGTATCAGCAGCCATTAGACAACAGCTATAAACAGTACAATTCTAGGAAACAAAGCTAAACTAGACACTGTACCCAAGCCAAGCAATGCAGCCACTTCCTCTACGCGCGTTTCAGTGGACATACCATCTTCATGAGGAGTTTCCACAGGCACGCCCTGCCGATTGTACACCTGCCAAAACGCGCGTAGAGGAAGTGGCACCATTGCTTGGCTCGGGTACAGTGTCTAGTTTAGCTTTGTTTCCTAGAATTGTACTGTTTATAGCTGAACCACATTGTCTAATGGCTGCTGATACTTTGGGCTTTATATGTTTTGCACGTAGCACTTTATTATGTTATTAAGGCCAGTACTTGCTTTAAGTGGATATTTTTTGTGAGGTTTCAATGTGAATAAACTAAGTAGTATTTATGTATATTTTATGATTTATCTGCCATCCCGTGGTGGCCCATTTATTGGTTTCTAGCCACTATTCACCTATTGCTACCACCCTATAACTTATATTTTGTATGTTAATAAAGACTACTATTTTTTTATTCAGTTCTTTGTGCTTTTTTTCTCGGTGTACAATAATAAATTATATTGTGGTACCGTGTTAGCCAGAAAAATCGATGTGAATACTTTTCCATCCAATTATGACAAGAGCATTCTTAAGGTGATACCTTTATTGGCTAACCAGAAAATTATATGTTCGCAAGCTTTCAGAGCGCAGAGGCTCCTTCTTCAGGCAAGATTACATTGGGAATAATAAGAAGACACATTAGATGCTTACTATAGTAGGAAATTTGTTCAAGACCTGGGAGGTGTGATGCCTTCAAAAGATAAGCAAAGGAAATCAAATTAGCATTTTCTTACAAATGGAGAGCTAGTGTGAATGTGTTATTAGCTATCTGGAGTCCTTCTGGTGAAGGTGTGAACTGTGTCTATGTAATGAGTCATAAAACCGGGTGTTAAGTTGAGTCCTAGTGTCAAAGTATTGAACATCCTAATAAGTTTGAATTCCCATATTTTTCTCTCCCTGTCATCCTTAAAATGACCTTTTAGTATTAAGACTTTTAAGTCTGTCATACAATGTCCAGTTCCAGAGAAATGTTTTCCCACAGGCGTGTCCATTTCATTCCTGATCGTATGTCTGTGTAGATTCATTCTTGTTGTAGTTTCTGCATGGTTTCCCCAATATAGATAGCTCCAGGGCACCTCGTACATTGTATCATGTCACCACATTGGAGGATGTACATGAAAAGGAACCCATGACCTTATAGTCCTGATTTGTGTTTGGTACACGGACTGTATTTGTTGGTAATATGTGGGTACAAGTTTTGCATTTTTTGTTGTTACATGGGAATGTGCCAGTCACTGATGGTGAGGAGAGGACACTTCTGACAAGGAGATTCCTTAAGTTAGGGGGCTGTTTGTAGGAGAGGAGTGGCCGTTCTGGGAATATGTCTTTCAGTTTGTGGTCTCTGTGGAATATGGGTTGGAGATCAGCACCAATTTTCCTTAGGATGCTCATGTGGGGGTTGTATGTGACCACAAGAGGTACCCTGTTGTTGTCCTCTCTCAGCCTGTAATCCAGGAGGTTGCTTCTTGGGATTCTTGTAGCCCTGTGGATCTGTTCATCTATTACCAGTGGATGGTATCCTTGTTGTAGGAATGTATTCCTCAGAGATAGCAGCTGTAGTTCCCTGTCTTTACTGTCTGAACAGATCCGAATATATCTCAGAGCTTGACTGTAGATGATGGATTTTTTTGTGTGTCTTGGATGAAAGCTGTTCCATCTAAGGTATGCTGGACGTCCTGTGGGCTTATGGTAAATTGATGTTTGTATGGCGTTGTCCTTGATGTATATGGTCAAGTCCAGAAAATGTATTTGAGACTTTGAAAAGTTGAGGGTGAGCTTGATGGTTGGGTGGTATTTGTTGAAGTTATTGTGGAAGGTGAGCAGATCATCTTTTGAGCCTGTCCAGATTATTAGCAGATCATCAATGTAGCGGAAGTATGCAAGAGGTTTAATAGGGCAAGATGACAAAAACTCCTCCTCCAGTTTCGCCATAAATAGGTTGGCATATTGTGGGGACATTTTGCTTCCATGGCGCTGCCCATGCACTGTTGGTATAAATTGTTCCCAAAAGAAAAATAGTTGTGATGAAGCACAAACCTGATGAATTGCAGTGTTGGTTCTGTGGCCAGATTGTTCTTTTGAAGGAAATATTTACATGCTGTGATTCCATCCTCATGAGGAATGTTGGAATAGAGAGACTCTACGTCTCTTACGTCTCGTACGTGCTTTTTTTCTCATCATATGATCAAACTCGTTCTGTTGTTTGCAGTAAATCAATGAAACATGAACAATGTACGTAGCTGAACACAACTAATATAACAAGAGGTTTCTCCACAATCAGCATACACTGTCTGCAGTCTTAGCACTTAGCGGTGCCCCTCTGGCTGTTGTAACCTGCTGCAGATGTGATTTGTCTCCAGACATTAGGTTCTGGCAGCGTTCCTATTAGCCTATAACTTATGGGCAATTGCCTACAGGTCACTAATATTTTGAGCTTTGGGTGCTGCAGTGTTACTCTTGACAGCCCACCAACGATTTTCTATGGGGTTCAAGTCAGACCATTCCAGAAATCTTTGCAGGATTTTTTTCTGAAACCGAGCCTTGGTGCGCTTTGGGGTATGCTTGTAAACAGACCCTGAGTCGTGCCCATCTGTTGGACATGCTGTAGGGAAGAAGTCATAATCCTACTCACCTTCCACTCTCGGATCAACCTGCTCGATTTTTCTTCCACCTCTCTGAGATGACATATGACAGACATAGAAGATCTGCGAGGAGCAGATCAGAGGGAGATGTTGGTTATAGAGTGGAGAAGTAGCAGACTTGTGAGACAATGGAAGACTGAACCCTCGCTTCCACTCATTGTACCAGAGATCTCCAAGAATATGTGCAAGAATTCTACAAAAAGTGCATCCATATCATCAGTGTCCACAATATCCACTGTGTTTCATCAGAAGCTCGGACAAGTCACAACATGGTAGAGCTTGCCCAAAAAAATCCAATCCAGCAGACTTAGGTGGAAACCTTTTCACTATTCTTTTATGTTAACATGAACAATCCATAAATTTAGGACACGTCCCAGCAATCCGGCCGTCGTACTTACTGACAGCTTTACTTCTAAGGCCGGCGTCACACTACCGAGTGTGATGCGAGTTAGTCGCACGACTAACTCGCATCAACACCCGGCACGGCCGCCCGCTCTCGGACCAGAGTGCGCGGCGGCATAGAAATACATGCAGCCGCGCACTCTGGTCCGGGAGCGGGCGGCCGTGCCGGGTGTTGATGCGAGTTAGTCGTGCGACTAACTCGCATCAAACTCGGTAGTGTGACGCCGGCCTAAGAGAAAAAGAGGATCCATGATATCCATTCTCCAGGGATGTCCACCTGCTACGGCTTGTAACATCAGGCAAAGTCATCACTTGTGCATCGTGCATGTAGATGCAAATAGTTTAATTTGATTTCCATTGAATCATCTGCTTTGCATCAACTCTTTCTAGAAGGAGGAATAACTTAACAACATATTCTCAGATCAGAAAAAATAGTAATAACACCATAAATGTGAAATGTGACTGTTACCACAAAAAACAGTCACGGGCAATGCCCCTATGGAGCTCCAAAAATACAATTGTAACACTAGAAGAATTAGAGCAAAATACCATAGACATGAATGATTTAAATGGTTCTCACAATACCACTCTATATATAATAAATTCATATATATTGGAAAATCATTCATGTCTATGGTATTTTGCTCTAATTCTTCTAGTGTTACAAGGAGGAATAACTTGTAGCTTGCCCATTATGAATTATTCCATCCACCATGAGATCCCCTCAATTACTAACCTTTCATGGAGATGTGTAAGGAACATTATCAATAATCTGTCTGGTGACCTCACGGGATGATCTAGTGAGCGGCACAATATATCAGCCAGGTCGTTTTCTTGAAGAGATTTTAACAAGCAGCATGAGGAAACCATTCCCCATGTACCAAGTAACAGCAAACTGATCGAGAGACCATTTAATGTTAAGGGTTTCCAAGGTTTTGTCCTCATATTCTGATATTTGCTTCTCTTTTTTTTCTAATTGGTTGATGTTCTTTTCAATTTTTCTCTTGGCTGTCTATGGTCAGAGGTCTAAGCCTTGCGGTGAATGTCCAGTCAATAACTTTTGAAAATGCACCGTATTAGATCTAGTTACTGCTGTATCAACAACCAGAATATACAGTAAATTGTTATGAATGTGCTAGAGATAGTTTCTGAGCAGAGGCTCCCTCTGGTGGTTACAGACAGTACTGAACCTTTCAGTGAGGAATGGCATTCTGGGATCTCTGACTGGTCTGATGTAAGGGAGGTTCCCTCCCATAATGGTTGCCGGTGATCAATTGTTCTTGTCTCAATTATGGTTCCTGGTTCATTTTGGCTTCAGATAAACTGAGAGGAGCACAAGCCCCCCGGAGGGGACCTGGCTGACCTCCACAAAAGTGCAGGGAACAATGCAAAAAGCAAGCACAAACATAAAAGCAGAAAATATCTTATCTGATAGCAGAAGATGCAGGCAAGACTCAGCAAACTTCCAAATGAACCAGGAACCACAATTGAGACAAGAACAATTGATCACCAGCAACCATCATGGGAGGGAACCTCCCTTATATCAGACCAGTCAGAGATCCCAGATTGCCATTCCTCGCTGAAAGGTTCAGTACTGTCTGTAACCACCAGAGGGAGCTTCTGCTCAGAAACCATCTCTAGCACATTCATAACAGTAAATGCTCAATGTAATAATATGAAGAGAGAAGGAAACTGTAACCTAAAGATACCAATTTTTTACTTTAAGTTTAAATTTCTAATATAAATTCTGTTTTGAAACCTAAACTTTTACTTATCCCTTAATCGATCATTACATCCCCTTTACATTTAGGTCTCATTCTCCTAGTTCCCTCTGTTAGGGTTCGAGTTCCCGCTCCTGCACAAGGGGAGTTTCGAACCAGTGCCGCTGCGGTCTCCCATTCGTCTCCGGCCGCAGTGGAGCCTGCTCAGCAGAGACGTCGTTCCAGGCGTCTTGCCCACTCCACTACTGGGCAGTGACTTGCTGCTGCCTTTCCTGGATCTGCTATTGTAGCCAGTTCTGGAGCAGACGTCTTTGGGATAAAGTCCTGCATTTTCCCTTCTGAGCGTGCCCAGAGTGAGATCTCTCATTGGAGATCAGGGGTCACATGCTCAGGTACTGCAGCGGCTCCTATTGGCCCGCCAGGAAGGCCCTGTTACTACTAGTCTTCTGAACAGGTTCTCATTGGTCCTTGTTCCTGGAAGGTCCTGTGGCTGTTGCTATAAAAGGGTAGCATGGCTGGGCCGCCATGCGCTAATATCAACCATTGTATGCTATGCGCCAGTGTGGTCATGCGTGTGTGTGGTTAGGGACCCGGCTGAAATAAGCCACTAGAATACCGACTTAATCGGTGAGGAGTTTAGTGTGCTAGCTGGTCAGGGTCGGTGTCCTAGATACCCTAGATTACCGGCATAACCGGTGAGGAGTTTGATTGCCGTATTCAGGGTCTGGCGTTCAGACGCCATAGATTGCGGGTGACTCCCGCGAGGACATTAGCGCATGACCACGTATTATGCTCGCTTAGCAATTAACCGTGTGCCTGAGAGCCTGACAGGACACGGTGTTTGTTCTCAGCGGCTCTGTGACGTAACAGGGTTCGCTCTCGACGCTAGACAGCGCCCTAGCGTTTTACTTTGCGGCTCACTGAAGCTAAGTGAGTTCGCACATATCGCCATATAGCACTGTGGCATCCCGTTAGCGGCTCTGTGAATTAACAGAGTCTGCACTTACTGCCACAACGCGCTACGGCGTTTATTTTAGCGACTCTGCGGGATAACAGAGTTCGCTACTTTCGTCATCTTACTAGCAGCAGGCTTTGCTTGCACGGTGGACCCCGGGCTGCGAACGCACCCTCCACTTTATATATTTGGTGCGTTCCGCAGACCCTAACATAATATTAGCGCCAGGGTCTGGCTAGTAAAATGGCGGACGAACAGCGTCTATTGCAGTACATCCAGCAGCTGAAGGGTAGGTTGGAGGCTCTTGAGAGCACAACCTCAGCTGTGGATGTTACCGCAGTCGCTGTTCAGGCTGCTAGCGTGGCTGCAGCCAGTTTGTCCTCTGCCACCTCTGCCCCTACATTATCCCACCTCCCGCTTCCTGACAAGTTTGCCGGTGATAGCAAGCAATGTCGGGGATTCGTGAGTCAGTGCTCTATACATCTCGAGCTTCTGGCTGCACGTTTTCCCACGGATCGGGCACAAGTGGGTTTTGTACTTTCTCTACTCTCGGGCAGAGCGTTGGAGTGGGCAACGCTGCTGTGGGAGCGCGATGATCGTGTGGTGCAGAGTGCTCCTCGTTTCTTGGAGGCTCTTAAAAAGGTCTTTTTAGGACCCAGGTCACCCACGATACGGCGCTACAACTGCTGGCATTGACACAGGGTTCGTCTTTGGTCAGTCAGTTTTCCGTCCAGTTTCGGACTCTGGCTGCTGAGCTAGATTGGTCTGATAAAGTTCTTATTCCTATCTACTGGCGGGGACTGGCTGACCATGTTAAAGACGCTTTGGCTACCAGGGAGATTCCCGCCACACTGGAGAAGCTTATCTCCATATCCACCCGCATTGACCTCCGTTTTCACGAGCGGAGGTTGGAGCGGGCCCAGTGTAGGCAGAGGTTTCGGTTGGCTCCTACCTTTGCCAAACCTCTCGAATTTCCCGATCTGGCGTCCGAACCTCTAAAGGCCACAGAAGTTCCTCATGCAGGACCTAAGTCTCGGTCCATCCGAGTATCCGTGGTTTGTAACCAGTCAGCAGACAGGACACTATGCCAACAGATGTCCACAGCGATCGGGGAAGCGATCGCGTCTAGTGGCCCTGGGAGGAGGTTCACTAGAGACAGCGGCATTTTCCTCCAAGATAACATTTAAAGGGACAATCACTGTTGGTACTTCCATTCTCACCGCCGACCTTTGCGTGGACTCAGGAGCAGAGGGGAATTTCATGTCCTCTAGCTTTGCTCGCCGTCATGCAATACCTCTGGTGGCGCTTGACAAATCAGTGACTGTTCGGGTAGTGAATGGGTCGTCATTGCCCTCACAAATTACACACCAGACTGTCCCACTTGCATTGTCTGTATCTCCTTCCCATCAGGAATTTATTTCCCTACTCGTCCTTCCCGAGGGAATAGACGAGATCCTACTAGGTATACCTTGGCTCCGTTTCCACTCCCCACATATAGAGTGGACTTCGGGTAGGATACTGGGTTGGAGTGATGCATGTACAGGCAGATGTGTCAGAAGTTGCGTTCAGGTTACCACTACTGAGTTACCCGCAGATCTTACTCCACTTCCCAAGCACTACTGGTCATATGCAGACGTGTTCTCCAAGAAGGCTGCGGAGACTCTTCCGCCTCATCGCCCCTATGACTGTCCTATCGACCTCTTGCCTGGCGCAGAACCTCCTCGGGGAAGGGTCTATCCCCTCTCTCTTCCTGAGACAGAGGCCATGTCGCAATATATTCAGGAGAACCTGGCAAGAGGGTTTATTAGGAAGTCGGTGTCACCGGCAGGGGCGGGATTTTTCTTCGTGCAGAAGAAAAACGGAGAATTGCGTCCGTGTATTGATTACAGGGGTCTTAACGCCATCACCGTTAAAAACAAGTACCCGTTGCCCCTGATCTCTGAGCTATTTGATAGGCTTCGGGGAGCAAGGGTATTCACTAAACTAGATCTGCGCGGTGCTTATAACCTGATTCGCATCCGTGAGGGGGACGAATGGAAGACGGCTTTTAATACCAGGGATGGGCATTACGAATATCTGGTGATGCCCTTTGGGCTCTGTAATGCTCCAGCCGTTTTCCAAGACTTTGTCAATGACATCTTCCGGGATATGCTCTCCACCTCGGTCGTAGTCTATCTGGATGATATACTCATCTTCTCTCCAGATATTGACTCCCACCGGAGGGATGTTGGCAGGGTCTTCGACCTCCTACGGGCAAATTCCCTTTACGCAAAGTTGGAGAAATGTGTGTTTGAGCAGGAGTCCTTACCTTTCCTGGGCTATATCATCTCCGCCCAGGGATTGGCTATGGATCCTGCCAAACTTCAAGCGGTGATGGACTGGCAAGAACCCCACTCTCTAAAGGCGGTGCAGCGCTTTATGGGGTTCATTAATTACTACCGTCAGTTCATTCCCCACTTCTCAACTTTGGTAGCTCCCGTGGTTGCCCTTACCAAAAAGGGAGCTAATCCCAAATTGTGGTCTGAAGAGGTCTCCAAGGCCTTCACGTCTATTAAGTCTCATTTCGCTAGAGCTCCCATCCTACATCGCCCCGATGTTGATAAGCCATTTATATTGGAGGTGGATGCCTCGTCCGTTGGTGCTGGAGCAGTCCTCTTCCAAAAGGATGCTCAAGGTCGGAAGCATCCATGCTTCTTTTTCTCCAAGACCTTCACACCAGCAGAGAGGAATTATTCCATCGGGGACAGGGAGTTGCTAGCAATGAAGTTGGCCTTCTCGGAGTGGAGACATCTGTTGGAGGGAGCTCGCTTTCCCTTCCAAGTCTTCACGGATCACAAAAACCTGGTATATCTTCAGACAGCCCAGCGGCTTAATTCTCGCCAAGCCAGATGGTCCTTGTTCTTCTCCCGGTTTCATTTCACACTGCATTTCCTCTCGGGAGAGAAGAACATTCGTGCCGACGCCCTCTCTCGCTCTGTGGTGTCCTCGGAGGAGGAGGTGGAGGAGCCTCGGCTTATCGTCCCCACAGAGAGCCTGAGAACAGTGGCCCCGGTTTCGCTAGAGTCTGTGCCCCCGGGCAAGACTTTTGTGCCTACTAATTTGCGACCGGAGGTACTCTCTTGGGCACATTCGTCCAGGGTGGGTGGACACTTTGGGGCAAAGAGGACATCTGAATTGCTGGCGAGGACATATTGGTGGCCGCATATGGTCCGTGATGTTGGGGACTATGTTCGGGCGTGTGTCTCCTGCGCCAAAAATAAGTCTCCACGACAACGGCCAGCTGGGTTACTTTACCCTTTGCCGGTGGCAGACAGGCCCTGGGAGATGGTTGGGATGGACTTTGTGGTGGGCTTGCCCAAGTCTCGGGGTTGCACCATCATTTGGGTAATCACCACCATTTCTCTAAAATGGTGCATCTGGTGCCACTACCACGGTTACCTTCTGCACGGGCTCTGGCAGCGTTGTTTGTTAGGCACATCTTCCGTTTACACGGCATGCCGGACAAGATTGTCAGTGACCGAGGTCCCCAGTTTGCGTCTCGGTTCTGGAGAGAGCTTTGTCGTCTACTCAGTATTGAGTTAAATCTCTCTTCAGCGTACCATCCTGAGACAAATGGGTTGGTAGAGAGGGCCAACCAGACCTTGGTCACCTATCTACGACATTTTGTCTCAGCCAGGCAGGATGACTGGGCATCCTTGCTACCATGGGCTGAGTTTGCATTAAACAATGCTGTGGCTGATTCCACCGGACAGACCCCATTCCTCCTGAACTACGGTCAGCATCCGCGGGTACCAGTGCCTATGCCCGTGTCTTCCGCCGATTCCAGGGTGGCAGACTGGGCTGTGGAGGCACGGGACATTTGGGACCGCACGCAGGATGCCATTCAGGCCTCCAAAGAGAGGATGAGGTCTTCGGCCGATGCCCATCGGCGCCCCGCTCCTACATTTGCTCCTGGGGATTTGGTGTGGCTCTCCGCCCGTAACATCAGGCTGCGAGTTGAGTCCACTAAGTTGGCACCCCGCTACCTGGGTCCTTTCAAGGTCCTCGAGCAGGTTAACCCTGTGGTATACCGTTTAGCTCTTCCACCACGCCTGGGTATCTCCGACACCTTTCACGTGTCCCTCCTGAAACCCGTGCTCATGTTCCGGTTTTCTGAGTCATCTGCCGGGACATCGGGTTCATCTGCAGATGACCATGAGGTGAACGCCATCGTGGGGTGTAAGGTGGTACGGGGCAAAAAGTTTTATTTGGTGGACTGGAGGGGCTATGGGCCTGAGGATAGGTCTTGGGAGCCTGCCGAGCATGTTCACGCTCCGCAGCTCATCGCTGCCTTTGAACGCAGCGAGGCCCAGAGAAGGGGGGGCCCTAGGAGGGGGGGTAATGTTAGGGTTCGAGTTCCCGCTCCTGCACAAGGGGAGTCTCGAACCAGTGCCGCTGCGGTCTCCCATTCGTCTCCGGCCGCAGTGGAGCCTGCTCAGCAGAGACGTCGTTCCAGGCATCTTGCCCACTCCACTACTGGGCAGTGACTTGCTGCTGCCTTTCCTGGATCTGCTATTGTAGCCAGTTCTGGAGCAGACGTCTTTGGGATAAAGTCCTGCATTTTCCCTTCTGAGCGTGCCCAGAGTGAGATCTCTCATTGGAGATCAGGGGTCACATGCTCAGGTACTGCAGCGGCTCCTATTGGCCCGCCAGGAAGGCCCTGTTACTACTAGTCTTCTGAACAGGTTCTCATTGGTCCTTGTTCCTGGAAGGTCCTGTGGCTGTTGCTATAAAAGGGTAGCATGGCTGGGCCGCCATGCGCTAATATCAACCATTGTATGCTATGCGCCAGTGTGGTCATGCGTGTGTGTGGTTAGGGACCCGGCTGAAATAAGCCACTAGAATACCGACTTAATCGGTGAGGAGTTTGGTATGCTAGCTGGTCAGGGTCGGTGTCCTAGATACCCTAGATTACCGGCATAACCGGTGAGGAGTTTGATTGCCGTATTCAGGGTCTGGCGTTCAGACGCCATAGATTGCGGGTGACTCCCGCGAGGACATTAGCGCATGACCACGTATTATGCTTGCTTAGCAATTAACCGTGTGCCTGAGAGCCTGACAGGACACGGTGTTTGTTCTCAGCGGCTCTGTGACGTAACAGGGTTCGCTCTCGACGCTAGACAGCGCCCTAGCGTTTTACTTTGCGGCTCACTGAAGCTAAGTGAGTTCGCACATATCGCCATATAGCACTGTGGCATCCCGTTAGCGGCTCTGTGAATTAACAGAGTCTGCACTTACTGCCACAACGCGCTACGGCGTTTATTTTAGCGACTCTGCGGGATAACAGAGTTCGCTACTTTCGTCATCTTACTAGCAGCAGGCTTTGCTTGCACGGTGGACCCCGGGCTGCGAACGCACCCCTCCACTCTATATATTTGGTGCGTTCCGCAGACCCTAACACCCTCTTTTGTTATCAAAGAGCTTAGAAAGAAGAGTCCTCCTAAACTTGACGCTGCTTTGGATGATGATGATGATGGCTTCTGGTATGGGGTAGGATATGACAATAAACCATAAGATCAATGCTATGTAGTCAGGGACACTTGATGGGATACTGAAGAAAAAAATTTGTACTACACTGGACATAACCGAAATGAGGAGGAACAGGACCATGGTTCTGGTAGCATTAATCTGGGTTTGGAATTTAGAACGAGTGAATCCCCAATTGTTCTGATACATTCTCCGCATGTGATTTATAAGAGACCATGAGGTCAACATGGTGGAGACAAGAGCTATAAGCAAGGGTAAGAACAAGCCCAGGATGGCAGACGTTACTCTGTATGCTACATTGTGAATGAATGTCCACCGCATGACCGAGATTTGATGTGTGTTGTTCCCGGAAGACTCTACGAAGCAAACCAAAATACCGGACAGCTTATGGTAACTGAGCCAAGTGCAGACACAAGAAGGACGTGGAGCAGGTAAGACGAGAGGCTCCTCTTTAGCAAAGCTAAGACACGGTGACTCCACGTGGTGATATTGGAGAAGTAGTAGACATAGAGCAAAGTCGGCGTCAGCCAAACACTGTAAATAATTAAAGACATGAAAATCATAATGATGGAAAGAACAAACTCTTGCTTGAAAAACAAATGAGGCCAAAAAATCCCTATTATATTTTGTCCATTCATTGACACATGCAGAGAGACATGGACCAGAGCCTTGGTGAAGAGGATTTCATCCGATGGGCCCAGAGAGAGGCCATTGTTCAGGTTTTCTATAAAAACAAGCAGGATGTACATGATTAAGGCTATGCCCACCACATATTCCACGGTTACAGCTGTCAGGCCGACCAGTTCTGCAGAAGCCATAACTCCAAGAGGTCTCTGTCTCACACAAGTGAGGAGTCAATTATTAGACTGGACAGATGCAAATATCCATCGTCCTTCAGTTACACATTTACATTATTACATCATACACTCAAACAAGCTGAGTGAGAGGACAACGACCTATACAGCCATTCACGGGTCAGTTCTGTAATTCTGGTAAATGACGTGCAGAAAGTTATTGATAAAAACTGATAAAACCTTTTTGCACCAGAGATCATTAATGTTAACCCCTTTACCCCGAGGATGGTTTGCACTTTAATGGCCAGGCCAAATTTTACAATTCTGACCACTGTCACTTTATAAAGTAATAACTCTGGAACTCTTCAACCAATCCCACTGACTATGAGACTGTTTTTTCATAACATATTGTACTTCATGATCGTGGTAAGATTTCTTGATAGGGCTTGCATTTATTTGTGAAAAAAAATGGAAATTTGGTGAAAATTTTGTAATTTTCAAATTTTGAATTCTTATGCCCTTAAATCAGAGTGTTATGTCAGACAAAATAGTTAATAAATAACATTTCCCACATGTCTACTTTACACCAGCACAATTTTGGAACCAATTGTTTTTTTGTTAGGAAGTTATAAGGGTTAAAAGTTGACCACCGATTTTTAGTTTTTCCAACAAAATTTACAAAACTATTTTTTTAGGGACCACCTCACATTTGAAATCACTTTGAGGGGTCTATATAACAGAAAATACCCAAAAGTGACACCATTCTAAAAACTGCACCCCTCAAGGTACTCAAAACCACATTCAAGAAGTTTATTAACCCTTCAGGTGCTTCACAGGAATTTTTGGAATGTGGGGAAAAAAATGAACATTTAACTTTTTCTCACAAAAAGTTTTCTTCAGATCCTTTTTTTTATATTTTGACTAAGGTGACAGGAAAAAATTGACCTCAAAATTTGCTGTTTAATTTCTACTGAGCATGCCAATAGTCCATATGAGGGAGAAAATCACTGTTTGAGCGCATGGTAGAGCTGGGAAGGGAAGGAGCGCCATTTGACTTTTTGAATGCTAAATTTGCTGGAACAATTGGCGAACCCCATGTCGCTTTTGGAGAGCCCCTGATGTGCCTAAACAGTGAAAATCCCCTACAAATGACACCATTTTGGAAACTAGACCCCTCAGGGAACTTATCTAGATATGTGGTGAGCACATTGAATCCTCAGGTGCTTCATAGAAGTTTATAATGTTGAGCCATGAAATTAAAAAAAATCACATTTTCCCCACAAATATGTTTTTAGCCTCAAATGTTGCATTTTCATAAGGGTAACAGGATAAATTTCACCACACAATTTGTGCAATTTCTCCCGAGTATGCCGATACCCCATATGAGGGATTAAACTACTGTTTGGGCGCACGGTAGGGCTCGGAAGGGAATGAGCTTCATTTGACTTTTTGAATGTAAAATTTCCTGGAATCATTAGCGTACCTCATGTCCCATTTGGAGGGTCCTTGATGTGCACAAACAGTGGAAACCCCGACAAGTGACCCCATTTTGGAAACTAGACCCTAAGAGGAATGAATATTCACTGCATTCCACGCCCATGGGAAGCTTCTGATAGTTTTTTTTGGCAACATCTGAGTTCATTACAGACACAAATGTGGATGTATTTTAATACACACCTGAAACACACTGCTTCTTTGTGTAGCATCATGGGAAATGTCTAAAGAAATCAGCCAAGATATCAGGAAGATAATTGTGGACTTGCACAAGTCTGGCTCATCCTTGGGTACAATTTCAAGATACCTGAAGATGCCTCGCTCATCTGTACAAACAAGATGGGAATGTCCAGCCTTCATACCGCTCAGGAAGGAGACGGGTTCTGTGTCCCAGAGATGAACTTCCTTTGGTCTGACATGTGCATATCAACCCAAGGGCAAAGCAAAAGACCTTGTGAAGATGATGGCGGAAGCTGGTAAGATTGTGTCCATATCCTCAGTGCAGCGAGTACTGTATCTCTATGGGCTGAAAGGCCACTCTGCCAGGAAGAAGCTATTACTTTAAAAGAAAATTAAAAAAGCCAGATTAATGTTTACAAATGCACACAGGAACAAAGACCTTCATTTTTGGAGACATGTCCTGTGGCTTGATAACACTAAAATAGAACTTTTTGGGCATAATGACCATCGTTACGTTTGGAGCAAAAAGGGAGAAGCTTGCAAGCCTAAGAACACCATCCCCACTGTGAAACATGGGGGAGGCAGCATCATGTTGTGGGGTTGTTTTTCTGCAAAAAGGACTGGTGCACGTCACAAAATAGATGGCATCATGAGAAAAGAAGATTATGTGTCAATACTGAAGCAACATCACAAGACATCAGCCAGAAAGTTAAAGCTTGGGTGGAAATGGGTCTTCCAAATGGACAATGACCAGAAGCAAAATGGTAACAAAATGGTTTCAGGATAACAAAGTCAATGTTCTGGAGCCACCATCACAAAGCCCTGATCTCAATCCTATTGAAAATTTATGGGCAAAGCTGAAAAGGCCGGTGCGAGCGAGACGACCTACAGACCTGGATCAGTTACACCAGTGTTGTCAGGAGGAATGGACCCAAATTCTGACCAACTATTGTGAGAAGCTTGTGGAAGGAGATCCCAAACATATAACCCAAGTCACTCAGTGTAAGAGCAATGGTATCAAACACTAATGAAATGGAGGGAAACTTCTGAGTTTGCGGTAAGTAATAAAAATGCCGTAAACATTCTCTCTCTCACTATTCTGGCGTTTGGCAAATATTAATAATTCTGGTATAATCCTAATTGTCGTAAAACAGGAAAGGTTTATTCTGATTTCATGTCAGATATTGAGAAAAACATGAAATGTGTCTTTATATATAGTGGAAGGAAACTTCTGGTTTCAACTGTATAAGTTAAGTAATAACCCCATAGGACGTCTCAAATTAAAATTAAAATTTGAAATTTAATAATTGGTGTTTCCTTAGCACAATTATTCCCTAGAGTACCCCATCCCCCGGTATTACCCTGCATTTTACATACTCTCAGTTAGGCCCTCCGGCATGAGTGTAGATAGCCTAAAAATCCAATCTGATTCCCTATAGATCAATCTCTGCAGTCGGTTGGGTGAATTGTCTGGTATCTGTTCTACTACAATCAATTTATGATTAGTAGGATCTTTATTATGTTCCGCTAAGAAATGTCTGGAGAGACATTGCTGGATGATACCAGTCCTTATGTTGTGTCCATTCGTTCTATTGTGTGTGGCCTGAGTCGTCCGCCCAACATATTGCAACCCGCATTCACGTTCCAATAAATAGATTGTATGATTGGAGTTGCAATGGTCAAACTGTTTGATATGCAACGATTCCCCTGTTGAAACCGAAGAAAAGCTTTTTTCTCCACGTCTGACCATCTTACATTATTCATTTGATGTGATATTCTTTATCTGACCTTTCCTTTCCATCTTACTTTTTTATTCTGTTTTTTTACCTACTAAGAATTTGTGATTTGTGGATTCTCTTCCAAAGAAGTGAACAGATCGTTACACTATTTACATTTCACCCTTCCTATGGTGCAACCCCATGTAGAGACTTGTATTTAATCCATAGCTACTAACTAATGTAGAGAAGAACATATTAGGTAAATGATTTATACATAATGTGCTTAGTTTGTGTCTGTTTTTGCACAACTTTCCGAATTGGAAATAACAGAAAGATAAATCATGTAGAAGAGTTTAATGTACAGCACTATTGTACTAGAATAAGATTAAAACAATTGAAATATTCCAGTTTTTACACTAATAATCACTAGACTGACTAATCCTAATGTTTAATTTCTTACATCTTCACCTTTCTGTAAAACCACAGGATCTTCGCCATGATTTGCCTCCTTAGCTTGGGGTTGGCAAAGATAATAACGAGAGACTCTGCTGTTGGAAAAGACATAAATATCAACCAGTTGACAATTGTAAAAGGATTTTCAACATTGAGGGTAATTGAAAAACACAAAATTTCAGTTATGCAGAATATGATGGAAATAGTAAGGAACAACCACATGGTTCTTATGGCGTTAACATGAGCCTGGTCTCTGGTTTGGGACAGTCCCGAATCCTTCTGCTTCATCTTACGAACATGTCTTATAAGTGAAGCGTTCGTCACAATTATGGAGACCAATATCAAGAGAAATGGCACGTAGCATCCCATAAAAGATGCAGCGTGTATATGTAAATGGGCTGAAGATGGAAAGTCCAACTAATAAATATGGGGTCAATGGTGCTATTTGCGGGAGATTGCAGAGTGACTTCCAGAGTTGCCGTGAAGATGATGGGAAAACTAATGAAGAAACAGCCGGCTGCTGACAGAAGAAGAAGACGAGGCAGATACATTGAGATGTTCTTCTTTGACCAAACAATAAGCGGATGACTGAAGGTAGAGATGGTGACACAGTAATAGATACAGAGCCAGGCAGTGAGCCAGTAGGTGAGATACAACAGAGTCATCATGCCCACAGTGATTGTCACAAAGACATTCCATGTCAACAGGAAAGAAATGAAAAAAATGCATAACAGACCCTGGAAGCAGAACAAACTCTGGAGAGTGATGTTCACCAATCCAATAACAAAGTGGATTAAATCAGGAGGATTTAGTCTCTGTCCAGTCTTCAGGCTTTGGGCGCTGGCCACCAAGATGCACACATTCAGGAGATATCCCACCCCACTCTCCAGAATGCCCAAAATTGTCACAAGGATCCATCCTGCAATCAGCATCATGAACCTTCTGTGGATGCGTCTGCGTACAAATCAGTATTGTACTGGGTGAAGTCAAGAAAAAAATCTGTTTGATGTGTGAGTTATGCAAAAAGTGTTTAGCATGAGTTGTGTTTTCTAGCTACCTTTGCAAATCAGATGTATTTATCTTGGTTTCAACCAAATGATGAAGCAAAGTGTAACCAGGCACCGCAGGGATATTGGTTAAGTCTAGAGATGAGTGAACTTTTCAAGGTTCAATTTGGTTTGATTCACCGAACGTTTAGACGAATATACCCGAACCTCTTTAGAGTCTTTGGGAGGCCAAATGAAACATATACAAAACACCATAAGGGGTTACAAAAATCTTCCCAAACAGCTAAAATTAGGGGCAGAAACCATGAAAACAGGCATCAATTGATGCCACAGCAGCAGTCAGTCATGGGCCATGCATGAGATATGAACACACACAAACGAACAGGATGAACAAATTAAAAAGGAAAAAGAAGGAAAAAAGGATCAATTTCTTTATAAAAATGCACCGAAACCCATAGTTTCATTAAGACCCTGTGGAGCCATAGTTCCCAGCGAATAGATCCACCGGCTTTCCTTCTGTGCTAGAACTTTACCAATGTTTCCTTCCCTACAAACTAAGCATACCTGGTCTATAGCTTTAATCTTTAGACCTAAAGGATCACAATTGTGATACCGATTAAAATGTCTAGGGAGAGTTTTTAACCCATCAAAATCTTCTATAACTGCTGCCTTCTCAATGTCCCTTACGTGCTCCCTGGTCCTAATTCTTAACTCGCGTGTTGTTAACCCTACAGTGCCTTGCGAAAGTGAACAGCTGTGAACAGCAGTTTTCAGCTCTTTCCACAGATTCTCGGTTGGATTCAGGTCTGGACTGTGACTTGGCCATTTTAACACCTGGATACGTTTATTTGTGAACCATTCATTGTAGATTTTGCTTTATGTTTGGGATCATTGTCTTGTTGGAAGACAAATCTCCGTCCCAGTCTCAGGTCTTTTGCAGACTCCAACAGGTTTTCTTCAAGAATGGTCCTGTATTTGGCTCCATCCATCTTCCCATCAATTGTAACCATCTTCCCTGTCCCAGCTGAAGAAAAGCAGGCCCAAACCATGATGCTGCCACCACCATGTTTGACAGTGGGGATGGCGTGTTCAGGGTGATGAGCTGTGTTGCCTTTAAGCCAAACATATCGTTTGGCATTGTTGCCAAAAAGTTCGATTTTGGTTTCATCTGACCTGAGCACCTTCTTCCACATGTTTGGTGTGTCTCCCAGGTGGCTTGTTGCAAACTTTAACTGACACTTTTTATGGATAGCTTTGAGAAATGGCTTTCTTCTTGTCACTCTTCCATAAAGGCCAGATTTGTGCAGTGTACGACTGATTGTTGTCCTATGGACAGACTGTCCCACCTCAGCTGTAGATCTCTGCAGTTCATCCAGAGTAATCATGGGCCTCTTGGCTGCATCTCTGATCAGTCTTCTCCTTGTTTGAGATGAAAGTTTAGAGGGACGGCCAGGTCTTGGTAGATTTGCAGTGGTATGATACTCCTTCCATTTCAATATGATCACTTGCACAGTGATCCTTGGGATGGCACTGTATGTTATTTATACCAAGTGTGAAGCAGCACAACATATATGCCAGCACATATAAGAACAGTACAATTAAACTGTAAAATGTAAACAGCATTACCGCCAAATAGACTATACTTATAAAGCTTAGGTACTTGATGGACAAATTGTCCAATTTGTGTGTGACCACCATCCATGACAAGACATAACTTTCTTTGATGGAAACCCGAACCTTTTTCACCAGATTTACCTATGCTGGGCAAAAAATTATAAATGTAAAAGACATGTAAGATCCAGCACTAAAAACTATTTTAGACTGATAGAAAGAGCTCAGCCAACTGTGGAGGAAGTTACTACCTCCAAATGTACTTAGCGGGTGAAATAACTATGTTCTTTCCACTTCTGGATTATGGCCCCAGCAGTGCTCATTAGAACCTTTAGTAGTTTAGAAATATTTCTGTAACCAATTCTATCTGTATGTTTTGCAATAATAAGGATGCAAAGGTCTTGAGACAGTTCACTGGTTTTACCCATCATGTGATGTTTCTTGTGTAGCACCTTTGTAATGAGACTTTTTATCGGCCATCAGTTGAACAAGCTGATATTATTTGTCACTAAGTGGCGGGATTGCTTTCTAAATACTGACAGATTTCAGCCGGTGTCAGGATTTTCTAAGGTGTTTTGCTCCTCTCTTTCTTCATGTATTCAATACCTTTTTCCTGTCATTTCTCAATATTACACATAACTTAATTTATGGACATCTGAGGTTTGATTTCTTTTCTTGCGTGGATTGAATGGGTTGCTAGTATTGCTACCAATATCTGGTGAGAATTTCATGTCAACAATAGCACCTTTAGAAGCAGGGCCGGCGTCAGCACCCGGCATACCCGGGCAAGTGCCGTGGGCCCTGAGCAGGCGGGAGGGCCCACTCGCCGTCGGGCACCCCGGCGCCCGTTAGCAGATGAGAGCGGTGTCAGCACCGCCACTGGGCCCCCCCGCTTGCTCAGGGCCCTGGCAGCAGCCGGCACAATACTCACCTCTCCCTGTGCCTCCGCTGCCGCAGCTCCGGGCTCCAGGGGGCGCCTGCAGGACGCCGGTGCTTCCTCTCACAGCAGCGCCACTGAATGACGTCATCATTCAGCGGCCGGCTGTGGCAGAGAGCGCGCGGACGCCGGACAGGTGAGATGTGTGTCTGTGTATGTGTGTGTGTGTCTCTGTGTGTATCAGTGTGTGTATATGTAGTGCGGTGCTTTGTGTGTGTGTGTTTGTGAGAGAGTGCTGGTGTGCTGCTGTGCTGTCTGTGTGTGGTGCTGTATGTGTGATGGTGGTGGGGGGAGGGCAGTGATGATGATGATGGGGAGGCAATGATGATTATGGGCAGGCATTGATGATGATGGGCAGTGTTATGTTTTGGTAGCTTAGGAGAGCAGGCAAAAACAGCAATACACCAGAGAGGTTGGAATCTACTGGATTGCAGTACCCTGACTAACCACCACAACTAAAGGCAGCCGTGGAGCGTTCCTACGTTGGTCCTAGACGCCTCGTCACAGCCTGAGAGGCTAACTACACCTAAAGATAGAAAGTGGAAAGCTATCTGCCCTGGAGCAGATCCCCAAAGAACATAGGAAGCCCCCAAACATATAATGGTGGTTAGACAAGAGGAAATACAGACACAGACAGAAAATAGTATGAGCAAACGCTGGGGCCCAATCTGCCTAGACAGAAAAGGATAGGAAGGATACTTACTGCAATTCCAAAAAACCCTAAAAAAAGCCAACGCTACTCATTGCAAAAACACCTGAGATCACACGACCTCTACCACCTAAATTAGTTCTCTGGTGTAACAAAACTAAGCCGCAGCCACAGAAAAAACTGGAAAAGGCAAATGAACAAACAACAGTGGCTCCAGAGGAACCGAGAGAAGACCAAGCCCCCCGGGGAGGGAACCTGGCCAACCTCACAGAAATGCAGAGAAAAATGCAAATGGCAAGCACAAAAACAAAAAACAGAAAATATCTTATCTGAGAGCAGGAGAAGAGGCAAGACTCAGCAAGCTTCCAAGTGAACCAGGAAACAACGTTGAGACAAGAACAATTGATCACCGGCAACCATGATGGGGGGAAACCTCCCTTATATCTAGCCAGTCTGTACTTCCTGATTGCCAATCCTCATTGAATGGTTCAGTACTGTTTGTAACCACCAGAGGGAGCTTCTGCTCAGAATTCATTTCTAAAACATTCATAACAGGGCAGGCAATGATGATGATGGGGAGGCAATGATATGATGGGTAGGCATTGATGATGATGGGCAGGCAATGATGATGATGGGGAGGCAATGATGATGATAATGGGCAGACAATGATGATGATGGGCAGGCACTGATAATGATGGGGAGGCAATGATGATGATGGGCAGACATTGATGATGATGGGGAGGCAATGATGATGATGGGCAGGCATTGATGTTTATGGGGAGGCAATGATGATGATAATGGGCAGACAATGATGATGATGGGCAGGCATTGATGATGATGATGGGCAGGCAATGATGATGATGAGGAGGCAATGATGATGATAATGGGCAGGCAATGATGATGATGGGGAGTCTTTCCACAGCGCCCTTTCCTGAGCCGTAACAGTGCAGAACGCAGCACAGCGCAGAGGAGAGCTCCTTATTTTGTATGGAGCTTTATATGTGGTCCAGTATTCTGTATGGAGCATTTTATTGGGTCCAGTATTCTGTATGGAGCATTATATGGGGGATGGCGGGGTGACATCCTGCATGGGGTATTATATGGGTGATGAGGGGGAGACTATGTGGTGCCCATAATATTGTATGGAGGACTGTACTGTCCGGTCTGTACTGTGCGCTGTGAGGATTTGGTGGTTTTTGAGCTATTGTACAATTTACAATAGATATCACTCATGTAATGGAAGAAGAGAAGTGTTTGGCGTTGTACTGTACCCATATTTCTCTGCAGTATCTGTGCATCATGAATCGTGGTCTGTGTTTTGGGGGGCCCACTGAGACTCTTTCGCCCGGGGCCCATAAAAACCTGGAGCCGCCCCTGTTTAGAAGTATCCTTCATGAGGAGAAGTGTTTTCATGCCACTCACCACATGAATCTTCATCCAAGATTTCAGTTTATTTGCATAAGGTAGATACGGGAAATATACGGGAGACAACCGTGCCTTAAGAATTATAATTACATAGAAAATTGACGTATTCATGACTTATGTCACCCGCTGTATATGTTCTCTTAATCAGATCCAAGATGAAGACAACATTGCGTTTTCAGTATCACGGAATATACGTTTGATGTGATGTTCTTCATCTGACCTTTCCTGACCCTACTGTCAGCACATCTTACTTTTTATTCTGTGTTTTTTTACCTTGTCTACTAAGAATTTGTGATTTGTGGATTCTCTTCCAAACAAGTGTAGTGCGAGGTCACACAACATGGACAGATCGACACTATTAACGTTTCACCCTTCCTACTGTACGACCCTATGGAGAGCCTTGTATTTAATCCATAGCTAATGTAAGAAAAAGTAGAGAAAAACATTTTTATATTTGGTGAATGAGTTATACAAAATGTGTTTAGCTTGTGCATGTTTGACTCGGGTTGTGAGCTTGTGTATTTTGGCCAAAATATCGAGTTCCAGTTTTTACACTAATCAGTAGAGTAGACACTAGACCGACTCTTCCTTGTATTTAATTTCTTACATCTTCACCTTTCTGTAAAACCACAGGATCTTCGCCATGATTTGCCTCCTTAGCTTGGGGTTGGCAAAAGTAATAACGAGAGACTCTGCTGTTGGAAAAGACATAAATATCAACCAGTTGACAATTGTAAAAGGATTTTCAGAGTTGGAGGTAACTGAAAAAAGCAAAATTTCAGTTATGCAGAATATGATGGAAATAGTAAGGAACAACCACATGGTTCTTATGGTGTTAACATGAGCCTGGTCTCTGGTTTGGGACAGTCCAGAATCCTTCTGCTTGATCTTACGAACATGTCTTATAAGTGAAGCGTTCGTCACAATTATAGAGACCAATATCAAGAGAAATGGCACGTAGCATCCCATAAAAGATGCAGCGTGTATGTAAATGGGCTGAAGATGGAAAGTCCAACTAATAAATATGGGGTCAATGGTGTTATTCGCGGGAGATTGTAGAGTGACTTGTAGAGTTGCCGTGTAGATGATGGGAAAATTAATGAAGAAACAGCCGGCTGCTGACAGAAGAAGAAGACGAGGCAGATACATTGAGATGTTCCTCTTTGACCAAACAATGAATGGATGACTGAAGGTAGAGATGGTGACACAGTAATAGATACAGAGCCAGGCAGTGAGCCAGTAGGTTAGATTCCAGAGACTCAGCGTGACCACAATGGTTGGGGCGTAGACATTCCACATGAGCAGTAAAGAAATGAAAAAAGCAAATAACAGACCCTGGAAGCAGAACAAACTCTGGAGAGTGATGTTCACCAATCCAATAACAAAGTGGATTAAGTCAGGAGGATTTAGTCTCTGTCCGGTCCTCAGGTTTTGGGCACTGGCCACCAAGATGCACACATTCAGGAGATATCCCACCCCACTGTACAGAAAGAAAAAAACTGTTATAAGGATCCATCCTGTGATCAGCATCATGAACCTTCTGTGGATGCGTCTGTGTTCAAATCAGTATTGTATTGGGTGAAGTCAAGAAAAAAATCTGTTTTATGTACCAGTTATGCAAAAAGTGTTCAGCATGAGTTATGCTTTCTACTTGACTTTGCAAATCAGATGTTTATATCTTGGTTCCAAGCAAATGATGAAGCAAAGAGTAACCAGGCACCGCAGGGATATTGGTCATGTCTACACTGTGCTCCAAATTATTATGCAAATAATATTTTCTCAGATTTTCCCAAATTACCTATATGAATTCAGTCATTGTAATTTTCCAGTCAAATAACTATTAGAGGACAATTGAAAGGTTTTTCTACAAACTGCCTATGATAACAGTATATTTTGTAAAAAATAAAACACTCAAACTGCACTCACAATGCATGTTCCAAATTATTATGCCCAGCAGAGTTTTCAACCTTTTCATTTTAATAAAGAACAAAAAAATGGTCATTTGTGAAATTATAAGCATTATCAGGTTCTTACAAACTGAAATCAAACAGTTTTCAACTCAAAACTTTATTCTAGGTGATGTTACATTTGCTCATAGGACCCCTTGTTGGAAAGGAGCTTCTGAACTCTCTCCTCCATTGAATTTGTCAGGTTTTGGATGGTTTCTGCTTCAATTGTTTTGCATGAAGAAGACCATGCTCAGAACACGGACAGTAGTTTATAGTGAGACCACTGAGCAGTGGGGTGAGTATTATTTGGTTTCCACTCTACAATTGTTGGGTTCTGGGGTGAGATAGACCTGGAATAAGTTTGCAGCTTTCACATGGAACTACTTCAATGAGATTTACATTTCCTGGCCATGTATGAATGTTGTCAGATCCACTCATCACTAGCAGAGACATTATGTGAATGGTATGGAGGACGGAGGTGTCATTAGGCTGACAAACCCTCGTTTCCCAGGGTTTATACTAAATGCAGTCTATGAAGATGTTTTTCTTCTCTTACACGGTTATTACAGCATTCACAGTCTCCAGGACCTTGGAAGGTGCATGTGGGTACCAGGGCTATGGGACACTCGGCACCGAGCCCATGGAAGTCTATGGGGGATGTCACTGGCAGCAGAGCTCGGTCCGTGGCCCTGGGCGGTCATGCAATGGGGGATATTTACAGGGGATTATAAAGATTTGTTCGTGACGCCACCTGCGGTTTCTGATCAGATAGACCAGCGCTGCAATATGGATCTTCCGAGGGGATGTTATTGGGCAGCTTGATGTTAAGTCCCCCACAGGTGGGACTGTTCCCTCAAAGTCAATGGTGTTGCAGAATAAGTCAGTCACACACAATTCAGTCTCTTTCCATACCTTTACTGATGTTGTTGGCAGGTATGTCCCGGGAAGCTGGTCAGGTTGGAGAATGCACATTCAGGGGATTGCTGAGCAGGTTTAAGGCCTCCTTTCTCCTTGAAGTGTATGTGAGTCCTAACTTGCATGAAGTCAAGTTTAACTCTTTCTATAGCAGCTTCGCCCGGCTGACATTGTGGTAGAGTCTTTTCTGTCTCTGATGCTCAGAGGCTGGCAAGAACGAAGTCCTCTAAGCTTGACCTAGCTAAAAGTCCTTGTTCTCCCTGACTCCAGTTACGTATCAACGCTTAGGGCTACCTTCTGTGACTTGAAGTCCAGCAAGGATTCCGGTGTATCTTATTACTAGACGTGAAGTACTAGCAATGCTTCGGACCCCGGTGTCCGGTTAATTAAGTGAAAGTGATCTGTCACCTTGGTCACTTATCCGTCTTTCTCCACTCGCCTGTCGCCCTGCTCTTGCCCTTAACATAAGCACGGGTAACAGTAGGTGTAGTTGTCAGTTGTTCTTCCAAGCTCACTGACCTGTTCTCAGTTGCCTCGGTGTTATGGCTGCTGTAATCCCTTTCCTTCTTTCCTTCAAAGACTCTGTCCAGAGTGGCTATCAGGAGCTTCTGTCAAACTGATTTCATGCTTGCTCTGAGAGTTACTTTCCATGTTCATAGGGAACACAGGCAGCTTGTTCTGAGTAACAGCTTCAGATTCAAATGTAGCTCTGACTAGGCTAGAGTGATTCCTTCCCACTCGTACTAGCCTCCACTTCAGTACAAAATGAACTACCTGAGCTCTGTCAGGAATCAGTCTTCTCTCCTCTTCCTCCAAGACTGAACTGCTCTGTCCTGAGACAGCAAACTGGTCTGAATCTCCCTCAGACTGAACTGAACTGAACCGAACTCCTACGTCACACTAACTTAAATAGTCTAAGTTGCCCTCTGGTGGCAGTGTTGGAAGTGTGTGATGTGAATGAATATCAGGCTTCACAATTACCTTATCTGTGCACTCTCCTGGAGACATGTGTACCAAGCGCAGCTGGGCCACACATCCCTCCCTGGTTAAACTCAGCACTCCCGGGCTGAAATAGAAAATAAAAATATTTTTGTTTTGCATATAACATAAACATTTTAACTCATCCCTTGCGGGAGGTAAGTACTCTTTAACGTTGCAATATACATGAGCAAGTAGAAAAATATCAAAACATTTTCCACATAAATATATATAAGACAAGATTCTTGTGGAGGACCCGCACCAAAAACCTCCCACGTGGGTCCTGGGTGGGCTGCAGGACTTCTGAGCTGCAGATCTCACTCTAGGCCACACCATACGGGTTTTTCTTCAGAGGTAGTAAGGCTTTATGTAAAACCAAGATGGGGCACCGAAGTGCGAACTATTTACAATGAAAGTTTTTGGGCTGGCACAGTCCACAGCCACGCAGTCCTTTGATAAAACCTTTTCAAGACATCACATTTCAATTGACTCACTTTACCCAACTGGGGTATTCTATGCAAACATCATCACATTTAGCAAATTATGTAAACATTTTCATACATATCAATAAAGTGCAAAATTTTCAACTTCTCAACTTTTTTACAGTGGCAGTAAACCCTGTCTGGGTCCTACTGGTCTTCTTCTCTTTTGCAGATTTCAATGACGTCTTTCCACTCCTGGGGCTGGAACGATGCGGTGTTCTTTTGAACGCATAACAAACAAGTCATGACCTGCAATCAAGGTTTGCGTAGCTACAGTTCTTGTGTAATCCACTAGGGGCTCAACAGGTGCCTCATGCAGGTATAAATCTTCCATTGAGGACGCAGGCTTGGGCTGTGATCTAGCTGTGGTCGCACCATCCGGTTGCGTTGCAGGATAGGACGCACAATCCTGTTGTACTTCCGAATAGGATGCAGGTGGCGATGCAAAAGTGGTCGTGGGTTGCGATACGGGATACGCTGCAGATTGCGGTGCAGAAGCGGATGCTGGTTGCGATGCTGGTGCACGGCCTGGTGCTGACGCCAAAGATGACGCTGCTGGGCTTGCGACACTGCAGCACGATTCACTTCACCGGCTTCGGGGACGGGGTCGCTGACACGGGTGACGTTTAAGGCGTACCACCCTTTAAGTCCCCAGTGCCGTGTATAGCTGACGATATCCCCGTTCATGAGATCCCTTCCCGGGTGTCCAATGGGCAGATGGGACTCTACATCTCTGCGGCTGACAAAGACTCCTTGGTATAGGCCCGGCTCGTGGATGAAGCCCCAGCCCTGGCGGAGTTTGAAATCGCTCACGCACCCCTGACGCCGCGGTTCCCGGAGCGTACCTTTATTCCTCCGGACATTCTCCTTGTCGGCGAGGAACTCCTCATGGTACCGCTGACGCTGCTGCTGCGCCTCTCTCTGCTCCTGCTGGCGTTGCTTCTCCTGCTCGCTGCGTCCCCATTCATTATCGGTCTGGATGTCATAGGTCACATCGTCCAGATACTCCATCACGTCCCAGTCGACCTCCATCATGGACGGCTGGCTTCCCTCCGGTGTCCCTACCGGGGGACTGCATTCCGCTGCGGCCTCCTGGCCTGGCTGGCACTCCGGAACGGGCAGGGCCTCCTCAGCCTCCGTCCCTCCGACCGGATCATCGGTGGAGTCGGGATCAGCTCTTTCGGGGCCGGCCTCCGGTTTCTCATCAGCTTCTGACGGCAGTGGCACAGGGAGCACAGGTACTGGCTGCGTTCCTGGGGGAGAGAGCATTGCGTCCCACAGCAGCCGCTGTTTCCGGGCACGCCATTTTTTCTCCAGCTCCTCCATATCTTCTCGGTGTCGGGTCAGGTCCCTTAACACCGCTTCCACCTCCATCACTTCTTTCATGGTTTGGTTAGTGTCCCGAACTGGGACGGCTCCGGCACAGGCAGTAGCTTTTCTGGGGAACGGGGCCTGCGCGCCGCCGCTCCTCCACACAGCGTCTCCTGTCCTTCCGCCATCTCTCTCCAGGCCAGACTGTGTTTTCCATCTGGAACAATCTGGTCTCTTCCGTGGAGGCGGGATTTGCGCTTCCTCTTTTTGGCATAGAAAATGAAGAGGAGGCGGATCTCCTTAGCAGTGGGGCAGGCTCTCACATTATAGTAGCATTTTGACAGGGCGCCCATCACTTTCACGCCACAGGGGGGGTACACGCCCACGAATGCACGCCCACCTTCTTCACCAGCGCCTCAGGGCGCGAATATGGCGGGAAAATGGCGCCAAAAATCACAAAAATAGCAAACAGTCTTTTTGCACAAAACAGTTCAATCTAGGCACACAGGACTCACATCCAGTAAGCTTCGTATCCTGTTCGTGACGCCAAAGATGAGTCGCACCACACTGGTGTGGGTACCAGGGCTATGGGACACTCGGCACCGAGCCCATGGAAGTCTATGGGGGATGTCACTGGCAGCAGAGCTCGGTCCGTGGCCCTGGGCGGTCATGCAATGGGGGATATTTACAGGGGATTATAAAGATTTGTTCGTGACGCCACCTGCGGTTTCTGATCAGATAGACCAGCGCTGCAATATGGATCTTCCGAGGGGATGATATTGGGCAGCTTGATGTTAAGTCCCCCACAGGTGGGACTGTTCCCTCAAAGTCAATGGTGTTGCAGAATAAGTCAGTCACACACAATTCAGTCTCTTTCCATACCTTTACTGATGTTGTTGGCAGGTATGTCCCGGGAAGCTGGTCAGGTTGGAGAATGCACATTCAGGGGATTGCTGAGCAGGTTTAAGGCCTCCTTTCTCCTTGAAGTGTATGTGAGTCCTAACTTGCATGAAGTCAAGTTTAACTCTTTCTATAGCAGCTTCGCCCGGCTGACATTGTGGTAGAGTCTTTTCTGTCTCTGATGCTCAGAGGCTGGCAAGAACGAAGTCCTCTAAGCTTGACCTAGCTAAAAGTCCTTGTTCTCCCTGACTCCAGTTACGTATCAACGCTTAGGGCTACCTTCTGTGACTTGAAGTCCAGCAAGGATTCCGGTGTATCTTATTACTAGACGTGAAGTACTAGCAATGCTTCGGACCCCGGTGTCCGGTTAATTAAGTGAAAGTGATTTGTCACCTTGGTAACTTATCCGTCTTTCTCCACTCGCCTGTCGCCCTGCTCTTGCCCTTAACATAAGCACGGGTAACAGTAGGTGTAGTTGTCAGTTGTTCTTGAAAGCTCACTGACCTGTTCTCAGTTGCCTCGGTGTTATGGCTGCTGTAATCCCTTTCCTTCTTTCCTTCAAAGACTCTGTCCAGAGTGGCTATCAGGAGCTTCTGTCAAACTGATTTCATGCTCGCTCTGAGAGTTACTTTCCACGTTCATAGGGAACACAGGCAGCTTGTTCTGAGTAACAGCTTTAGATTCAAATGTAGCTCTGACTAGGCTAGAGTGATTCCTTCCCACTCGTACTAGCCTCCACTTCAGTACAAAATGAACTACCTGAGCTCTGTCAGGAATCAGTCTTCTCTCCTCTCCCTCCTAGACTCAACTGCTCTATCCTGAGACAGCGAACTGGTCTGAATCTCCCTCAGACTGAACTGAACTGAACCGAACTCCTACGTCACACTAACTTAAATAGTCTAAGTTACCCTCTGGTGGCAGTGTTGGAAGTGTGTGATGTGAATGAATATCAGGCTTCACAATTACCTTATCTGTGCACTCTCCTGGAGACATGTGTACCAAGCGCAGCTGGGCCACACACATGTTTTTGTGATCTTTCCACAATCAAGTCCTTGATACTTCAAATTGTTGTGTTTCTGCTTTAAAACATTTGGGAAAGGGGAAGATATCAGGATGATTGAGGTCATCACTTCACCTTTCTGCATTGATAACCAGTGTGATAAGATTTTGAAAGGGGAACGTTAAAGATTTTAATAACAGAATAAATTGCTTCTTCGAGACTGAAAGTCTACATATACATTGGAAAAAAAATAACTGTCTAAAAATCCTCATAAATTAGATAGTTTCTCCCATTATATCCTATGGAGTATAATAATAGACCAAAATCAAAAGATCAATCTCATGGTAAAGGTAGCCTGTGGAATAATGTCCACAGAAAATATAGCCCTGAAGATTGATGAGATTAATCTTTTGTTTTTCAGTCTATGTGAATACTTTTCCGTCAAATTATGACAAGAGCATTCTTAAAGTGATACCTTTATTGGCTAACCAGAAAATTATAAGTTTGCAAGCTTTCAGAGCTCAAATGCTCCTTCTTCAGGCAAGATTACATTTGGAATACTCTATTATGGAATATGTTAATCCAAATGTAATCTTGCCTGAAGAAGGAGCCTTTGAGCTCTGAAAGCTTGCAAACTTATAATTTTCTGGTTAGCCAATAAAGGTATCACTTTAAGAATGCTCTTATCATAATTTGACGGAAAAGTATTCACATCGATTTTTCTGGCTAACACGGTACCACAATATAGTTTTTCAGTCTATAATTTTGAAAAAAATGTCTGAAAATAGATAATTCACATGATTGTATGATATTAATTTGTGATATCTGAAGTTGTGAGACAAATCGAAATGGACATTGATGAAAGTGGACTTGGTGTTCCTGTAATTGTATTATTCTTCTCCAGCTCGTCTCATTAACTTCTTTAGCTTTTCTTTGTAGGGTGTTATGAATTTTTGGTTTTGCGTCTTGATCTTGAAATTTTCATGCCTCAAATATAGCAACGTCATTTTTAGTGATTGATAATAGTTCAACGTTGTTTAGGATTCAACCACTCAAGAAAAATGGTGAAAAAATAAAGTGATACTACTAAAAGCAATAAAAAGCTTCAACGGAGTAGACACAAGGCTGAGTCTTCCTAATCATTGAATTCTTATACCTATGTCTTTCTGGAAAACCATAAGTTGTCTACTTAACTTCGGGTTGGCAAAGATAATGATGAGAGACTCTGCTGTTGGAAAATACATAAATATCAACCAGCTTAAAATTGTATAAGGGTCTTCAGGGTTGGTGTAATGTATGTAGTACAGTTCATATAGCGTCTTGTGCTTGGGTGCGATGAAAATACATGAGACACAGGTTTGATATAGAAAAGTCCTGTATTACTTCATACAAGTGGCAAAATTAGTCCCACAGTTTGCAGATACAGAAGCAGGAGACACAGCAGGCCAGAGTAACTTAAGCTTAGCAATCACTCTCCACAACAGGTTCAGGATCTTCTTCTCTGTTACCGTAAGTCCATGCAAACGTGGATCTTTCAAAGAGCAGGGTTCAGAGTCCACAAGTGTTCAGAGTTCCTCAGTAGGAATAGCTGGAGTACATAGTCCAAGGCTTCCAGGAGTCAGGTCACAGGTTCACTGCAGGCTAGATTCTGAAGCACTGATTGCTCAGCTGTGGCTGCTTAAGAAGCAAGAGTTAGAGAATCAGGGCGGGAACATGAAAGCTGAAAACTCCATATTGACTGAGGGCAAGATAGCTGCAGCAAGACAGAAAGCAAAATGGCTGACGGAAAACTGAGTTTCAAGAACATGTACAAAGAACCTTACATTACTCCCCCCTTAGGGACAACCTCTGGATGGCCTCAGACCAGGCTTGTCTGGGTACCTCTGATGAAACTGGCGGAGCAAATGAGGAGCATTAACGTTATTGACTGGTTCCCATGAGTTGTCCTCCACTGGGTAGCCCTGCCATTTAATCAAATATTGTAACTGATTTCTGTATAACCTGAAATCTAGAATTCTTTCCACCACAAATTCTTCCTGACCATCGACTAGCACTGGGTCAGGGCAAGGAGAAGAACGTCCAGGAAACGTATTGGGTGTTGCAGCCTTTAGTAGGGATACATGAAAGACAGGGTGGATTCTCATAGTTCTAGGCAGTTGAAGACGACAAGCAACGGCACTTATAATTTTACTGATTTTATAGGGTCCAATGTACTTATGTCCCAACTTAGATGATGGAATCCTTAACTTAAGATTTCTGGTTGACAGCCAGACCAGGTCTCCTACCTTGAAAGCTGGTGCAGGTTTACGAAATTTATCTGCTGCTTTCTTGTACCTTTCCTGAGCCAATTCCAGATTCTCCTTTAGAAGATCCATATTCTTCTGTAAAGACGTGATTCTTTCGGCCACTGCTGGTAAAGGCGTTTCTATGGGAAATCGTGGAAGAATGTTAGGATGATAACCTAGATTGGAGTAAAAGGAGACTGCTTAGTGGAGGCGCTCTGAGAGTTGTTATAAGAGAACTCAGCCAATGGAAGTAGATCCACCCAATCATCCTGTAGGTGGCAGATAAAGTAGCGGAGATACTGCTCCAGAGTTTGATTGGTTCGTTCGGTCTGTCCATTAGTCTGGGGATGAAAAGCAGAAGAAAGGTTTACTTTAATGTCCAATGCTGCACAGAAATTTTGCCAAAACCTTGAAGTGAATTGCACCCCTCGATCCGAAATAACCTCATCCGGTACTCCATGTAAGCGAAACACATCTTTAATCATCAAATCTGATGTCTGTTTTGCAGTGGGTAAGCCGACACAAGGAATAAAATGAGCTGCCTTTGTTAAACGATCAACCACCACTAGAATGGTGTTTTTCCCTTGAGAGGTTGGTAACTCCACAATGAAGTCCATAGAAATGGATCCCCACGGGCGGGACGGGGTGGGAAGAGGTTGTAACAGACCAGTTGGTGAGGAGCGAGGTGTTTTGCATCTTGCACAGACTTCACATGAAGTGACATAGTTTAAAACATCCTTCCTGCAAGTGGGCCACCAAAAGAAACGAGAAAGAAATTCCTGTGTCTTTAGAATTCCTCTATGCCCAGCTATCTTGGAATCGTGAATGAGTTGCAATACTCTCAATCTGACTGTTTCAGGAATATACAGACGTTGTCCCAGAATCCACACACCATTCTTAAAGACAAGACTTACGTCCCTTGGGGTTGTGCCAACAAGGAATCCGCATGGTATGCTTCCTTGATGTCCTTAAGTAGGTCTTGATTATGAATCACTCCCAGGAATCTAGAGTCAGGAAGAATAGTCTTAGGAGGAGTAAGTGGACGTGTCTCTGCTGAATAAATCCTAGAGAGTGCATCAGCCTTTCCATTGCGCGATCCTGGTCTATAAGAAATGACAAAATTAAATTGGTTTAAGAAAAGATTCCAGCGAGCCTGGCGAGGAGTCAGGCACTTAGCCGACCTGATAAATCAAGGTTACGATGGTCTGTCAGGACGACTATTTGCTGTGCAGCTCCCTGAAGAAGGTGTCTCCATTCTTTGAAGGCGGCAATAATGGCCAACAACTCTCTATTGCCCACATCGTAGTTCCTCTCAGCCGAAGACAACTGCTGGGAAAAGAAGGCACAGGGATGCAAGACATTCTTCTCACCTGTTCTCTGAGAGAGTATAGCTTACAACGGCACAATCTGAAGCATCCACCTCTATTATGAAGGCAAGTTCAGGGTTGGGATGTACCAAGATAGGTGCGGTGGTAAATTTATCTTTTAGACGAGAAAATGCTTCCTGGGCTTGGGGAGTCCAGGAGAACCTAGACTCTTTCCGGGTAAGTTGGGTGATAGGTGACACTACCTCAGAGAAATTCCTAATGAAACGTCTATAGAAATTGGCAAACCCGATGAAGCGCTGCACCTCCTTCACATTTCTAGGACTTGGCCAATCCTTGATGGCTTGGGTCTTACTTCCATCCATACTAATTCCTTGTGTAGACAGTACATACCCCAGAAATTGAATTTCGGTCCTATGGAATTCACACTTTTCAAGTTTGATGTAAAGATGGTTTTGTCTTAGACGTTCCAAGACCATTCTCACATGTCCATGATGTTCCTCTGTGGAGTTAGAAAAAATTAGAATATCATCCAAATAAATCACCACGAATGTATCTAGGAGATCCCTGAAGATGTCATTCACCAAGTGTTGGAAAGTGGCTGGGGCGGTACTCAGACCAAAAGGCATAACTAGATATTCAAAGTGTCCATAGCGTGACCTGAATGCAGTCTTCCATTCATCCCCAGGTCTAATACGGACCAAGTTATAGGCCCCACGGAGATCCAATTTAGAGAAAATTTTGGCATGCCGCACTCTCTCCAATAACTCAGGGCAAGGCAATGGATAACGGTTTCTAATAGTAACCTTATTGAGTTCCCTATAGTCTACGCAGGTCTCAGAGATCCATCTTTCTTCTTCACAAAGAAGATGGGTGCACCTGCAGGAGATGAAGAGGGGCGTATGAAGCCCTTGGCTAGATTTTCGTCTATGTAATCCTTTAAAGCCTTTAGCTCAGGCCCCGCCAGGGGGTAGATCTTACCAAAAGGTATCTCTGCTCCAGGCAATAATTCAATTGGACAATCATATGGACGGTGAGGGGGAAGCTGGTCAGCGTTCTTCTTGTCACATAAATCCACATAGTCCTGGTATACAGCTGGTAGTTCAGGGACTGACATGGTTCCTTTAGGAACAGAGCAAGCTGAAACTTCTGGACTCATCTGTTTCTCTGGAAAGTGTAATTCCTTGGTCTCCCAGTTAATGGTAGGATTCTGAGCCTGCAGCCATGGTAGCCCTAGAATAATGGGAAAGTGGGGAGAAGAGATAAGCATAAAGGACAGTTTCTCTTGATGATCTTTACCCATAAGGACCCTCAAAGGCTCCGTTTCCTGATCCACTAGTCCAGAGGTCAGCAGGGAGCCATCCACAGTTTCCATCTGTACTGGAGTAGCCTTCTTCACTGAACGTATCCCCTGTTTCAGAGCAAAGGAGACATCCATAAAATTCCCACTTGCCCCTGAGTCGATCATAGCAGAGCTAGACACCCAGACTGAGTTAACCCAGAGTTTGATGGAAAGGAAGCAATGAGAATTGTTTTTCCTACAACTCAGCTGGGACACCGCTGAGGAAACTTGAAAAATTGCAGCGTTTACACAGTCATCGTCCTCAGAAGTAACGGAGTTTAAGTCCGAGAAATCAAGATCTGTTGCTGCAGATCTCTCTGGAGCCTGAGGCTCGGACCTGACAGATCTCCTCTTGCAACACTCACAGTGAATGAGTGCTGCAGTAGTCTTACGAGAACGGCTGGGGCAGTTTATAATGAAGTGCCCTGACTTACCACAATAGAAACATAGATTTTCCTTAAAACGATGTTCCTTGCGTGCATCACTAACCCGTCTTTGTAAAGAGTCTACCTGCATGGGTTCAGGTTCAGGTTCCCGTGTGATCCTACTCAAAGGTTCCTTAGCTGGGGAGGAAGGTAGGAAAAGGTTAGTGCGATTGCTTTCGAACCATCTCTCTTGCCTGCGTTCAGTCAGGCGAGCATCAATACGGATGCAGTAGTTAATAAAGTCACCTAACGCAGTGGGAGGGTCGACACGAGCAAGTTCATCCTTAATTAGTGGAGACAACCCCTTTCGAAAAATAGATTTTTTGGCGGAACTGTCCCAGGTGGTATCAAGGGCCCATCTCCTGAAATCCAAGGCATATTCGGCTACCGAGTGCTTACCTTGGCGCAAAGTTAACATGGCTGCTTCAGCTGTTGCACCTCGATTGGGGTCATCAAACACCTGCCCCATGGCTGAAATGAAAGCATCAAGATGATCCAAACATTCATCCTCAGTCTCAATCAGAGGGTTTGCCCACATCAAAGCCTTGTTGGTAAGTAACATAATTATAGTAAGCACTTTAGATCGTTCAGTGGGAAATTGTGAAGCATATGCAGAAAAAAACAGATTGCATTGGTTAATAAATCCCCTGAATTTTTCACGTTCACCGCCAAAACGAAAAGGGGGCAACTTGGGAATCCCAGAACTTGGGGCTACGGCAGGAGCCTGGACTCGCTCCTCTAGAACCTCAATCCTAGCTCGCAAATCCTGGGCAGTCTGTCCAAACACTTGCAAATTGTGATTAGTGAGGTCCTGTAGGTTTGTAAAACGGGTTTTTATAGTCTGTAAATCTGCAAGGATATTATCAGTCACTCCGCAAAGTTCCTTTATGCGGGCCTCCATTTTCCAGATCTTTTAAGACAGGAGTACTGGAAGAAGAGGAGAGGGGAAAAAAAAACAATAGTGTTTACCTGTGGTAACACTGCAGAGAGAAAAAAAAATTAAGGGAATTGCTCACCTGGAATGGTTGTGAGAAGTCACAACCACTGTCATCACAGAAAGTACAACTGGACGTCTGATATCCACAGTTACAGCAGACACAGCCTTCCCAGACCCAGCAGACACTAACGTTTTGGCTTCAGAATCTTGTAATGTATGTAGTACAGTTCATATAGCGTCTTGTGCTTGGGTGCGATGAAAATACATGAGACACAGGTTTGATATAGAAGGTCTTGTATTACTTCATACAAGTGGCAAAATTAGTCCCACAGTTTGCAGACACAGAAGCAGGAGACACAGCAGGCCAGAGTAACTTAAGCTTAGCAATCACTCTCCACAACAGGTTCAGGATCTTCTTCTCTGTTACCGTAAGTCCATGCAAACGTGGATCTTTCAAAGAGCAGGGTTCCAGAGTCCACAAGTGTTCAGAGTTCCTCAGTAGGAATAGCTGGAGTACATAGTCCAAGGCTTCCAGGAGTCAGGTCACAGGTTCACTGCAGGCTAGATTCTGAAGCACTGATTGCTCAGCTGTGGCTGCTTAAGAAGCAAGAGGGAGAGAATCAGGGCGGGAACATGAAAGCTGAAAACTCCATATTGACTGAGGGCAAGATAGCTGCAGCAAGACAGAAAGCAAAATGGCTGACGGAAAACTGAGTTTCAAGAACATGTACAAAGAACCTTACAGTTGGGGGCATTGAAAAAAACAAAATCTCACTTATGTAGAATATAATGGAAATTGTAAGGAAGCGCCACATGGTTCTAATGGCATTAATGTGAGCCTGGTCTTTGGTTTGGAATAATCCAGATTCCTTCTGCCTCATCTAATATGGAATGCCTTATAAGTGAAGAGTTGGTCACTATGATAGACACCAAGATCAGTAGAAATGGCGCACAGCATCCTAGAAATGAGGCAGTTTGTATGTAAATCAGCTGAAGATGGAAAGACCCACTGGTAAATATGGGATCAAGGCTGCTGTTCACAGGAGATTGTAGAGTGACTTCCACAGTTACCGTCCAGATGGTGGGAAGACTAATGAAAAACAGCCGGCTGCTGAAAGAAGGAGAAGATGTGGTAGATACATTGAGATGTTCCTCTTGGACCAGACAAAGAATGGATGACTGAAGGTAGAGATGGTGACACAGTAATAGATGCAGAGCCAGGCAGTGAGCCAGTAGGCTAGATACAAGAGCGTCAGTGTGCCCACAATGGTTGGGACATAGACCTCCCTGGTAAACAGTAGAGAAATGAAGTAAACAGATAATAGACCCATAGAGACCATTAAACACAGGAGAGCAGTGTTCACCATGCCTATGACAAAGTAGAATGGATCGGGGGATTCAGCTTCTGTCCAGTCTTCAGGCTTTGGGCACCAGACACCAAGATGCCCACATTCAGAATAAGAGCCATCCCACTGTCCAAGACGGCAAAGATTATGAGAAGGATCTATTCAGTGGACGGCATCATGAACCTCCTGTGGATGAGTTTATGTTCGAATCAGTGACATGCTGATGAAGCTAAAAAAGAAGGCTCCACTTTTCATGTTTGATCTATGCAAAATGTGTAGCCTGAGATTGTTTTTGCTCAGGTTTGCAAAGCAGGAATATTTTGAAAGTGCAGCAAAGTGTAACGAGGGTAAAGCAGCGGAATATGGGTTACCGCTAGGTCACCCTCTTGACAGCATTACCTGCTACTGTTGGAGAAGCCACACAGCTTGTGTTGAGTTCTCAGGTTTGGATGTTTAAAGGCAAGTGCAGGTTATGTTTCATTACGTGTAATGGATAACATCCTTGTTGTATAATGTGTTAGTATAACGTATGCTTAGATGCTTTATAGAACATTTTATGGACACCTTTCATTTTATGTTGTGAGTGTATACTGCCGCTTGTAGATGTTCACATATTTCTTCGGGATTTTACTACTCTCAGCTTTCATCAAGCTTGGGGGGGTGCGCTCCTGATGATTGACAATTTGGACCAACATGCTTTATTGGTGCTTTGGTTGATAAGTATCGTTCATTAGTCAGCTTGGGTTGAAACAGCCGATAAATGATCATTATAGTCAAAATTAGCCATTTCGACCAGTCTTTATCTTATGTTTATGGGGTTTAATTCTTCAGCTACCAACAACTTCATTGAGACAACTTGAGACATGTCGGAATCTGCTATATGGTCTTGAACTTATCTACTCCAAATCAAGAGAGGACTGAAGACATCTACATTAAGAATGAAAGGTTCTACTATACCATTGTATTATAGTAGTCACAGAAAGCCGTGGACTAGTGTTTATAAAGCAGAAAATCAAACTTAATTTACAAGAAGAGTCAATAACAACAAAGAGCAGAGAAGAGAAGAATGGGCCATTTTTCCATCGGAGACATTTATTAGAGCAGAGATTTATTCTATGTGAGACTCTATGAAAGTTTAGGAAATCATTAAGTAAACCCTCACTGTTCATGTATCATCAATGTCTATCATAAGAAATCTTAGAAAAGGAGGCCGATATCTTCACAACAAGTCTGCGGTGATAGAAGGAATACGGAAGCGTCATCATTTCTTATCAGTTGTGTATGATTAGTCGGGATGGGCTGAGGGCACAATGCGAGAGAGAAAAATCTGTGTATAAACTGATTCAGATATTACAGCTACACCCGTCACACTATCAACAAGTCCGGGCTAATCAATGATTGTAAGAAATGGGCAAGGTTTGTAGGAGTCATTGGAAAGAACTGGAAGCACGACAGAAAGACCAAGGACCAAGTAGTCAAGCCTGAGTCTACAGATGTGCGAAGATGGATCCATCCATCACAGGGTAATCAGTCACATCTGCAGAACTCAAATTCAACCTGAAATGCAAAAAATAAAATGTGCCACCACTTTTCTATTGGCCGACCCGAAGCACAAACATGTTCCTCATCATAAAGACAGAGAGAGACACAGACTGTTTGTGCGTCGGGGCGGCCTGTGGGCAGGTCTCTCCTTGGTCTCTCCTTGGTCTCTCCCTGTTCTCTCCTTGGTCTCTCTGGCTTAGAGCAGGAAAATAAGACTCTGCCTACAGTCCCGCTCACAGCCCCACCCACAGTCCTGCCTACAGCCCTGCCCACAGCCCCACCCACAATCCTGCCCCTGAGCACCAGCATATCATTAACTGAAAACTTCTAACACTAATTACACAAGAACCACAAGTCGGATTTCTTCACCCCAGGTATTATTTTAATCAGTGTATCGGCACCAACCTGACCATGTCTGTAGTTTATTTCTGCTGACAGGTTCATTTTAAAGTATATAAGTACAAGTGTTGCACATATGTAAAATGGAATAATAAAGGGCTGTGCAAATCCAGTAGCAGTCGGATGAGACACATTGAATGTCGAGGCTCAGTGAGATCATCGATAGATAGTAAAACATGATACATAACAGCAATAGGATGATAGTTTTGGTGGCATTTATATAAGACTGTCCTAAACATGAGGAGATTCCCATTGTCCTTATATGTGTGGCGAGAGTGGTGAACATCAAGACCAGTGACCGTTCAATCAGGAGGTCAGGAGACTGTAACGTTCATTGCCTTCATGTACAAGGTAAAAATAGTAACAGTACCTTAATGGTTTGGACTTTTGTATACGTTTCCATTCCTAATTATTGTTGTTGAATGACCAATATTACATCAAATTAAGAAATAACAAAAAACTGACTGGTACATCCAAACTAGTGTGAATAGGTGCATGCCAGGAGCAGCTGCATCCATATACAATATTCAAAAAAAGGTTGCACTCTATCATGCTAAACCATGTCAATGTGAAATATGAAATATGAATAGCAATATGGCTTTTGAATATTAGGAAAAAATGAATGAGACGCTTCGTAAAAAAAAAAGGGGCCAAATAATGTCTGTGTCAAGTACACCGCACTGCACATGCTCACTGAGCCAGTGCACTTGTCCTAAGTAAACCAACTGTGCCCCAAGATACCTGTAAGCAGAGCCGCAGCAGAGAAGACGTGTGTTTCTGTGTAACAGGACCTTCCGCAGCATGTGACAGCCAAGGGGCGGAGCTGGCCACACGTCTCTCAGAGGCAGCAGTAATGAATGATGTGTACTGCAGACTAACAGGACCTGCAGCACATGACTGCTGGGGCGTGGCCTAAGCTCCAGAGATCTAGGAACTGCAGGAAAACTCCTAGCAGGGTAACGACGAGATAAAGTTACCAAGGGCAAAGACAGAGACGAAAACCAGGACAGGCCGAGATCAGAGCACAAGATAGCACGACAGTACCAAAGGGTTAGACAGAACGGATAGTCAGGACGTAGCAATAGATCAGTAAACCAGAGCGGGCAATAGACAGTACAATAGGGACAAAACGGTAACAGAGTATCGATAGCCAAGCCAGGAGGTCAGAACCGGAGAAGACAATATAAGCAAAACATGAGACAGAGAGCAGAGTGAGCAAACAGATCGGGTCATACACAGGAGTCAAACAAGCAGAGCAGTATACACGCAAGCCAGGGGGGTCAAATACACAGTCACAACAAAAGTATAGCTGACAGAGAATCTCCCTCTGGACTGGGTATAAATACCCTCTCAGATCCAAAGGGAGGCCAGCAAAAGTTAACCCTGAGTGGACAGGACATTAACCATGTCCTATACCATGACAGTACCCCCCCTTAATGGGGGGCCACTGGACCCCCAGGCCTCTCAGGATATCTGGCATGAAAAGCCTGTACCAGTCGATCGGCATGTACCGAACTGGCCGGAACCCATGACCGATCTTCAATGGAGTATCCCTTCCAATGAATAAGGTACTGAAGTCTCCGGCGCACCCACCGTGAATCAATGATGCGCCCTACCTCGTACTCCAGTTGACCCTCTACCAATACTGGTGGAACCACGGATGAGGGATCTTCTCTAACCATCCCCACTGGTTTTAATAGGGACCTGTGGAAGACGTTAGATATTTTGAAGGAGGTGGGCAACTGAAGCCTGTACGCCACTGGATTGATCACCTCTACAATCTTGTATGGGCCAATAAATTTGGGGCCCAGCTTCATAGAGGGTATCTTAAGTTTGATATTACGGGTGACAACCAGACCTTTTCCCCCACTGTCAACGCAGGACCCAACCCCCTCCTCCTGTCCGCAAAATGTTTGTACTTCTTCTGGGCTTTGGAGATTTTCCCCTGCACCTCCCTCCAAAGGTTTTTTAACTGTTGAACCATCCCCTCGGCACCAGGACAACCAGAATCCATACGGGAAAATTCCCCAAACTGCTGAACAAACCCATAATTGACCTGAAAAGGAGACTTTCCGGTAGACTGATTGATACGACAGTTGAACGCAAATTCTGCCATGGGTAAAACCTCACACCAATCTTCCTGTCTGGAGGAGGCCAGGCATCTCAGAATCTGCTCCAACGACTGATTGGTGCGTTCAGTCTGTCCGTTGGATTCCGGGTGACAGGCAGAGGAGAATGATAATGTGACCCCCAACTTCTTACAGAACGCTCTCCAAAACCTGGCCACAAACTGCACACCCCTGTCCGACACCACATTCACAGGCACTCCATGCAACCGAACTATGTGCTGTATAAACAAGCGGGCCAAGGTTTCAGCAGACGGCAACGCGGGTAACGGCACAAAGTGGGCTTGCTTAGAAAATCTATCAACCACTACCCATACCACTGAATTGCCCTTGGATGAGGGAAGATTAGTGATAATGTCCATGGACAGGTGTGTCCATGGTTTATCCGGAATTGGCAAAGGCACCAATTCCCCGGCCGGCCGGACCTGAGAGCTTTTAGAGCGAGCGCACACCCCACAAGTATTAACAAAATTTTTTATATCAGTACCCATAGAGGGCCACCAAAAACCTCTAGCCACTGCCCCCCGGGTAGCTGCAATACCAGGGTGTGCACTTAACACAGAATCATGAAATTCTTGAAGGAGTGTGAGACGGAGCTGTTCGGGTACGAACAATTTACCTGGGGGTTTATTCCTGGGAGCTTGTGCTTGTGCTTCCAGAATCTCTCTCTGTAACTCAGAGGAGACTTCGGCTACAACCACTCCCGGTTGAATAATGGAGGAAGGAGGTTCTGGAGGGGACACAGAATCAAAACTTCGGGATAAGGCATCTGCCTTTACATTTTTAGACCCTGGTCGGAATGTGATGGTAAAATGAAAGCGAGAAAAAAAAAGTGCCCACCGAGCCTGTCTGGGGGTCAATCTCTTAGCAGACTCGATATAGGCCAGGTTCTTATGATCAGTGATGACCGTAATGGGATGAGCGGCCTCCTCCAAAAAATGCCTCCATTCTTCAAAGGCCAGTTTGACCGCTAACAATTCCCTGTTGCCGACATCATAGTTTCTCTCTGCCGAAGAGAACTTTTTAGAGAAAAAGGCACAGGGTTTAAGATTAGTGAGGGTAGAGGGCCCTGGGACAACACTGCCCCCACCCCCACTTCTGAAGCGTCGACCTCCACGATAAAAGGTCTTGATGAATCGGGTTGTACCAACAAGGGGCTGAAGTAAAGCATTTCTTCAATGTAAGGAAGGAATTTTTTGCGGCCACGGACCAATTTTTTACCTCTGCCCCCTTAAGAGTGAGGTCCGTCAAAGGTTTCACTACCTGTGAAAACCCTTTAATGAACTTCCTATAATAGTTAGCGAAGCCCAAAAATCGTTGCAACCCCTTCAGATCATGAGGCTGCACCCAATCTGTAATGGCCTGAACCTTCCCTGGATCCATGCGGAATCCCTCCCCGGATACAATTACACCCAGAAAAGACAGTTCTTGCATAAAAAATAAACACTTCTCTAGCTTAGCATACAAATGGTTCTCCCGGAGTCTCATAAGAACCGCACGTAAATGATGCAAGTGTGACTGACTGTCTTCTGAGTATATCAGAATGTCATCCAGGTAAATGACTACATAACGTCCAATTAAATCAGAAAAAACAACATTGATGAATTTCTGAAAAACAGCAGGGGCATTAGTGAGACCGAAGGGCATAACCAGGTTTTCAAATAGCCCCTCAGTTGTCAGGAATGCTGTTTTCCATTCGTCCCCCTCCCGGATCCTTATAAGGTTATAAGCCCCTCGTAGATCGAGCTTAGAAAACCATTTGGCCCCCGTGAGTTGATTGCATAGATCGGGAATCAACGGGAGAGGGTACGTGTTCTTAACGGTAATTTTGTTCAGTTCCCGAAAGTTGAGACACGGTCGCAACCCACCATCTTTTTTCTTTACAAAGAAAAACCCCGCTGCCACGGGTGACACCGAGGGCCGAATATGCCCTTTGCGAAGACTTTCTTTGATGTACTCTTTCATGGCTTGGCGCTCAGGCCCGGACAAATTAAACAAATGAGCCTTGGGTAATTTGGCTCCAGGTAACAAATCAATGGTCCAATCATAGGGTCTATGTGGTGGGAGCGCCTCAGCCTCACTTTCGGAAAATACGTCTTCAAAGTCTTTCAGGTACTCCGGAATACCCTCCAGACTGACAGACGACACAGATACAGATTTTATCGGTTTGACAAGAGAAACGGAGTTACAACAAAGACCATTATTATTACATCCCCATCGGTGATCTCCCCTTTTGCCCAATCAATGAGAGGATTGTGGCGTTGCAGCCAGGCATCCCCAATACCAGTCCTGCAGGCAGATTATTCAGAATAAAGCAACTTAATTTCTCCACGTGCGTGGAACCCACTTTCATAGAAAAAACTTCAGACATAAAACAAATTCCATCCCGGGCAAGAGGGGATGAATCCACAGCCACAATTTTAACAGGATCTTTCAACCTGACTGTCCCTATCTTATTAAGAGTCACAAATTGGGCATCAATCAGATTAATGGAGGAACCACAGTCAACAAAGGCGGTGGTCATAACAGAACCGCCAGCAAGTTCCAATTCAACCTGGAGCACCATTTTAGCAAGCAAAAAAAAATGTACCTGGGAGTCTGGGCAACCTCCACGATTGTTGCCCAGACTCAGTAGTCTGATGATTTCACAGAAGAAGGGCAGGAAGGACAGTCCCTTTTCCAATGTCCAGAGGCTCCACAGTAAAAGCATAGATGGTTGTCTTTACGGTGTCTTCTCTCTCGTTCCTTTCCTGAGACAGCCTCCATCTCCATGGGCTCAGATGCGGGTGCGGTGTAACACAATTTGGAGTACAAGGAGTCTCTTGTTGCATCATTCCCCTAGCACGGAGTCTCCGGTCCATACGGACCGCCTGCATCATGGCGTCCTCCAGAGTATCGGAGGAGGATGTAATGCCAGAGCATCCTGCAGACGGTCAGATAGGCCCCTGCGGAACAACCCCCTCAGGGCGGCATCATTCCAGGATACTTCCGGGGTCCAACGTCTGAACTCTGAGCAGAACCATTCAGCAGAGTTCCTCCCCTGTGTCACACTCATCACCATATCCTCAGCCAGACGCACTCTATCAGGCTCGTCATAAATGTGCCCCAGAGCCTCAAAGAACAGGTTCACAGACATACGTTCAGGAGCAGAGGAAGAGAGAGAGAAAGCCCATGCTTGCGGAGCCCCCCTTAATAAGGACATTACGATCCCCACCCTCTGCCTTTCATTTCCAGAGGTCCGGGGACGCAATTCAAAGAACAACTTGCATCCCTCCTTAAAAACCCTAAACAATTTTTTATCTCCAGAAAAATTGTCGGGTAATTTTACAGGGGGGTCGGGGTTACGCAAGAGATACATCATTGGGGCCCCCCTCCTGGAACCCTGACGGAACAGACCCCATAAGAGCGTCTGCCACATCTCTCTGTACCTGCTGATGCGACTGAACCAGATTTTGCTGCTCCATAGACAGCTTCTGCATAAGCTGGGAGAGCTCATTAACCTGCTCAGTGACAGCCCGTACCGGATCCATAATGTGCTAACACCCCACCACCAGGGAAAGACTGTAAGGGTCAGCTATAATGTCAAGGACACCGCACTGCACATGCTCACTGAGCCAGTGCACGTGTCCTAAGTAAACCAACTGTGCCCCAAGATACCTTAAGCAGAGCCGCAGCAGAGAAGTTGTGTGTTTCTGTGTAACAGGACCTTCCGCAGCATGTGACAGCCAAGGGGCGGAGCTGGCCACACGTCTCTCAGAGGCAGCAGTAATGAATGATGTGTACTGCAGACTAACAGGACCTGCAGCACATGACTGCTGGGGCGTGGCCTAAGCTCCAGAGATCTAGGAACTGCAGGAAAACTCCTAGCAGGGTAACGACGAGATAAAGTTACCAAGGGGCAAAGACAGAGACGAAAACCAGGACAGGCCGAGATCAGAGCACAAGATAGCACGACAGTACCAAAGGGTTAGACAGAACGGATAGTCAGGACGTAGCAATAGATCAGTAAACCAGAGCGGGCAATAGACAGTACAATAGGGACAAAACGGTAACAGAGTATCGATAGCCAAGCCAGGAGGTCAGAACCGGAGAAGACAATATAAGCAAAACGTGAGACAGAGAGCAGAGTGAGCAAACAGACCGGTCATACACAGGAGTCAAACAAGCAGAGCAGTATACACGCAAACCAGGGGGGTCAAATACACAGTCACAACGAAAGTATAACTGACAGAGAATCTCCCTCTGGACGGGGTATAAATACCCTCCCAGATCCAAAGGGAGGCCATCAAAAGTTAACCCTGAGTGGACAGGGCATTAACCATGTCCTATACCATGACAGTCTGCCCATCAGCCAACGTCACATTGGATAGGGACCCATCAAACTTATGGGACCACCTTGACATTGGTTGATGGGCAGACATTATTTGGCCAAATTTTGTGCAAAGCGTCTCATTCATTTTTTTCCTAATATTCAAAAGCCGTATTGCCATTCAAATTTCATATATTTCTCATTGACATGCTTTAGAACTTTAGAGTGCAACCTTTTTTGTATACTTTACATTTAATCGTAGGCAGCAATGCCAGAAGTAAACTAGAAAGCTCCCTCATATCAAGGGAAAATCTGAAGCCGTGAAAGACAGAAACCAACCCTTCATACAAAGGCTGAAGAAACTAGTATCAGAACAATGCGCAAGTAAGGAAAATGCTGTGACCCAAGAGAGAAGAACTGCTACAAAATGGAGCACATGAATGGAAACTGGGGAGGAGGAGATTTTGCAGCCAAAACTCAGTTTACATTAAATTCAGAGGACTTGTCTTCTTGGATGGAATCAGGTGACGATGATGAGGACATTGAAGAAGACCCCAAAACAGCAGCTGAGAATAATTGTAAGCAATATGGCCGCCTCCTTAGACACCATTGTTATACGTCATTACAATTGTGAACATCTGAACAATTCTCAGGTCTCCAGATCTCCAGTCCTCACAGGTCTCCAGATGAAGCCTCGGAGGTGAAACAATTACATCATCTTTGACCATTTGCAAAGTTCTCTGAAATGCTCATACAGATGGCTCTTGGTTTTCATGAATGCAAATGAAGAGTGAGATGTCATGAGAAAGGTTATATCTGAAGCACAGTCTCACATTCTACCTGAAAACATATTGCTTTTCCCAGATGTTTAGGATTTTATTTATTGGAAATAAGAAGTTTTTGCTAAGTCGTCAGTTATGAGAATTTTACCAGGAATGAACTACAGAAATACTGAATTGTTGATGTCAATAGGAACAATTACATGTAAATATTAATTATAGTTGTGTGAAAAACTGAATGCACCCTTTTGAATTCTATGACTTTATGTAATAGGATATGAGAAAACAAATCTAGTCCTTAGAACATCTTAAAATTAGGTAAATTCAACCTCAGATGTAGAACACATGACAAATTGCACAGGTAATTATTTCTTTTCCAAAAGTTAAGCCAAAATGCAGGAGCAGATTGTGAAAAATTAAGTACACCTGTATTATTTACATGTGTTAATTACATAGAAATATAGAGGGTAAGCAGCAGCCAGATGCAGCTAATCAAATGCTTTTGATTACATGTGACAACCTCTATAAAAGCAGAAGTATGGGCAGTTTGCTGGTCTGGGAAAATTGTGATTGTGTGTTAACACAATGCCAAGGAGGAAAAACATCAGCAAAGACCTTAGAGAAGCCATTGCTGCTGGCCATCAGTCTGGGAAGAGTTTCAAGGTGAATTACACACAATGCCAAAACTTCTGCTCTTATAGAAATGGTCACACGTGAAGATAAACAATTAATGAAAGGCTTTCGATTAGCAGCACCGGGCTGCCGCTACCCTCTTGCTCTATTTACGTAATTGTAAGACCTAGTAAGAATCAGATTTATTTTTATCAGGTCCCAATATATATAATCATACTATTTAAACAGAGTGTACTTATTTTTTCTCATGGCTGTACATACAGTGCATTGCATTCTAAATACAGATACATCATGTGAGTGATTTGGTTATATTTGACATTCGGCTTACAGAATATAAAACTTGTATTTTATCTTATTATTGAATGTGAAAATTAAAATTCACAGATGTTTAAGCCCAAAACCAACTCTATGGCTCTTATAATGTCTTCTTATATGGTGGAGGAACCTTTAGGTATAGAATTTTTAACACATACTTTAATGTTGGAGCCATTGACTGACGTCAAGTTAGGTGTCAAATTATCCTTCTGAAATATCTGTATATGATTGAACACTACTAAGTGCCAGTTCTAAAGACCTTCTTTCACCCAATACATCCATTAAAGACTACCTTTATCTAGGTAATGGTAGACCTAAATAAGGGTTAGAGAACCTACAGGCACTCCAAGACGATGCGAGGTATGCTTTATCCAACATGTACCTTTATTATTCCGCAGGCCAGCTACAATATCAAGCTCTTGGATTCTGGAGAAAGATAAACCCATCTGAGAAGCACAGTTGACGTATTACCTCAATAGTAAACCATTATGGGCCTTACAAGAAGGTACATATATTATTACCCTTATATAAAGTAGCATTACAAGAGAGTAAGGCATGTAAGTCACTGGAGAAATGCAATGATTGAGGAGGCTGGATGAGAGTGGAGTTCTGGACACAGCTTGCGGTAACTATTTTAGATTACAATTTTTCGGCTAAGCTGCTCCTTTCGTTTGACCAAATGCAAATCCAATTTTATATCCATGTTCAATTTTTTATGGGTACCTGCAATTAAGACAAGTAGTTATGAGTCAATTCCTTCATCTAAGTCAAAGGGTATCAGTATTCTTTCTGATTTTAGTGTACAAAACCCAAGGCCCTATGCGTATAGTGTCAGCACTTTACATGGACTTAGTATTCGCATGTCCTTGACTCAATTGTTTGCCAAAGGGAAATGGTAAAGCCTATTGACTGCAGAAACTGACCGGCTTTGGTGGAAAGCACTTGATAATAAATTAATGAAACTGTAATTTGTACATAAGAATTATCTAACTCCTTCTACACTGCACAAAATGGGCACACGGTCCCATGATTGCTACCACTGTTTCGATATTCGATGGTTCTTCTGGTCGAAAGTGGTTAATATTGTATCAGCTGTAGTGGAAGTCCCTATGGATATTCCAGCCGAGATATGTATTTTGGGACTCCCAGATGAAGAATTTTGCTCTCATTATGACAGGATCCTTTTCAGACAGGCATTATTTATGTCACTGTAGTGGTGACCATGAATGAAAATAATACACCACCAAATGGTATATGAAGTTAAAACATGATACTGTATTTATAATAAATACAAAACACGAATAACAAGATAAGGTGCAAGACGAAAAAATGTAGAGGGACTAACCAGCCATAGGATACCCACTGATACTAATATAACCAGCCAAGCAAACGAATAACACTATATAAAGCAGCAAATCATTTACTCATGGTATTAAGAAAGGCCACCTGTCAACAAGTCCTCATATAATATAAACCATTACACTCATTGGCATCAAAAGAATAACTAGGACAGAAGGCAGCAGCAGCTCTATGACCATTTGTGACAACCACCAGTAAAGTGCATTGTGCAAAAAAATGCTAACACGAGGCGTCTCCCGAAGAAGCTGAGCGAAACGCGCGTCGGGGCAGAGGGACGTCCGGGGATCCCCACTTACCAGCCATCGGTAGGTTTATTTCCATCCTCATGCGTTAGCATTTTTTTGCACGATGCACTTTACTGGTGGTTGTCACAGATGGTCATAGAGCTGCCGCTGCCTTCTGTCCTGGTTACTCTTATGATGCCAATGAGTGCAATTATTTATAGCAAGAAAAGGTATTAATGTATACTGGGTGGAAGGGATCCCTCTTCTACATCTCAATGGAAAAAATAGTTAACAATGTAGTATCTTATGTGAATATCATACACAAAAAATAAAGTTTGTCCACAGAAATGCACTAAGTAGGGGATGCAGGAAGTGTCGGAGCTTACACTTCACCTAGTCCTTGGGGGGAGCCCTCGCCAAGCATTGTCCAAGTACTATTCTAATTTGTAACACATGGATATGGGGTGGATTGTGTGCCAAGTCACATGAGCAGTAAGTGTAATGTGATCAATTTTTTTATGTTACTTTACTCTTTAATGAAAATGTGTTAAAAAATATTTGAAAAATGATGTTGAGTCATAGTAACCTATGCAATATGTGTTTACATGCTTAGTGTTAGGGTTCGATTTCCCGCTGCTGCACAAGGGGAGTCTCGAACCCGTCCCGCTGCGGTCTCCCATTCATCTCCGGCTGCAGTGGAGCCTGCTCAGCAGAGACGTCTGTCCAGGCGTCTTGCCCACTCCTCTACTGTGCAGTGACTTGCTGCTGCCTTTCCTGGATCTGCAATTATAGCCAGTGCTGGAGCAGTCGTCTTTGGAACAAAGTCCTGCGTTTTCCCATCTGAGCGTGCCCAGGGTGAGATCTCTCATTGGAGATCAGGGGTCACGTGTTCAGGTGCTGCAGCGGCTCCTATTGGTCCGCCAGGAAGGTCATGTAGCTACGTGTGTTTGTAACAGCTTCTCATTGGTCCTTGTTCCTGGAAGGTCCTGTAGCTGTTGCTATAAAAGGGTAGCATGGCTGGGCCGCCATGCGCTAATATCAATCATTGTATGCTATGCGCCAGTGTGGTCATGCGTGTGTGTGGTTAGGGCCCGGCTGAAATAAGCCACTAGAATACCGACTTAATCGGTGAGGAGTTTGGTATGGTAGCTGGTCAGGGTCGGTGTCCTAGATGCCCTAGATTACCGGCATAATCGGTGAGGAGTTTGATTGCCGTATTCAGGGCCTGGCGTTCAGACGCCATAGATTGCGGGTGACTCCCGCGAGGACATTAGCACATGATCACGCTTTATGTGCGCTTAGCACTTAACTGTGTATCTGGGTGCCTTACAGGACACAGTGCTTTTTCTCAAGCGGCCCTGTGACGTAACAGGGTTCGCTTTCAACGCTAGTCAGCGCCCTAGCGTGTTTTCTTTGCCACTCAGTTGTGTCTAGTGAGTGCGCACACATCGCCATATAGCGTTGCGGCTCCTCTTCTAGCGGCTCTGTGGAGTAACAGAGTTCGCACTCATTGCCACAGCGCATTACGGCGTTTATGTTGGCGACTCTACGGGATAACAGAGTTTGCTTCTTGCGCCTTTTTGCCAGCAGCGGGCTTCGCCTGCACGGTGGACCCAGGGCTGCGAACGCACTTATTATTTATATTATTTTGTGCGTTCCGCCAGCCTTAACATAATATTAGCGCCAGGGTCTGGCTGGTAAAATGGCGGACGACCAGCGTCTGCAGCGGTATATCCAGCAGCTGGAGGGTAGTTTGGCGACTCTAGAGCGCACAACCTCAGCGGTGGATGTTACTGCAGTCGCGGTTCAGGCTGCTAGTGTGGCCGCTGCCAGTTTGTCCTCTACTACCCCTGCTCCGACTATTTCCCGCCTTCCACTTCCAGACAAGTTTACCGGTGACAGTAAACAATGTCGGGGTTTCGTCAGTCAGTGCTCCATACATCTAGAGCTTCTGGCTGCACGTTATCCCATGGAGCGGGCGAAAGTGGGTTTTATCATATCCCTTTTGTCGAGCAGGGCGTTGGAGTGGGCAACGCCGTTATGGGAGCGCGATGATCGTGTGGTGCAGAGTGCTCCTCTCTTCTTGGACACTCTTAAACAGGTCTTTTTAGGACCTCGTGTCACCCACGATACGGCTCTTCAATTGTTGGCTATCACCCAGGGTTCATCCATGGTCAGCCAGTTTGCCATCCAATTTCGGACTCTGGTCTCTGAGCTGGATTGGCCAGATAAAGTCCTTATACCCGTGTACTGGAGGGGACTGGCAGACCATGTGAAGGACGCCTTGTCCACCAGGGAGATTCCTGCCACACTGGAGGAGCTCATTACCTTATCTACCCGCATCGACCTTCGTTTTAACGAGCGGAGGTTGGAGCGGGCCCAGTGTAGGCAGAGGTTCCGGCTGGCGCCCACCTTCGCCAGACCTCTGGAATCTTCCATTCAGGCATCCGATTCCCCTGTGGCCATGGAGATTTCTCGAGTGAGACCTAAGTCTCGGGCTGCTCGAGTATCTGTGACCTGTAATGCCTGCCAACAAATAGGGCATTATGCTAACAAATGTCCACGGCGGTCGGGAAACGACCGCGTCTAGTAACCATTGGAGGGGGTTCACTAGACACAGCAGTACACGCCTCCAAGTTGTCCTTTAGGGGGACAATCAATTTTGGCTCATCCACTTTAACAGTCACGCTTTGTGTGGATTCTGGAGCCGAAGGAAATTTCATGTCTTCTACCTTCGCTCTCCGCCACTCTATACCTCTGGTGATGCTCGCCAAACCCGTGACTGTTCGAGTAGTGAATGGGTCGACACTGCCTTCACCAATCACACATCAGACCATCCCTTTTACGTTGTCAATGTCACCTTCCCATCAAGAGATTATCTCACTTTTAGTCATTCCCGAGGGAATAGACGAGATCTTGTTAGGGATGCCCTGGCTCCATTTGCATTCCCCACACATTGAGTGGAACTCTGGGAGGATATTGGGTTGGGGTGAGTCATGTAAAGGCAGATGTATGAGGGAATGCATTCAGGTGGCCACTACAGAGATGCCCGCAGATTTTACTTCTCTTCCTAATTACTATTGGTCATATGCAGACGTATTCTCCAAAAAGGCTGCAGAAGTCCTTCCACCTCACCGTCCCTATGACTGTCCTATTGACCTCTTGCCTGGAGCAGAACCTCCTCGGGGGCGGGTCTATCCCCTTTCTCTCCCGGAGACGGAGGCTATGTCCCAATATATCCAGGAGAACCTGGCGAGAGGATTCATTAGGAAGTCAGTGTCACCTGCAGGGGCGGGGTTCTTCTTCGTGCAGAAGAAGAACGGAGAATTACGTCCATGCATCGATTACAGGGGTCTTAATGCCATCACTGTTAAGAATAAATACCCGTTGCCACTGATTTCTGAGCTATTTGATAGGCTACGAGGGGCAAGGATATTTACGAAATTAGATCTGCGGGGTGCCTATAACCTGATTCGCATCCGTGAGGGGGACGAATGGAAGACGGCTTTTAATACCAGGGACGGGCACTATGAATATCTGGTGATGCCCTTCGGGCTCTGTAACGCCCCAGCCGTCTTCCAAGACTTTGTTAATGACATCTTCGGGATATGCTCTCCACCTCAGTCGTAGTCTATCTGGATGATATTCTCATCTTTTCCCCAGATATTGACTCCCACCGGAGAGATGTTTGCAGAGTCTTCGACCTCCTACGGGCAAATTCCCTCTACGCAAAGTTGGAGAAATGTGTGTTTGAGCAGGAGTCCTTACCTTTCCTGGGCTATATCATCTCCGCCCAGGGATTGGCTATGGATCCTGCCAAACTACAGGCGGTGATGGACTGGCAAGAACCCCATTCTCTAAAGGCGGTGCAGCGCTTTATGGGGTTCATTAATTACTATCGCCAGTTTATCCCTCACTTCTCAACTTTGGTAGCTCCCGTGGTTGCCCTCACCAAAAAGGGAGCTAATCCCAAATTGTGGTCTGAAGAGGTCTCCAAGGCCTTCACGTCTATTAAGTCCCATTTCACTAGAGCTCCCATCCTACATCGCCCCGATGTTGATAAGCCATTTATATTGGAGGTGGATGCCTCGTCCGTTGGAGCTGGAGCAGTCCTTTTCCAAAAGGATGCTCAAGGTCGGAAGCATCCATGCTTCTTTTTCTCCAAGACCTTCACACCAGCGGAGAGGAATTATTCCATCGGGGACAGGGAGTTGCTAGCAATGAAGTTGGCCTTCTCGGAGTGGAGACATCTGTTGGAGGGAGCTCGCTTTCCCTTCCAGGTCTTCACGGATCACAAAAACCTGGTATATCTTCAGACAGCCCAGCGGCTTAATTCTCGCCAAGCCAGATGGTCCTTGTTCTTCTCCCGGTTTCATTTCACACTGCATTTCCTCTGGGGAGAGAAGAACATTCGTGCCGACGCTCTCTCTCGCTCTGTGGTGTCCTCGGAGGAGGAGGTGGAGGAGCCTCGGCTAATCGTCCCCACAGAGAGCCTGAGAACAGTGGCCCCGGTTTCGCTAGAGTCTGTGCCCCCGGGCAAGACTTTCGTGCCTACTAATTTGCGACCGGAGGTACTCTCTTGGGCACATTCGTCCAGGGTGGGTGGACTGTTGTGAATGGGTTTGAGATGAGTTCTGAGCAGAGGCTCCCTCTGGTGGTTACAAGCGGTACTAGTGAGGATTGGGAATCAGGTGTTACTGATTGGTCTTATTTAAGGGAATCATTTTCCCATCAGGGTTGCCGGTGATCAATTGTTCTGGTCTGAATCCTTCTTTCCAGTTTCCCTTGTAGCCTGCTGTGTCGTGTCTGCATCTCCTGCTATCAGATAAGACAATTTCTTATTTTGTGTTTTTGCTATATTTTTGCATTTTGTCCTGCACTTCTGTGGGGGCCTTCTGGGTCCCCTCCGGGGGCTTTTGCCCTCTCAGTTTAGTCCAGCCACTGTGTTTTGTACTTTTGCTTTTTGCAGTTTTTTCAGTGGCTGCTGTTTTTGTTACACCAGAGAACTAATTTAGGTGGTAGAGGTCGTGTGATCTCAGGTGATTTTGAAATTAGTATGTTGGTGTTTTTCAGGGTTTTCTGGATTGCAGTAAGTACCCTTCCTGTCCTTTTCTATTTAGATAGTTTGGGCCCCAGCGTTTGCTCATACTATTTTCTTTCTGTGTCAGTATTTCCTCTGTCTAACCGCCATTACATGTTTGGGGGCTTTCTATTATCTTTGGGGTTCTGCTCCGGGGCAGATAGCTTTCCTATTTCTATCTTTAGGTGTAGTTAGTTTCTCAGGCTGTGATGAGGCGTCTAGGACCATCGTAGGAACGCTCCACGGCTGCCTCTAGTTGTGGTGGTTAGTCAGGGTACTGCAATCTCATAGATTCCATCTGCTCTGGTGTATTTCCTTTTTTACCTGCACTCCTCAGCTACCGTAACATAACAGTATCACCGGCCATAAAAATTGTATGGTACTCACAGAAGGGAAAAAATATTTTGAAGGAAGAAAAGTTGTCAGAGATATTTTTCTGTTTGTTGCATTTTTTTTTTTTTTTTTTTCCCTCTGTATCTCTGGGTGCTGGGGAGGATCTTTTCTCCCAATGGAGTTTGCACAGTTGTCTGGCCGTGTGGATCAGCTTGCCACTGAGGTTCAGAGTATTGCTGCATATCTTGCTAGGTTGCCTGTTGTGGAACCTAGGATTCCCATGCCAGATTTGTTTTCAGGGGATCGAGCTAAGTTTCAGAATTTCAAAAATAATTGTAAATTGTTTCTTGCCTTAAAATCTAAGTCCTCAGGAAACGCAGCGCAGCAGGTTCAAATTATCATCTCTCTCCTGCGCGGCGATCCTCAGGATTGGGCTTTTTCCCTCACACCTGGGGATCCTGTTTTGAGTGATGTTGATGCATTTTTTCAGGCTTTGGGGTTATTGTACGATGAGCCTAATGTCACTGATCAAGCTGAAAAAGCCTTGTTGGCATTAAATCAGGGGCTTGATGACGCTGAGTTATACTGTCAGAGATTCCGTAGGTGGGCAGTCCTGACCAAATGGAATGACGACGCTTTGGCGGCCCTTTTTCGGAAGGGTCTGTCGGATAATGTAAAGGATGTTATGGTGGGATTCCCTGTCCCCTCTGGTCTCAATGATTCTATGTCATTAGCGATTCAAATTGACAGACGTTTGCGTGAGCGGAGAAGTATGCGTGGAGTGGTGTTGCCTTGTGAGCCAGCTGCTGAGCCCATGCAGTGTGATGGAGTGGTGTCTGGGGCACAGCGTCATGAGTTTCGAAAGCGCAATGGGTTATGTTTCTACTGTGGTGATGCCTCTCATGCTATTTCAGTCTGCCCTAAGCGGGGAAGACGTTTTGCACGCTCAGTTGTCTTGGGTAGTGTTCAGACTAAGTTTTTATTAACTGTCACTCTGATATGCTCTCTGTCCTCATTTTCTGCTCAGGCTTTCGTTGATTCTGGAGCAGCTATTAACCTGATGGATTATGATTTTGCTAAACGTTGTGGATTTCCCTTGATACCCCTACAGAAGTCTATTCCCCTACTGGGGATCGATTCTACCCCTTTGGCTGAGAATAAACCCCAGTTTTCTACTCAGGTGATAATGAGGGTTGAACCTGATCACCAGGAGTGCTGCAAATTTTTGGTTCTATATAATCTGCATGACATTATCGTGCTGGGTTTCCCTTGGTTATGTAGCGCTTCCCACGGCTGTGGGGCGCCGGGACATGGCATAGCTTGCCTAGCTAGCCAATGCTCCCACGCCGCCAGTCCACGACGACGTGAGGCATGGGTCCCAGATGATGAGAATGTGGACCCACTGGACCACGGAGGGAGACCCGGGCCTGCCCGGACTAGGGAAGGGCAGCGACCGGGATCCGTGGCAGCTGAGCATGTGGGCAAGGTGGCGACCTGCAGGACTAGACAACACCGCACAACTTCAGGTAAGAAGAAACATAAAGTTTACTTAAAGAAACACAGTACATAAAACAGAACATAAGACCGGGCTCCCGATTCCGCACATCAGAGAAGGGTACACGACTCAGGCTCACAGACGAGTGCTGGAGGACATCACGGGTAGATGCAGTCCAGGGTTATCTGGCACGGGCATACTTGGACGGCCTCTCTCTCAGGCCTTAGGCGTAGCACAGGCTCAGCAGGAGAACATCAGACACCGACCTCAGACAGACTTCAGACGATGGCGGGGTCATCACGGGTTGATGAAGTCCAGGATCATCTGGCACGGGCATACTAGTATGGCCTCACTCTCAGGCCTCGGGCGTAGCACAGGCTCAGCAGGAGAACATCAGACACCGGCCCAGGACGAACGTCAGACGATGGCGGGGTCATCACGGGTTGATGAAGTCCAGGGTCATCTGGCACGGGCATACTAGGACGGCCTCTCTCTCAGGCCTCAGGCGTAGCACAGGCTCAGCAGGAGAACATCAGACACCGACCCAGGACAGACGTCATCACAGGGTAGACCAAGGAGGAACCGGCAGAACAGGCAGGTTGTCACGGCAAGTGACCAAGGCAGTCTCTGGGACAGGCAGGTTGTCACAGCAAGTGACCAAGCAGTCTCTGGGACAGGCAGGTTGTCACGGCTAGTGACCAGGCAGTCTCTGGGACAGGCGGGTTGTCACGGCTAGTGACCAGGGCAATCTCTGGGACAGGCGGGTTGTCACGGCAAGTGACCAGGGCAGGCAGGTTGTCACGGCAAGTGACCAGGCAGGCAGGTTGTCACGGCAAGTGACCAGGCAGGCAGGTTGTCACGGCAAGTGACCAGGGCAGGCAGGTTGTCACGGCAAGTGACCAGGCAGGCAGGTTGTCACGGCAAGTGACCAGGCAGTCTCTGGGACAGGCAGGTTGTCACGGAAAGTGACCAGGGCAGTCTCTGGGACAGGCAGGTTGTCACGGCAAGTGACCAGGCAGTCTCTGGGACAGGCAGGTTGTCACGGCAAGTGACCAGGCAGTCTCTAGACAGGCAGGTATATACGACCTGATATGGTGGAGCCTCCAGGTAGGCTGCAGTCGGATGGCAGATGATCGCTCCCAGGTGAGCAGGCAAGAGCCGGGGATCTCTGCAGATGATGTCCGAACTTCCGGATGGAGCTGCAGTCGGATGGCAGATGATCGCTCCTAGGTGAGCAGGCAAGAGCCGGGGATCTCTGCAGATGACGTCCGAACCTCTGGAAGGAACTGCAGACGGATGGCAGACAGGCAAGCCGACAGGTAACAGACAGGTAACTGGAATCAGGAGCTGATGGCTGAAACAGAGTTAGACTGCACAGGAACAACAGGAACACGGATTGGATCTCAGAGAGTCAGGAACACAGACAGGAACACGGACTGGGTCTCAGGGAGTCAGGAACACGGACAGGAACATGGATCGAATCACAGGAACACGGACTGGAACACAGGCCTCGGACTCCGGACATCTGGCACCGATCAGCAGGCTCCGGACATCTGGCAATGATCGGCAGGATCCGGACATCAGGCAAGAAGGATAGGATCCGGACATCTGGAAGTGGTCGTCGGACATCGGACATCAGGCCATGGTCATCAGGCATAGGATCCGGACATCTGGCAGCGACCTGAAAAGGAACCCCAGCGGTCTGGTGCAAGCCCCGCCAGGCTCAACGGGAACTGGCCGGGGATTGCACAGAGGCTGAGCACAGAGTAACTGAAACTCAGCACACACCGGACTCCTTCTTCCAAGATGAACTCAGGTTATATAGCAAGGATTCACAGTCACTGGCACAGGGTTCTGGACACAGCAGGATTACAGGAACATAACACAAAGGACACAGTTCAGACAGTCAGGTACAGGATGCGATCCAAGATCAGGGGTTCAGGTAACTAGACACAGCAGGAACAGGCCTGGATATACAGCCTCCAGGAACGGCGATCTGGGTAATCAGCCCCCAGCATAGGCGGAAACACAAGACACAATTCAGACATTCAGGTACCGGGTTTGATCCAGGATCAGGGAACAAGACACAACAGGAACAGGGAATCAGCTCTCCAGAGCTGATCAAATTCAGAGCAGGAGCTGAACACACAACCACATACGGCTAGGTTCAGGGATTCAGTGTGGATTCAATGTGAAGCTCTGGCAACGCCCACTGGGCTGAGGAACTTTATATATGAGCTGCTTCACAGCGATAGGCTGGAGCAGTAATTCTAGTAAACACCCAATCCACATAAAAGCAGGACAGGTGTGGGCCGCGCCCCCTATGCAGAGCCAGACAGCACAACACAGAGGGAACCCAACAATGGCTGCTGCCAACCACGCAGTAAGTCATGCACCACTGCAGAGGACTTTGCAAGCTACGGACGGCTTTCACAGCAAGTCAGGAACCGCACATGCGGGCGGTCATGCAAAGCAGCGGAGCCACTCACGCAAGTACGGGTACGCAGCAGAGCCGGGAACTGAGCAGCATCCATATAGGTAACAGACAACAGTATCCCAGCTGGTTAGGGGGAAAGGAGCAAAAGGGTTAATGCAAAAAACATACAAAGTAACGCTGCAAAACAAAGTACAGACAATACCAGCGTTACAGGTTACAGTCTCATAATCCTGTTTTGGATTGGAAATCTGTGTCTGTAACCAGTTGGGGCTGCCAATGTGTTAATACCAACACTCCTGTTTTTTCTGCCTCCCCCCAGGCTGAGGATGTTTCTGACTTTTTGTTTGATTTTTCTGATGTGTTTAGCGAAAGTAAATCTGCATCCTTACCTCCCCATAGGAGCTATGACTGCGCTATTGAATTAGTGCCAGGTAGTAAATTCCCTAAGGGTCGCCTTTTTAACTTGTCTGTACCTGAACATGACGCTATGCGGTCTTATATCAAGGAATCATTGGAGAAGGGTCATATCAGACCATCCTCTTCACCCTTAGGTGCCGGTTTTTTCTTTGTGGCCAAAAAAGATGGTTCATTAAGGCCGTGTATTGATTATCGTCTCTTGAACAATATTACTGTGAAATATCAATACCCGTTACCCTTGATTTCTGACCTGTTTTCCAGGTGAAAAACGCTACTTGGTTTACCAAGCTTGACCTCAGGGGGCGTATAACCTTATTCGCATTAAGCACGGGGATGAATGGAAACGGCATTTAACACCCCTGAAGGGCATTTTGAGTACCTTGTGATGCCCTTTGGGCTCACTAATGCTCCTTCCGTCTTCCAGTCCTTCATGAATGACATTTTCAGGGATTTTGTGGACAAGTTTCTGATTGTTTATTTGGATGATATCTTGATTTTTTCTAATGACTGGGACTCTCATGTGAAACATGTTCGAACTGTATTCCAGATTTTGAGAGAGAATGCTCTGTATGTGAAGGGATCAAAGTGTCTTTTTGGCGTACAGAAGATCTCATTTCTGGGATTCATTTTGTCCCCATCTGTTATTGAAATGGACCCGGTCAAGGTTCAGGCCATCTGTGATTGGGTCCAACCTACTTCATTAAAGGCTCTTCAGAGATTTTTGGGTTTTGCCAATTTTTATCGTAAATTTATTGGTAATTTCTCGGTTATTGTTAAACCATTAACTGATTTGACCAGAAAGGGTTCTGATGTGGTGAATTGGCCTCCTGGGGCAGTCTCTGCATTTCAGGAACTTAAGCAGAGATTCACTTCTGCTCCTGTTCTACGGCAGCCTGATGTTTCTCTGCCATTTCAGGTGGAGGTTGATGCCTCTGAAATTGGGGCAGGTGCCGTTTTGTCCCAAAAAGATCCAGAGACCTCTAAAAGTAACCCTTGTGCCTTTTTCTCTCGAAAATTTTCTCCTACTGAACGTAATTATGACGTGGGTAATCGGGAGTTATTGGCCATGAAGTGGGCTTTTGAAGAGTGGAGACATTGGCTGGAGGGAGCCAAACATCAGGTGGTGGTCCTTACGGACCATAAGAATCTGGTCTATCTGGAATCTGCCAAGCGACTCAATCCTAGACAGGCCAGGTGGGCCTTGTTTTTCACACGTTTTAATTTTGTGGTTTCCTTTCTTCCTGGCACTAAGAATGTTAAGGCGGATGCCCTCTCGAGGAGTTTCCTTGCGGACTCTCCTGAGCTATCTGATCCCTCTGTTATTTGAAGGAGGTGTAGTTCTTTCCGCCATCTCGCCTAATTTGAGACTTGCTCTGGAGGGGTGTCAGGAGGATAGGCCCGAGCGCTGCCCCGTTGGAAAATTGTTTGTCCCGGACCAATGGAAAAAGAGTGTGATGTCTGAGATTCATTGTTCCGCATTGGCTGGGCATCCCGGAATTTTTGGTACCAGAGACTTGGTTAGTCGGTCCTTTTGGTGGCCTACCTTGTCTCGCGATGTCAGGGAATTTGTGCAGTCCCTGCGGGACTTGCTCTCGCTCCAAGCCTTGCTCTCGCTCTAGTGGTTTGTTGATGCCATTGCCTGTGCCCAAGAGACCATGGACCCATATCTCTATGGATTTCATTTCCGATCTTCCTGTTTCTCAGAGAATGACCACCATCTGGTAATTTGTGATAGGTTTTCCAAAATGATACATCTTGTGCCATTACCTAAGTTGCCTTCCTCCTCTGAATTGGTGCCGTTGTTCCTTCAGCACGTGGTTCGTTTACACGGCATTCCTGAGAACATTGTGTCTGACAGAGGAGTCCAGTTTGTTTCCAGATTTTGGAGGACTTTTTGTTCTAAACTGGGTGTTCAATTGTCTTTCTCCTCGGCATTTCATCCTCAGACCAATGGTCAAACTGAGAGAACAAACCAGACATTGGAGACTTATCTAAGATGCTTTGTGTCTGCTGATCAGGATGACTGGGTCTCTTTTTTGCCTTTGGCTGAGTTTGCTCTTAATAATAGGGCTAGCTCTGCCACTTTGATGTCTCCGTTTTTCTGTAATTCTGGGTTTCACCCTCGATTTTCTTCAGGACAGACGGAGGCTTCTGTCTGTCCAGGTGTTGACTCTGTTGTTGAGCGTATGCAGCAGATTTGGGACCAGGTAGTGGAGAGGTTGTCCCTCTCTCAGGAGAAGGCCCAGCGGTTTGCTAACCGGCATAGGACTGATGGTCCTCGTTTAAAGTGGGGACTTGGTCTGGTTGTCCTCAAAGAATATTCCTATGAGAGTAGCATCTCCTAAATTTAAGCCTAGGTTCATTGGACCTTATAAGATCATGGAGATTATTAATCCTGTTTCTTTTCGTTTGCTTCTTCCAGGGACATTAAGATCCATAACGTGTTCCACAAGTCCTTGTTGAAGAGGTTTGTTGAGCCAGTGGTTCCTGCTGCTGTGCCTCCTGACCCTGTTTTGGTTGAGGGCAATCTGGAGTATGTGGTTGAGAAAATATTGGATTCTCGTTTTTCTAGACGAAGACTCCAGTATTTGGTTAAATGGAGAGGTTATGGTCAGGAAGATAATTCTTGGGTGTTTGCTTCGGACATCCATGCTAGGAGACTTATCCGTGCGTATCATAGAACTCATCCTGACCGACCTGGTTGCTCAAATGAGGGTTCGGTGACCCCTCCTCAAGGGGGGGGTACTGTTGTGAATGGGTTTGAGATGAGTTCTGAGCAGAGGCTCCCTCTGGTGGTTACAAGCGGTACTAGTGAGGATTGGGAATCAGGTGTTACTGATTGGTCTTATTTAAGGGAATAATTTTCCCATCAGGGTTGCCGGTGATCAATTGTTCTGGTCTGAATCCTTCTTTCCAGTTTCCCTTGTAGCCTGCTGTGTCGTGTCTGCATCTCCTGCTATCAGATAAGACAATTTCTTATTTTGTGTTTTTGCTATATTTTTGCATTTTGTCCTGCACTTCTGTGGGGGCCTTCTGGGTCCCCTCCGGGGGCTTTTGCCCTCTCAGTTTAGTCCACCACTGTGTTTTGTACTTTTGCTTTTTGCAGTTTTTTCAGTGGCTGCTGTTTTTGTTACACCAGAGAACTAATTTAGGTGGTAGAGGTCGTGTGATCTCAGGTGATTTTGAAATTAGTAGAGTTGGTGTTTTTCAGGGTTTTCTGGGATTGGAGTAAGTGCCCTTCCTGTCCTTTTCTATTTAGATAGTTTGGGCCCCAGCGTTTGCTCATACTATTTTCTTTCTGTGTCAGTATTTCCTCTTGTCTAACCGCCATTACATGTTTGGGGGCTTTCTATTATCTTTGGGGTTCTGCTCCGGGCAGATAGCTTTCCTATTTCTATCTTTAGGTGTAGTTAGTTTCTCAGGCTGTGACGAGGCGTCTAGGACCATCGTAGGAACGCTCCACGGCTGCCTCTAGTTGTGGTGGTTAGTCAGGGTACTGCAATCTCATAGATTCCATCTGCTCTGGTGTATTTCCTTTTTTACCTGCACTCCTCAGCTACCGTAACATAACAGTGGACACTTTGGGGCAAAGAGGACATCTGAATTGTTGGCAAGGACATACTGGTGGCCGCATATGGTCCGTGACGTTGGGGACTATGTTCGGGCGTGTGTCTCCTGCGCCAAGAATAAGTCTCCACGACAACGGCCAGCTGGGTTACTTCACCCTTTGCCGGTGGCAGACAGGCCCTGGGAGATGGTTGGGATGGACTTTGTGGTGGGCTTGCCCAAGTCTCGAGGTTGCACCGTCATTTGGGTAATCACCGACCATTTTTCCAAAATGGTGCATTTGGTGCCGCTTCCACGGTTACCTTCTGCACGTGCTCTGGCAGTGTTGTTCGTTAGGCATATCTTTCGTCTACACGGCATGCCGGACAAAATTGTCAGTGACCGAGGTCCCCAGTTTGCGTCTCGGTTCTGGAGAGAGCTTTGTCGTCTACTCAGTATTGAGTTAAATCTCTCTTCAGCGTACCATCCTGAGACGAATGGGTTGGTAGAGAGGGCCAACCAGACCTTGGTCACCTATCTACGACATTTTGTCTCGGCCAGGCAGGATGACTGGGCATCCTTGCTACCATGGGCTGAGTTTGCACTAAACAATGCTGTGGCTGATTCCACCAGACAAACTCCATTCCTCCTAAACTACGGTCAGCATCCGCGGGTTCCGGTGCCCATGCCTGTGTCTTCCGCCGACTCCAGGGTGGCAGACTGGGCTGTGGAGGCACGGGACATTTGGGACCGTACCCAGGATGCCATTCAGGCATCCAAGGAGAGGATGAGGTCCTCCGCCGACGCACATCGGCGCCCCGCTCCAACATTTGCTCCTGGGGACATGGTGTGGCTCTCCGCCCGTAACATCAGGCTGCGAGTTGAGTCCACTAAGTTGGCACCCCGCTACCTGGGTCCTTGAGCAGGTTAACCCTGTGGTATACCGTTTGGCTCTTCCACCCCGCCTGGGTATCTCCGACACCTTTCACGTATCCCTCCTGAAACCCGTGCTCATGTCCCGTTTTCTGAGTCATCTGCCGGGACATCGGGTTCATCTACGGATGACCATGAGGTGAACGCCATCGTAGGGTGTAAGGTGGTACGGGGCAAAAAGTTTTATTTGGTGGACTGGAGGGGCTATGGGCCTGAGGATAGATCTTGGGAGCCTGCCGAGCATGCCGAGCATGCTCACGCTCCGCAGCTCATCGCTGCCTTTGAGCGCAGCGAGGCCCAAAGAAGGGGGGCCCTAGGAGGGGGGGTAATGTTAGGGTTCGATTTCCCGCTGCTGCACAAGGGGAGTCTCGAACCCGTCCCGCTGCGGTTTCCCATTCATCTCCGGCCGCAGTTGGAGCCTGCTCAGCAGAGATGTTGGTCCAGGCATCTTGCCCACTCCTCTACTGTGCAGCGACTTGCTGCTGCCTTTCCTGGATCTGCTATTATAGCCAGTGCTGGAGCAGTCGTCTTTGGAACAAAGTCCTGCGTTTTCCCATCTGAGCGTGCCCAGGGTGAGATCTCTCATTGGAGATCAGGGGTCACGTGTTCAGGTGCTGCAGCAGCTCCTATTGGTCCGCCAGGAAGGTCATGTAGCTACGTGTGTTTGTAACAGCTTCTCATTGGGTCCTTGTTCCTGGAAGGTCCTGTAGCTGTTGCTATAAAAGGGTAGCATGGCTGGGCCGCCATGCGCTAATATTCAATCATTGTATGCTATGCGCCAGTGTGGTCATGTTATGTGTGGTTAGGGACCTGCTGAAATAAGCCATTAGAATACCGACTTAATCGGTGAGGAGTTTGGTATGGTAGCTGGTCAGGGTCGGTGTCCTAGATGCCCTAGATTACCGAAATAACCGGTGAGGATTTGATTGCCGTATTCAGGGTCTGGCGTTCAGACGCTATAGATTGCGGTGACTCCCGCGAGGACATTAGCGCATGATCACGCTTTATGTACGCTTAGCACTTAACTGTGTATCTGAGAGCCTTACAGGACACGGTGCTTTTTCTCAAGCGGCCCTGTGACGTAACAGGGTTCGCTTTTCAACGCTAGTCAGCGCCCTAGCGTGTTTTCTTTGCCACTCAGTTTGTGTCTAGTGAGTGCGCACACATCGCCATATAGCGTTGCGGCTCCTCTTCTAGCGGCTCTGTGGAGTAACAGAGTTCGCACTCATTGCCACAGCGCATTACGGCGTTTATTTTGGGCAGCTCTGCGGATAACAGAGTTGCTTCTTGCCCTTTTGCCAGCAGCGGGCTTCGCCTGCACGGTGGACCCCGGGCTGCGAACGCACTTATTATTTATATTATTTTGTGCGTTCCGCCAGCCTTAACACTCGGTATGTTTCTTTTATATATAACAGTTACCTAGTTGGCACAGCCTTGTATTATCCAGCCTACCATCCTCGTCCAACTCCTCCTCAGGTCTTGGTTATCAAGAATATTCACACAGAGTTGTCGGTGTGATGAAGAACATCAGCATCAGGTTATATAGTAACCTGGACTATGCGGCACAAAAGCTGAGAAATAATAGAGAAGGGTGACCAGATAACATACAAAGTATAGCAGTAAGAAACGCATTATCCTGTAGATAGACAGTATTATACAGCGCCAGGCTGGCTTCTCCAGAAGTCTGTGTGTTCTTGATCTTACCACTATGAAGCTTCAGGAAGCCGACAGTTAGGAGGGTGCTTAGTGCTGTACAGAAGAGCGGTAAAAATCATAAACGAGAGGATTTTTGCAATGTTATAAATTATATTCTACGTAAGGTTGCTCTGAAGTCTCGGCGGTGGACACGATCATGAGTTATTCGTAGAAGGCAACTGTTTGGGTGTAAAAAGCAATAAACCAATCAAACTATTGGCAAAGGAAAACAACCTCACCAGCGTGATCTGCCACGGGACAATGCAACTTATCTTCTTCTTGACCCAACCGAGGAAGCCTTTTTGGGACATTGACAACCTTAAAGAAATAGTAAAGCAGAGGACGGCTGTGAGTAATGAGCCGGAGCACATGCAGTATATGAAGAGCAAGGTGAAGATGACATTTTTAGTAAGATGATCTGGAGAAGTCATGGCATCTGGATGTTACAGAAAACATTAGAGGAGGACACAACGACGAAGAAGACGCTGGAAATATTCAGAGCTGCCAGGATTTTCTGGATAGGCTTTAAGCTTCTCTTTGTGTAGTAATCACGTAGAATGACAAATTCAATGAAAACATTGATGAATAATCGAACCAATGCTTTCGAATGAAAGCAATAGCATACAGAGTACAGTGACCGGGCTGCTGGCGGCAGCACTCATGATGATGGGTGTCCCGGTAATGCTTCTATTGATCAACCTTCAGAGCAGAAGATGCTGCATGGACGTACTTAGGTTTCCATCCAAAGGGAGAAGAAGCTGAGATCCTGCTGAGCCGGGTTCCTTAGATTCTGCCATAAAGGGAATAAAGCCTGGACTTTGAATATATGCAAACTTCAATGCGGAGAAGGAACATTCTCAGTCATTTGTTTTAATGTAAATTAGTTTTCAGAGAAGATTGAAAGCAAAGATTGAAAACCGAATTTACAATTTACACTACTGCACAATTCCCAAAAATTTTATCAGATTATTTTTTTTTAGTTTTGGAGGTGGCTTGTGATACTTTGTAACTTGTGTTGTCGTGTTCCCATGAGGGGGTATCTCAGATGATGATGGCTGACAGCTCTAACCACAGATGATGACGGATCTCAGAGCCATTTTATTATCCTAAGCTAAATACCACCTGGACACAACCTAATGGAAAAAGACTTAAGAGTCTCAGACATCATCAGTGGTTATCACCTCAAGTCTAAAGGACAGAAATGAGCAATTTATTATCTCTTTATATAAAATTCAGCTTTTTTTATGTATTTCAGGTTTTCTATTCTGGTCATTGCTTTCAGGCATTATTATAGTCTAGAACTATTTCTAGAATCCTCCATACTTCTGGAAAAACAGAATGAAGAAATGTTATCATTGAGTTACAACTTCTGGAAGGAGGGAAATATGTGAAGATAAATCTGTTTATTTTGTGTTGTGTTGAGTGATGGTGAGTCCATAATCCATTCCACAAATACATGTCCATACACCGATTTACGATTATGCCAGGGATATGTTATGACCGACATTTATTCCTATACTTGTATTATTTCTGAAAAAGTATTGACTGAATCTTCATGGTTTCTGGATCTTGACAGTTTTAAAGACGACACAAACTGACATCTCTTTCCATGAACTTCTAAGTTTGGGATTATCCAAAATGTGCAAAAAGCTTGAGCTGGGTTAAACAAAAAAATCAATATTAGAGTTATCCAGTATCCAGGACTGTAAGAAGCAAAAATGGAGTAGGGGTACAAAACCATGGACACGTAAAATACAGAATAGAGAACTAGAAGCGCACCATTTTATGGACAACACTTCTATACATTGTCAAGTTAATATCGCCCAAAGTCATTGTGTCCTTCATCTTCTTGATATGAAGTTTCAAGAATCTAACAGTAAGGATGGTACCAAAAAAGAAAAGCACAAATGGCACACAGATCAACCCAAAAATAGAAGCACCTACACCTGAATTGTATGGAGTTTCCTCTGGAGAATGGATGAATGGATGGGTAGTTTGAGTTATTCATGGGACGGACTTGTGGAGATGTGTAAAAAAACAAGCTTAGAAGGCAAGTCACCAAAGAAACCAACTTCCCCCCCAAAATCTGCCATGGGATGATGGAGCCGATGTTTCAACTTCATCCACATAAGAAAGCCCTGTTGGACATGGACAACCTTAATGAAATAGAAGAAGCAGAGGATGGCAGTGAGCCATGAGCTGGAGCACATGAAGTAGATGGAGAATAAGTTGCCTATGTTTTTGGAATACCAGGTGTTGAATAAATCAGTCTGTAGGATGGCAGGGAACAAGTTGGAAGCTGTCACTATGGTAAGAAAGGTCCCAGAGACATTTAAGGCCCCCTTTGGATTTTATCTCTGGATTTTAGGTGTTTCTTTCTCTTCCAATCACATAGGATCACAAAAAGGATGTAGAGATTGATGGTTATTGACACAAATACTTCAGCGGACAGAACCAATACACCCATCATGAAAGTGGGGCTTCTCATATCAACACCCATGAAGAAGAACGTTTTCTGAAACTCCTCTCTTCAGCCAAGATACCTGGAAAGAAACAGAAAAATTGAGAAATTGATGAAGCCTGGTGTATCATGCAGCTAGGAGAAGAAAGGCTTTGAATATGCAAACACAGAACCTGCGGAATATTCCACAGAAGTTCCATAACAAAAGCTCTTATGCGCTGACATCTCTCCATTGCCAAAAGCATAGTTAACATAGGTAAAATGTAACATGGTAACATAGTAAAAAAATAATTAAAACTATACTCTCTTAGTCCTCACCAGTGCTGCCACACGGTCCCACACCGGTCCCGTCAGCTTTTTTTCCACTATTGAAGGTGAATTTGGTTTGTATCTTCTTAACACAAGACTTTTAGTAATTTATAATTAATTGTTAGTGACATTCTTTATAATTCGTTGTACAATTGGGTTTCCCAAATTAGTTGGTCATTGGCATTGTAGTGACACTTTGTAAACCCGATACTCTGGCGAGAAGGAAAGTTCATTACCTCTCATATTGGTTTATCTATGAGGTGACATTAATGACAGCTAATAGATTAGAATGAATAACATTTGGTAACTTATAAGAAGCTGCTGAGTGACTGCATTTATATTTATGGCTGATTTCAATTTACGTTTATTTACTGAGCTTCTTTCTGTTGAGTACAAAAAGATACATGCAAGATGTAGAATTATTGATGACAAAATTAAGATTCAATCTGTTTCTTCACAGTCAGCTAGCCCAAACCTGTCCCGCCTCGCAGTCCCACTCCGATCTAGTCAATGTCTTCAGTTCAGTCAACACTGCAGCCGTCACTCTGCCATCGTCAGCTTTTCTGTCACCCGGTATGGTTGGCATCTTCCACATTCATGCATCTTCGTATTTCCTGCTCTTACTAGGCTACAATGCCATCATATATCTCAACATATCGTGATATCATGATCTAGGCGAAAGAAAGATGCTGCTTACAGGAGAACGCCAAAGATTGCCCAGTACAGACCGGACACAACCAAAGAAGGTCTTTAAGAGCCAGTTGAGTATTAGGATTTTTTTCATCATTTTCTGAGCCCCTTTCAATCCAGCAAATTGAAAGCATTTGACAAATGCAAATTTTTGTTGAAATTTGAGGTGAACTAATCACTACTACTCACTCATTACTAATAGGTATGATTACTTTTTCAAAGCTTTAAAGACTTAATAAGTGTACACCTGCCTCCTTGTAGGACATTGAAGAAACCATTTTGTTTTTAGCATTGACAACTGCTCCTTTTCTTAACTAAAGGGATTCTCTGGCATCTAATATTTGTGACCTAGCCGCCAGCTCTAAGTATGGGTAAGGATATCTATTAAAGGGATTTGCAGGGTCCATGATTTACAAATACATTATAAGGGCTACAATACATTAAGTTAAACAATAGTTTCAAAATGAAATTTTTCTATGAGTTGAAGGATAAAATAAAAGTTGTTTTAGACTTGTTCTATGAATAGAACAACTAATGTAGCAGAAATCCCATCCTGGACTGATATGCAAAATCACAGCTCTCGCTTTACCTTCCGCTGGTGTCTGTGACATGGGCTAACAATCACAAAGTATTACATTGCTGTCCTCTACGATGACAATGATTAGCAATGGAAAATTCGAGTTTGTTTTGAATGTTCCTGAATTTCACTGTGATTAATTGATTTCATGCTCCGTTCTTGGAGAACATTTGAATCTATTTCTCAAAATTGAATTCTGCAATTTGTGAATGACATTGTCTGATTTATGTCCCTGGCAAGTTCCAACCTAACAACTTGTGCCCTCGTATTAGACTTCCAATTCATTGAGGTTCTACCTAATCATCAGTCACAAAACTTTATATAAAGGCCTCCATACACAATAAGAGAAAGTCGTCAAGCCCTTAGATTACAATGGGACGGACCAAACACTTTCTGGGACATCCGGACCCTTCAACAATAAATGTCAGGGCAGAGAAGGATCAGACTATTGGAATGTCAACAATTCATCCATTTGTTCTCAATGGAGATAATCGAAAGTCAAAGGTAGAACTCAGAGAATCTACTGAAATTCAGTTCTGGTCAATTTGTTCATTTCAGGGAAGGAGGAGGCTTTCAGTTCACATTAAATAAATTCAATGTCAATTGAATCAGTCGGGAAGTGACAAAAAAGTTTTCACTTTTGTCTTCTTGACTTTTCCTGAACCTGTCAAACTTCTATCGTTAATCCAATCAGCTTTTTAATTACATCTTCTATTTTCCTTACATATGTGTCTTCTATTAGGCCCCATATAACAATCTGAGGCCCATTCAATTAGACAACACAAGAAGAAGAAAGATTGAGACTGGAAGAGAGAAGAAAGAAGATTGAAATAGAAGAGTTCATCAAAGGACCGTCAGCAGCAGGACAGATATGTGGAGAGCCATCGCTTCACATCGATTTGCTCATTTCTACTCTCTGGCAGCAAGTTTTCCACTCTCCCAGTATAAAAACACATGATTGCTTCACCAAGTAGAGCATTTAGGTGTATGGGGGAGTTGCGAGAGATAACTGTCTGCCTCTCATGTGATTTTCCATCAACAATCTCATGTGTATAATAATAATAATCTTTATTTATATAGCGCCATCATATTCCGCAGCGCTTTACAGTTTAACAGTTTCAGAACACAAGTCATAAGTAACAACGTTAACAATACAATAATTAAAGTAAAATCAGCCGCCCCTGCTCGTGAGAGCTTACAATCTACAATGAGGTGGGGAGATACAAAGTACAGTGTGTATATACAATGGTGCATTTACAATGATGGTCCAGCCATCTTGAGGGGTGAGGGATGGATGGAGATAGTGAATGGGCTAAACACACACACTTACACATAGAATGACTTTGATTAGTGAATGTGATAGGCCGCTCTGAACAAATGTGTTTTGAGGGAGCGCCTGAAACCATGCAAATTGTGGATAGTCCTAATTTCTTGGAGTAGAGCATTCCAGAGGACTGGCGCAGCGTGGGAGAAGTCTTGGAGTCGGGAGTGGGAGGTACGGATTAGTGCAGAGGTTATTAAATGACCTTCTGCTCAATCTCAAGCCATGGTGACTTGATGGATAAACGATTGTAGCAGAATCAGATGTATACAAACCCCAATATTCATAACTTCCCATCAGCACCGAACCGACTGAATGCAGATGTAAAGTTTCCTATTAACCCAGGATGTGCTTCCTGGAGATAAAGGAGACTTCTCTACTTTTCCATCTATGCGTAAACACATGTTCCGTTGTTATCTGGACCTCAGAAGAGATCTTTCCTGTTTAATTACCTGTCCTCTCTAGGAAGTCTTAATATTTTTGTCACTTCTCAGCCATATGCAATTTCCTCACTTCCAATATGTTAAACTGTAATTCTACTTTAAAGAGAGTAAGCTCTTGTCCCGCTAGAGAGATTCTGTGCGAGAGAAAAGGTGTGTGAATGCACCCATTCTGTAGAGGTCTAAGGGGACTTTAATTTTTTTCTATGACATTTACCATGTTCACTTAATGCTGAAACTGACCTGCTATTGAGATCCAGTTTGCAGATACCAAACATGTATAAGTTCTTTTTTATTTAAGCTGTGAAAAAAATCAGAAATTTGTAAGAAAAAAACATTTGCCATTTTCCAAGACCCATAGCGTCTCTGATTTTCTGGATCTGGAGCTGGATGAGGACTTATTTTTTGCACCGTTAGCTGACTCATTGAGCTACCCATTTTGGGGTAGATACAATATTTTCATCACATTTTATTGCAATGTTGTGGCGGCTAAAAGTTACCAATGGATGACAACTGCACAAGTTGGATGCAGTCTTAGCGGGCATCATTGAAATGTGAGGTACGCGTGATGTTGAGAGAGCCTGCTAGTTCAAAGAAATGTTAAAGATGTCGTCATATAGGGGGAGGTTGTCAGGACCCTGGTCTAGCAGCCAATGACCATAATCATGGCTGTAGGGCAAGAGTCCTGTGAATCTTTTTGCTTAACCCTACTGTTTATGTTCCTTGATAAATCTTCTTGTTCCGTTCTTTGAATATTTCTAAGAAAATGTAAAAGCTTCTACCATTCAGATCTTAAAGTCACAATTGCTTTTCTTCTGCCTGATGTATTCAGTACCTGTGTGCTACATCTGAACCACAATTTTCAGACTCAGTTCAAGTTTATCAATGTTTGAGAAGAGAAAAAGTTTACTGGCTTGGAATATATCACAAGCAGTGTGTTAGTATTCCTTGATGGCCACCTCCATGACCATTGAGTCCTGGAACTTCTTCTATTCTGTAAAGCTCTCTTGCCTCTTGGCAATGTCTTCCTCCTGTTTGGGTATTTCCACTTCTGCTCTCTTGTGTCCAAACTCTTGTCACCTATGCTAACCTCACCCAACATGGATTCTCCCTAATATTGTTTGACTAAACAAAAGCTTCCTTCAGTGCTTCTCCCGTGAACATTTTCAAGCGTCTATGGATTTTTTTTATTAAGCTGCCCCTTAATACAGTCTGTAGACTAATCTTCATGGATCATGTTTGGTTTGACATCCTGGAGTCCCATACAGTCAGATAAGATTATATCTTGGCCATTTCTCCTTCTATCAAGTCAGAAATAACTTCCATGGTCCACTACTTCCAGGTTGTCTCAAAACCAATAAAATGAGCCAGAGTATATGTTGGTATAAGTGCAATGCGTAGGTGTGTATTCACACTGTGGCCATTTAACTGACAAAACCTGAGATAACTGCACAGTTGGGCGCAGGTCTAGCTCCGTCCTTGTTGCGGTGGGATGGCTTTTACGCTTTTTTGATGAAAATAGTGTCAACTAAGTACCATATGTTATTTACATGTACGATTACTATTTACTTACTTCTTACAAGGTATTTGCTCTTCCAGGTTGTTTCAGTAACACTTGAACCCCAAATCATTTCTGTAACTTTATCCAGAATGGTAGAGTCATCAATCTGAATTGTTTATCATTGTCTTCTTCCTAGATATCAACAATGTTAAGGGGTGATTCATATTTTAGACTTTAATGCCATCTCCGAGTGCCATAGAGATGTCACAGTTCCGGATGCGGCTACTGACAGCTCGGCCATCCAATCTGGTATAGGGGTGTGCTGAAGCTGTCAGTATTTCGATTGACAGCTTGGCCTTCCAGTCTGGTTCAGGGCGTGCTGAGCTGTCAGTGTGTTCATTGACAGCTCAACTATCCAATCTGTGACTGGGAGGTGTCAGCTGTCTCATGTGTTCTTTATTCCAATTAATGGCCATGCTCCTTAACTGACCTGTGTTTCCCAGACCACTGCCAGACTTACATTCATCCTGTGAGGTTTGGGCTTTCCTGTGCCTTGAGTTCTGTATGCTTGATCTGTTGCCAGACCTTGGACTTCGTTCTGACAATCCGCCTGTTTAACCCCTTCAGCTCTGATCCGCTATCCTCCCAGTACTCTGACCTCGGAACCTTACCTGACTACACTTTTTGTCTCTTCCTTCTGTTTATGACGTATCTTCCTTGTTGAGCAAATAGGAGAGTGTCAGCTGATATGTTTCGGTAGCTGAGGAGTGCAGGTAAAAAAGGCAATACACCAGAGCAGTTGGAATCTATGAGATTGCAGTACCCTGACTAACCACCACAACTAGAGGCAGCCGTGGAGCGTTCCTACGTTGGTCCTAGACGCCTCGTCACAGCCTGAGAAACTAACTGCACCTAAAGATAGAAAGAGGAAAGCTATCTGCCCCGGAGCAGATCCCCAAAGAACATAGAAAGCCCCCAAACATGTAATGGCGGTTAGACAAGAAGAAATACTGACACAGACAGAAAATAGTATGAGCAAACGATGGGGCCCAAACTACCTAAATAGAAAAGGATAGGAAGGGCACTTACTGCAATCCCAAAAAACCCTAAAAAGCACCAACTCTACTAATTTCAAAAATACCTGAGATCACACAACCTCTACCACCTAAATTAGTTCTCTGGTGTAACAAAATCAAAATAGCAGCCACTGAAAAAACTGGAAAAAGCAAATGTACAAACATCAGTGGCTGAACTAAACTGAGAGGGCAAAAGCCTCCGGAGGGGACCCAGAAGGCCCCCACAGAAGTGCAGGACAAAATGCAAAAATCAAGCACAAAAACAAAAAGAAGAAAATGTCTTATCTGTTAGCAGGAGATGCAGACACGACACAGCAGGCTAAGGAAACAGGAATCAAGGATTGAGACCAGAACAATTGATCACCGGCAACCCTGATGGGAAGGCGACTCCCTTATATAAGACCAGTCAGTAACACCTGATTCCCAATCCTCACAATCTTCACTGGACAATCCAGTACCGCTTGTAACCACCAGAGGGAGCCTCTGCTCAGAACTCATTTTAAGTCCATTCACAACAGTACCCCCCCCTTGAGGAGGGGTCACCGAACCCTCACTTGAGCAACCAGGTCGGTCAGGATGAGTTCTATGATACGCACGGATGAGTCTCCTAGCATGGATGTCCGAAGCAAACACCCAAGAATTGTCTTCCTGACCATAACCTCTCCACTTAACCAAATACTGGAGTTTCCGTCTAGAAAAACGAGAATTCAATATTTTCTCAACCACAAACTCCATATTGCCCTCAACTAGAGTTGAGCGATACTTTCCGATATCCTAAAGTATCGGAATCGGAATGGTATCGCCGATATCACTAAAATATCGGCGATACCCGATACCGATACCGGAAGTCCCATGTAAGTCTATGGGAACAAAATATCGCAACTAAAAAAAACCCATTCTTTCCTTGTAAACACTAAAATAACACACATAGAATACATATATATATATATACATGTCATTGTGACATATATATATACATATATGTATAGTTTATACACTTCTACATAGTAAAATATCCTCTCATTCAATTGCCGGGTAAAGCCGGCTTCAGTGAAAAGACAGAAGCACCCGACATGAAATGACACTTGGTGTACATAGGGTTAACCATGTCTTTTCATGTCGTTTGCTATCTGATTTGCACAAACAATTAAATCAGACTATGTGTGCAAAATTTCACACCTGTAGGGGTTAATTAAAGGTGTAAATTCGTTGTAAAAAAAAACGGACTTTTTTGCTACGAATTTACACCTTTAATTAACCCCTACAGGTGTGAAATTTTGCACACATAGTCTGATTTAATTGTTTGTGCAAATTAGGCTGGAGTCACACACAACCACAAAAAATCGGTCCGTTTTAGACGGTCGACAATCGGATCAAAATAAAAACATCACACATCCTTCTGGCATCCGATTTTCCTTCAAAGATGCGATTTAATCGCATGTGTGTGTACCTTGTAACATCCGATTTTCATCCGACTTGCGAGATTTTCTCGCAGGCTTGCAAAACTGACATATAATGGATCCAAAAGAATAGTATTTAAATGCCAAAAGAAAGAATAGATATATACACATAGAGCACATATATATATATATATATGTCATTGTGACATATATATATACATATATTTATAATTCTTACACTTCTACATACTGTTATAGCCGCTAATTCAATTGCCGGCTTCAGTGAAATCACAGAAGCCGACATGAAATGATACATTGTTTCCACACATTTAACCATGTAATTTCATGTATTTTTATATGTTTGAAACATACAATTACATGAGTATATGTGTGCTAAATTTCAGACATGTAGGGGTTAATTAAAGGTGTAAATTCGTTGAAAAAAAATGCGTGGGCTCCCGCTGTATTTTCTCCACCAGACAGACAAAGCAAGCGAGTGGGGGCAGATAATAATAGCCTAGGGAGGGTACATTTTTTTTTGTGCCCCCCCTGGCTACTAACATCTGCCCCCAGACACCCCAGAAAGGGCAAATCTATAATTAGATTCGCCCTTTCTGGCACTTTGCCCGTCTATTCCCATTGCCCTGTAGCGGTGGCGAATGGGTTAATATGGGGTTAAAGCCACCTTGCTATTGAAAGGTGACCTTAAGCCAGGTTAATAATTGAGAGCTGTCAATTAGACAACTATCAATTATTAATCCTATTGCATGAAATAAAAATAAAACACACACACTTTAATTAAAAATCATTTTAATGAAATAAAGACACATGTTTTTGACCATCTTTTATTTACTGCAAAAACCATTTCCTGTAATAAAAATAAAATAAAAAAGCAAAATTATTCTTACCTATCCCATGCACAGTCAGGTCCCACGGTGTAATCCTTCAGAAAGGGTTAATGTTTACTGCAGGGACCGCAGCTAATGCTGCAGCCTCACAGTAAACCCCAAATGAATGAGTTCCTCTCCTGCCTGACAGGAGAGTAAAGGCTGGGTGTCACATAACGATACACCAGCGATCCCGACAACGATTTGCACTTGTCAGGATCGCTGGTGTATCGCTACATGATCGCTGCTGACCTGCCAAACAGGCAGCTCAGGCAGCGATCTGGGACAGCGACACTGCGGGTAACATCGCTTAAGGGCCCGTCTCACATAGCGATATCGCTACCGAGATCGCTGCTGAGTCACTAGTTTTGTGACGCAGCAGCGAGCTCACCAGCGATATCGCTGTGTGTGACATTCAGCGACGATCAGCCCCCTGCCGGGTATCGCTGATTGTCGCAGAAATGTCAGGACCTTTTTTTGATCGCTGGTTTCCCTCTGACAGGCACGCATCGCTGCGTGTGACAGGCGGGAGACCAGCGATCCGCTGGTAACCAAGGTACACAGCGGGTTTCTAGGCACAGCCCCGCGCCTGGAAACCCGCTGTGTACCTTGGTTACCAGCGGATCGCTGGTCTCCCGCCTGTCACACGCAGCGATGTGTGCCTGTCAGCGGGAAACCAGCGATCAAAGGTCCTGACATTTCAGCGACGATCAGCGATACCCGGCAGGTGGGCTGATCGTCGCTGAATGTCACACACAGCGATATCGCTGGTGAGCTCGCTGCTGCGTCACAAAACTAGTGACTCAGCAGCGATCTCGGTAGCGATATCGCTATGTGAGACGGGCCCTTAAGTGGAAAGCTTAATTGATTGCTTTCCACTTTCACTTCAGGTCAGCCAGGGACACAATCAGTGACGTCAGAGGGAACTGATTAACAAAAATAGGGGTTCCCTTCGAAAAAAAAATGGCGTGGGGTCCCCCCTATTTTTGTTAACCAGCCAGATGAAGCAGACCGCTGAGGCCTGGATTTTCAGGCTGTTAAGGAGCCAAGATCCATGGACCTTGCCAGCCTGATAATACCAGGCCACAGCAGTCTGCATATCTTGGCTGATTAACAAAAATAGGGGATCCCCTCGAAAAAAATTGGCGTGGGGTCCCCCGTATTTTTGTTAACCAGCCAGATGAAGCAGACCGCTGAGGCCTGGATTTTCAGGCTGTTAAGGAGCCAAGATCCATGGACCTTGCCAGCCTGATAATACCAGGCCACAGCAGTCTGCATATCTTGGCTGATTAACAAAAATAGGGGATCCCCTCGAAAAAAATTGGCGTGGGGTCCCCCGTATTTTTGTTAACCAGCCAGATGAAGCAGACCGCTGAGGCCTGGATTTTCAGGCTGTTAAGGAGCCAAGATCCATGGACCTTGCCAGCCTGATAATACCAGGCCACAGCAGTCTGCATATCTTGGCTGATTAACAAAAATAGTGAATCCCCTCGAAAAAAATTGGCGTGGGGTCCCCCCTATTTGTTAACCAGCCAGATGAAGCAGACCGCTGAGGCCTGGTTTTTCAGGCTGGTAAGGATCCAATATCCATGGACCTTGCAAGCCTGATAATACCAGGCCACAGCAGTCTGCTTAGCTTGGCTGGTTAACAAAAATAGGGGATCCCCTCGAAAAAAAAACGGCGTGGGGATCCCCCCTATTTTTGTTAACCAGCCAAGTAAAATGCAGACTGCTGCGGCCTGGTATTAAAAGACTGTCAAGGCCCATGGATTTTGGCCCTCAACAGCCTGATAATACCAGGCTACAGCAGCCCCACATTTGGCGCATCAAAAGATGTGCCAATTGTAGCACTTTACCCGGCTCTTCCCACTTGCCCTGTAGCGGTGGCAAGCGGGGTAATAAGGGGTTATTGTCACCGTTGATTGCACGGTGACAATAAGCCCGGTTAATAATGGAGAGGCGTCAATAAGACACCGATCCATTATTAATCCCAAAGTTATTAAATGTATAAAAAAAAGACACAGCAAGAAAAAAGTATTTTAATGAAATAAAAGAGACAACACAGTTTTCATTTCTTTTATTATACACTCATTCCTGCGACGCCATCGATCTCCTGTAAAAAAAGAAAAAAAACAAACCAACAGTATACCACCTGTCCGACGCAGTCCATAACGATAGTCCCACGACGATCCAGCTCTGCTACATCGCAATGACAGGCAGAGCCTGTCATTGCAACGCAGCACAGCTGATTACCTGCTTTCCCGGCGGTGACGTCATCGGACTGACTGCTTTACGGCCGGGATTACCCAGCAGTCACTGCAGTTATCGCGAGAAACTGCATGTGACCGCCGGGGAAAGATGATGGCGGCCATGAAGCAGTCCAGCCCGTGACCGCCGGGGATCTTCTGCCAGGTAAGTGCCGCTGACTCCTGACAGACCCGACCGACGGACACTGACAGTGACAGTGACAATCCCGATTCCGGTATCCGATAAGACGAAAATATCGGAACTCGGAATCGGAATTCCGATACAGCTAATATCGGCCGATACCCGATATTTGCAGTATCGGAATGCTCAACACTACCCTCAACCAGAACAGGGTCAGGAGGCACAGCAGCAGGAACCACTGGCTCAACAAACCTTTTCAACAAGGACTTGTGGAACACGTTATGGATCTTAAATGTCCCTGGAAGAAGCAAACGAAAAGAAACAGGATTAAGAATCTCCATGATCTTATAAGGTCCAATGAACCTAGGCTTAAATTTAGGAGATGCCACTCTCATAGGAATATTTTTTGAGGACAACCAGACCAAGTCCCCCACTTTAAACCGAGGACCATCAGTCTTATGCCGGTTAGCAAACCGCTGGGCCCTCTCCTGAGAGAGGGACAACCTCTCCACTACCTGGTCCCAAATCTGATGCATACGCTCCACAACAGAGTCAACACCTGGACAGACAGAAGCCTCCGTCTGTCCTGAAGAAAATCGAGGGTGAAACCCAGAATTACAGAAAAATGGAGACATCAAAGTGGCAGAGCTAGCCCTATTATTAAGAGCAAACTCAGCCAAAGGCAAAAAAGAGACCCAGTCATCCTGATCAGCAGACACAAAGCATCTTAGATAAGTCTCCAATATCTGGTTTGTTCTCTCAGTTTGACCATTGGTCTGAGGATGAAACGCCGAGGAGAAAGACAATTGAACACCAAGTTTAGAACAAAAGGTCCTCCAAAATCTGGAAACAAACTGGACTCCTCTGTCAGACACAATGTTCTCAGGAATGCCGTGTAAACGAACCACGTGCTGAAGGAACAAAGGCACCAATTCAGAGGAGGAAGGCAACTTAGGTAATGGCACAAGATGTATCATCTTGGAAAACCTATCACAAATCACCCAGATGACGGTCATTCTCTGAGAAACAGGGAGGTCGGAAATGAAATCCATAGAGATATGGGTCCATGGTCTCTTGGGCACAGGCAATGGCATCAACAAACCACTAGAGCGAGAGCAAGGCTTGGAGCGAGAGCTAGTCCCGCAGGGCTGCACAAATTCCCTGACATCACGAGACAAGGTAGGCCACCAAAAGGACCGACTAACCAAGTCTCTGGTACCAAAAATTCCGGGATGACCGGCCAACGCGGAACAATGAATCTCAGACATCACACTCTTTTTCCACTGGTCCGGGACAAACAATTTCCCAACAGGGCAGCGCTCGGGCCCATCCTCCTGACACCCCTCCAGAGCCAGTCTCAAATTGGGCGAGATGGCGGAAAGAACTACACCTTCTTTCAAAATAACAGAAGGATCAGATACCTCAGGAGAGTCCGCAAGGAAACTCCTCGAGAGGGCATCCGCCTTAACATTCTTAGTGCCAGGAAGAAAGGAAACCACAAAATTAAAACGTGTGAAAAACAAGGCCCACCTGGCCTGTCTAGGATTAAGTCGCTTGGCAGATTCCAGATAAACCAGATTCTTATGGTCCGTAAGGACCACCACCTGATGTTTGGCTCCCTCCAGCCAATGTCTCCACTCTTCAAAAGCCCACTTCATGGCCAATAACTCCCGATTACCCACGTCATAATTACGTTCAGTAGGAGAAAATTTTCGAGAGAAAAAGGCACAAGGGTGTTAGGGTCTGCGAACGCACCAAATATATAAAGTGGAGAGGTGCGTTTGCAGCCCGGGGTCCACCGTGCAAGCAAAGCCTGCTGCTAGTAAGATGACGAAAGTAGCGAACTCTGTTATCCCGCAGAGTCGCTAAAATAAACGCCGTAGCGCGTTGTGGCAGTAAGTGCAGACTCTGTTAATTCACAGAGCCGCTAACGGGATGCCACAGTGCTATATGGCGATATGTGCGAACTCACTTAGCTTCAGTGAGCCGCAAAGTAAAACGCTAGGGCGCTGTCTAGCGTCGAGAGCGAACCCTGTTACGTCACAGAGCCGCTGAGAACAAACACCGTGTCCTGTCAGGCTCTCAGGCACACGGTTAATTGCTAAGCGAGCATAATACGTGGTCATGCGCTAATGTCCTCGCGGGAGTCACCCGCAATCTATGGCGTCTGAACGCCAGACCCTGAATACGGCAATCAAACTCCTCACCGGTTATGCCGGTAATCTAGGGCATCTAGGACACCGACCCTGACCAGCTAGCACACTAAACTCCTCACCGATTAAGTCGGTATTCTAGTGGCTTATTTCAGCCGGGTCCCTAACCACACACACGCATGACCACACTGGCGCATAGCATACAATGGTTGATATTAGCGCATGGCGGCCCAGCCATGCTACCCTTTTATAGCAACAGCCACAGGACCTTCCAGGAACAAGGACCAATGAGAACCTGTTCAGAAGACTAGTAGTAACAGGGCCTTCCTGGCGGGCCAATAGGAGCCGCTGCAGTACCTGAGCATGTGACCCCTGATCTCCAATGAGAGATCTCACTCTGGGCACGCTCAGAAGGGAAAATGCAGGACTTTATCCCAAAGACTTCTGCTCCAGAACTGGCTACAATAGCAGATCCAGGAAAGGCAGCAGCAAGTCACTGCCCAGTAGTGGAGTGGGCAAGACGCTTGGAACGACGTCTCTGCTGAGCAGGCTCCACTGCGGCCGGAGATGAATGGGAGACCGCAGCGGCACTGGTTCGAGACTCCCCCTGTGCAGGAGCGGGAACTCGAACCCTAACATTACCCCCCCTCCTAGGGCCCCCCCTTCTCTGGGCCTCGCTGCGCTCAAAGGCAGCGATGAGCTGCGGAGCGTGAACATGCTCGGCAGGCTCCCAAGACCTATCCTCAGGCCCATAGCCCCTCCAGTCCACCAAATAAAACTTTTTGCCCCGTACCACCTTACACCCCACGATGGCGTTCACCTCATGGTCATCCGCAGATGAACCCGATGTCCCGGCAGATGACTCAGAAAACCGGGACATGAGCACGGGTTTCAGGAGGGACACGTGAAAGGTGTCGGAGATACCCAGGCGTGGTGGAAGAGCTAAACGGTATACCACAGGGTTAACCTGCTTGAGGACCTTGAAAGGACCCAGGTAGCGGGTGCCAACTTAGTGGACTCAACTCGCAGCCTGATGTTACGGGCGGAGAGCCACACCAAATCCCCAGGAGCAAATGTAGGAGCGGGGCGCCGATGGGCATCGGCCGAAGACCTCATCCTCTCTTTGGAGGCCTGAATGGCATCCTGCGTGCGGTCCCAAATGTCCCGTGCCTCCACAGCCCAGTCTGCCACCCTGGAATCGGCGGAAGACACGGGCATAGGCACTGGTACCCGCGGATGCTGACCGTAGTTCAGGAGGAATGGGGTCTGTCCGGTGGAATCAGCCACAGCATTGTTTAATGCAAACTCAGCCCATGGTAGCAAGGATGCCCAGTCATCCTGCCTGGCTGAGACAAAATGTCGTAGATAGGTGACCAAGGTCTGGTTGGCCCTCTCTACCAACCCATTCGTCTCAGGATGGTACGCTGAAGAGAGATTTAACTCAATACTGAGTAGACGACAAAGCTCTCTCCAGAACCGAGACGCAAACTGGGGACCTCGGTCACTGACAATCTTGTCCGGCATGCCGTGTAAACGGAAGATGTGCCTAACAAACAACGCTGCCAGAGCCCGTGCAGAAGGTAACCGTGGTAGTGGCACCAGATGCACCATTTTAGAGAAATGGTCGGTGATTACCCAAATGATGGTGCAACCCCGAGACTTGGGCAAGCCCACCACAAAGTCCATCCCAACCATCTCCCAGGGCCTGTCTGCCACCGGCAAAGGGTAAAGTAACCCAGCTGGCCGTTGTCGTGGAGACTTATTTTTGGCGCAGGAGACACACGCTCGAACATAGTCCCCAACATCACGGATCATATGCGGCCACCAATATGTCCTCGCCAGCAATTCAGATGTCCTCTTTGCCCCAAAGTGTCCACCCACCCTGGACGAATGTGCCCAAGAGAGTACCTCCGGTCGCAAATTAGTAGGCACAAAAGTCTTGCCCGGGGGCACAGACTCTAGCGAAACCGGGGCCACTGTTCTCAGGCTCTCTGTGGGACGATAAGCCGAGGCTCCTCCACCTCCTCCTCCGAGGACACCACAGAGCGAGAGAGAGCGTCGGCACGAATGTTCTTCTCTCCCGAGAGGAAATGCAGTGTGAAATGAAACCGGGAGAAGAACAAGGACCATCTGGCTTGGCGAGAATTAAGCCGCTGGGCTGTCTGAAGATATACCAGGTTTTTGTGATCCGTGAAGACTTGGAAGGGAAAGCGAGCTCCCTCCAACAGATGTCTCCACTCCGAGAAGGCCAACTTCATTGCTAGCAACTCCCTGTCCCCGATGGAATAATTCCTCTCTGCTGGTGTGAAGGTCTTGGAGAAAAAGAAGCATGGATGCTTCCGACCTTGAGCATCCTTTTGGAAGAGGACTGCTCCAGCACCAACGGACGAGGCATCCACCTCCAATATAAATGGCTTATCAACATCGGGGCGATGTAGGATGGGAGCTCTAGCGAAATGAGACTTAATAGACGTGAAGGCCTTGGAGACCTCTTCAGACCACAATTTGGGATTAGCTCCCTTTTTGGTAAGGGCAACCACGGGAGCTACCAAAGTTGAGAAGTGGGGAATGAACTGACGGTAGTAATTAATGAACCCCATAAAGCGCTGCACCGCCTTTAGAGAGTGGGGTTCTTGCCAGTCCATCACCGCCTGTAGTTTGGCAGGATCCATAGCCAATCCCTGGGCGAGATGATATAGCCCAGGAAAGGTAAGGACTCCTGCTCAAACACACATTTCTCCAACTTTGCGTAAAGGGAATTTGCCCGTAGGAGGTCGAAGACCCTGCCAACATCCCTCCGGTGGGAGTCAATATCTGGAGAGAAGATGAGTATATCATCCAGATAGACTACGACCGAGGTGGAGAGCATATCCCGGAAGATGTCATTGACAAAGTCTTGGAAAACGGCTGGAGCATTACAGAGCCCAAAGGGCATCACCAGATATTCGTAATGCCCATCCCTGGTATTAAAAGCCGTCTTCCATTCGTCCCCCTCACGGATGCGAATCAGGTTATAAGCACCGCGCAGATCTAGTTTAGTGAATACCCTTGCTCCCCGAAGCCTATCAAATAGCTCAGAGATCAGGGCAACGGGTACTTGTTTTTAACGGTGATGGCGTTAAGACCCCTGTAATCAATACACGGACGCAATTCTCCGTTTTTCTTCTGCACGAAGAAAAACCCCGCCCCTGCCGGTGACACCGACTTCCTAATAAACCCTCTTGCCAGGTTCTCCTGAATATATTGCGACATGGCTTCTGTCTCAGGAAGAGAGAGGGGATAGACCCTTCCCCGAGGAGGTTCTGCGCCAGGCAAGAGGTCGATAGGACAGTCATAGGGGCGATGAGGCGGAAGAGTCTCCGCAGCCTTCTTGGAGAACACGTCTGCATATGACCAGTAGTGCTTGGGAAGTGGAATAAGATCTGCGGGTAACTCAGTAATGGTAACCTGAACGCAACTTTTGACACATCTGCCTGTACATGCATCACTCCAACCCAGTATCCTACCCGAAGTCCACTCTATATGTGGGGAGTGGAAACGGAGCCAAGGTATACCTAGTAGGATCTCGTCTATTCCCTCGGGAAGGACGAGTAGGGAAATAAATTCCTGATGGGAAGGAGATACAGACAATGCAAGTGGGACAGTCTGGTGTGTAATTTGTGAGGGCAATGACGACCCATTCACTACCCGAACAGTCACTGATTTGTCAAGCGCCACCAGAGGTATTGCATGACGGTGAGCAAAGCTAGAGGACATGAAATTCCCCTCTGCTCCTGAGTCCACGCAAAGGTCGGCGGTGAGAATGGAAGTACCAACAGTGATTGTCCCTTTAAATGTTATCTTGGAGGAAAATGCCGCTGTCTCTAGTGAACCTCCTCCCAGGGCCACTAGACGCGATCGCTTCCCCGATCGCTGTGGACATCTGTTGGCATAGTGTCCTGTCTGCTGACAATGGTTACAGACCACAGATACTCGGACGGACCGAGATTTAGGTCCTGCATGAGGAACTTCTGTGGCCTTTTGAGGTTCGGACGCCAGATCGGGGAATTCGAGAGGTTTGGCAAAGGTAGGAGCCAACCGAAACCTCTGCCTACACTGGGCCCGCTCCAACCTCCGCTCGTGAAAACGGAGGTCAATGCGGGTAGATATGGAGATAAGCTTCTCCAGTGTGGCGGGAATCTCCCTGGTAGCCAAAGCGTCTTTAACATGGTCAGCCAGTCCCCGCCAGTAGATAGGAATAAGAACTTTATCAGACCAATCTAGCTCAGCAGCCAGAGTCCGAAACTGGACGGAAAACTGACTGACCAAAGACGAACCCTGTGTCAATGCCAGCAGTTGTAGCGCCGTATCGTGGGTGACCTGGGGTCCTAAAAAGACCTTTTTAAGAGCCTCCAAGAAACGAGGAGCACTCTGCACCACACGATCATCGCGCTCCCACAGCGGCGTTGCCCACTCCAATGCTCTGCCCGAGAGTAGAGAAAGTACAAAACCCACTTGTGCCCGATCCGTGGGAAAACGTGCAGCCAGAAGCTCGAGATGTATAGAGCACTGACTCACGAATCCCCGACATTGCTTGCTATCACCGGCAAACTTGTCAGGAAGCGGGAGGTGGGATAATGTAGGGGCAGAGGTGGCAGAGGACAAACTGGCTGCAGCCACGCTAGCAGCCTGAACAGCGACTGCGGTAACATCCACAGCTGAGGTTGTGCTCTCAAGAGCCTCCAACCTACCCTTCAGCTGCTGGATGTACTGCAATAGACGCTGTTCGTCCGCCATTTTACTAGCCAGACCCTGGCGCTAATATTATGTTAGGGTCTGCGGAACGCACCAAATATATAAAGTGGAGAGGTGCGTTTGCAGCCCGGGGTCCACCGTGCAAGCAAAGCCTGCTGCTAGTAAGATGACGAAAGTAGCGAACTCTGTTATCCCGCAGAGTCGCTAAAATAAACGCCGTAGCGCGTTGTGGCAGTAAGTGCAGACTCTGTTAATTCACAGAGCCGCTAACGGGATGCCACAGTGCTATATGGCGATATGTGCGAACTCACTTAGCTTCAGTGAGCCGCAAAGTAAAACGCTAGGGCGCTGTCTAGCGTCGAGAGCGAACCCTGTTACGTCACAGAGCCGCTGAGAACAAACACCGTGTCCTGTCAGGCTCTCAGGCACACGGTTAATTGCTAAGCGAGCATAATACGTGGTCATGCGCTAATGTCCTCGCGGGAGTCACCCGCAATCTATGGCGTCTGAACGCCAGACCCTGAATACGGCAATCAAACTCCTCACCGGTTATGCCGGTAATCTAGGGCATCTAGGACACCGACCCTGACCAGCTAGCACACTAAACTCCTCACCGATTAAGTCGGTATTCTAGTGGCTTATTTCAGCCGGGTCCCTAACCACACACACGCATGACCACACTGGCGCATAGCATACAATGGTTGATATTAGCGCATGGCGGCCCAGCCATGCTACCCTTTTATAGCAACAGCCACAGGACCTTCCAGGAACAAGGACCAATGAGAACCTGTTCAGAAGACTAGTAGTAACAGGGCCTTCCTGGCGGGCCAATAGGAGCCGCTGCAGTACCTGAGCATGTGACCCCTGATCTCCAATGAGAGATCTCACTCTGGGCACGCTCAGAAGGGAAAATGCAGGACTTTATCCCAAAGACTTCTGCTCCAGAACTGGCTACAATAGCAGATCCAGGAAAGGCAGCAGCAAGTCACTGCCCAGTAGTGGAGTGGGCAAGACGCTTGGAACGACGTCTCTGCTGAGCAGGCTCCACTGCGGCCGGAGATGAATGGGAGACCGCAGCGGCACTGGTTCGAGACTCCCCCTGTGCAGGAGCGGGAACTCGAACCCTAACAAAGGGTTACTTTTAGAGGTCTCTGGATCTCTTTGGGACAAAACGGCACCTGCCCCAATTTCAGAGGCATCAACCTCCACCTGAAATGGCAGAGAAACATCAGGCTGCCGTAGAACAGGAGCAGAAGTGAATCTCTGCTTAAGTTCCTGAAATGCAGAGACTGCCTCAGGAGGCCAATTCACCACATCAGAACCCTTTTTGGTCATATCAGTTAATGGTTTAACAATAACCGAGAAATTACCAATAAATTTACGATAAAAATTGGCAAAACCCAAAAATCTTTGAAGAGCCTTTAATGAAGTAGGTTGGACCCAATCACAGATGGCCTGAACCTTGACCGGGTCCATTTCAATAACAGATGGGGACAAAATGAATCCCAAAAATGAGATCCTCTGTACGCCAAAAAGACACTTTGATCCCTTCACATACAGAGCATTCTCTCTCAAAATCTGGAATACAGTTCGAACATGTTTCACATGAGAGTCCCAGTCATTAGAAAAAAATCAAGATATCATCCAAATAAACAATCAGAAATTTATCCACAAAATCCCTGAAAATGTCATTCATGAAGGACTGGAAGACAGAAGGAGCATTAGTGAGCCCAAAGGGCATCACAAGGTACTCAAAATGCCCCTCAGGGGTATTAAATGCCGTCTTCCATTCATCCCCGTGCTTAATGCGAATAAGGTTATATGCCCCCCTGAGGTCAAGCTTGGTAAACCAAGTAGCGTTTTTCACCCTGGAAAACAGGTCAGAAATCAAGGGTAACGGATATTGATATTTCACAGTAATATTGTTCAAAAGACGATAATCAATACACGCCTTAATGAACCATCCTTTTTGGCCACAAAGAAAAAACCGGCACCCAAGGGTGAAGAGGATGGTCTGATATGACCCTTCTCCAATGACTACTTGATATAAGACCGCATAGCGTCATGTTCAGGTACAGACAAGTTAAACAGGCGACCTTTAGGGAATTTACTACCAGGCACTAATTCAATAGCGCAGTCATAGCTCCTATGGGAGGTAAGGATGCAGATTTCCTTTCACTAAACACATCAGAAAAATCAATCAAAAAGTCAGGAACATCCTGAGCCTGGGGGAGGCAGAAAAAACAGGAGTGTTGGTATTAACACATTGGCAGCCCCAACTGGTTACAGACACAGATTTCCAATCCAAAACAGGATTATGAGTCTGTAACCAAGGGAAACCCAGTACGATAATGTCATGCAGATTATACAGAACCGAAAATTTGCAGCTCTCCTGATGATCAGATTCAACCCTCATTATCACCTGAGTAGAGAACTGAGGTTTATTCTCAGCTAAAGGGGTAGAATCGATCCCCAGTAGGGGAATAGACTTCCGTAGGGGTATCAAGGGAAACCCACAACGTTTAGCAAAATCAAAATCCATCAGGTTAATAGCTGCTCCCGAATCAACGAAAGCCTGAGCAGAAAATGAGGACAGAGAGCATATCAGAGTAACAGTTAATAAAAACTTAGTCTGAACACTACCCAAGAAAACTGAGCGTGCAAAACGTCTTCCCCGCTTAGGGCAGACTGAAATAGCATGAGAGGCATCACCACAGTAGAAACATAACCCATTGCGCTTTCGAAACTCATGATGCTGTGCCCCAGAAACCACTCTATTACACTGCATGGATTCAGAAGCAGGTTCACAAGGCAACACTATACCACGCATACTTCTCCGCTCACGCAAACGTCTGTCAATTTGAATCGCTAATGACATAGAATCATTGAGACCAGAGGGACAGGGAATCCCACCATAACATCCTTTACATTATCTGACAGACCCTTCCGAAAAAGGGCTGCCAAAGCGTCGTCATTCCATTTGGTCAGGACTGCCCACCTACGGAATCTCTGACAGTATAACTCAGCGTCATCAAGCCCCTGATTTAATGCCAACAAGGCTTTTTCAGCTTGATCAGAGACATTAGGCTCATCGTACAATAACCCCAAAGCCTGAAAAAATGCATCAACATCACTCAAGACAGGATCCCCAGGTATCAGGGAAAAAGCCCAATCCTGAGGATCGCCGCGCAGGAGAGAGATGACAATTTGAACCTGCTGCGCTGCGTTCCCTGAGGACTTAGATTTTAAGGCAAAAAACAATTTACAATTATTTTTGAAATTCAGAAACTTGGCTCGATCCCCCAAAAACAAATCTGGCATGGGAATCCTAGGTTCCACAACAGGCAACCTAGCAAGATAGGTAGCAATACTCCGAACCTCAGTGGCAAGCTGATCCACACGGCCAGACAGCTGTGCAAACTCCATTGAGAGAAAAAATCCTCCCCAGCATCCAGAGATACAGAGGGAAAAAAAAAAAAAATGCAACAAACAGAAAAATTTCTCTGACAACTCTGACAACCTTTTTTTTTTTCTTTCACAATATTTTTCCCTTCTGTGAGTACCATACAATTTTCAATTTTTAGGCCGGTGATACTGTTATGTTTCGGTAGCTGAGGAGTGCAGGTAAAAAAGGCAATACACCAGAGCAGTTGGAATCTATGAGATTGCAGTACCCTGACTAACCACTACAACTAGAGGCAGCCGTGGAGCGTTCCTACGTTGGTCCTAGACGCCTCGTCACAGCCTGAGAAACTAACTGCACCTAAAGATAGAAAGAGGAAAGCTATCTGCCCCGGAGCAGATTCCCAAAGAACGTAGAAAGCCCCCAAACATGTAATGGTGGTTAGACAAGAAGAAATACTGTCACAGACAGAAAATAGTATGAGCAAACGATGGGGCCCAAACTACCTAAATAGAAAAGGATAGGAAGGGTACTTACTGCAATCCCAAAAAACCCTGAAAAGCACCAACTCTACTAATTTCAAAAATACCTGAGATCACACGACCTCTACCACCTAAATTAGTTCTCTGGTGTAACAAAATCAAAATAGCAGCCACTGAAAAAACTGGAAAAAGCAAATGTACAAACATCAGTGGCTGAACTAAACTGAGAGGGCAAAAGCCCCCGGAGGGGACCCAGAAGGCCCCCACAGAAGTGCAGGACAAAATGCAAAAATCAAGCACAAAAACAAAAAGAAGAAAATGTCTTATCTGTTAGCAGGAGATGCAGACACGACACAGCAGGCTACAAAGGAAACAGGAATCAAGGATTGAGACCAGAACAATTGATCACCGGCAACCCTGATGGGAAGGCGACTCCCTTATATAAGACCAGTCAGTAACACCTGATTCCCAATCCTCACAATCTTCACTGGACAATCCAGTACCGTTTGTAACCACCAGAGGGAGCCTCTGCTCAGAACTCATTTCAAGTCCATTCACAACAGTCAGCTCCTCTTCCCATGGCCCCGATTAACAATTCATAGTGAAGCCGAGCTCCTATGCTTGATATGAGTGTGACATTTGAGATTTTTCATTCTAAAGTAAATGTAATAAATCAATGAAAATCAAAGCAAATGCAGTAAGCTTTACTTTTTATTTCTTTTTTATTAATTTTTATTGCGTTTTCGCTACAGTTCATGAAACAAGCAAGAGTCTAAGTTTTCTAGGTTAAACAATGAAATATTAAACAGACATTAAACAGTTTGTTCAACGAAGATAAGTTACCATTAGTCTATGGGATGGGCTTATAACTTACAGATCTGTGCAGGGTATGTCCGCTGGGACCTCACTGATCAGCAGAATGGGAACTTGAATTCCCATTACAATGGCCATCGCGCTGCATCTTCACTACAGACCAGGCCTCGGAGGTCACTGCTCGTCATAAAGTAGGTAGCAATATGTGTCATAATGTTGCAATGTCACAACACGCGCCTTGTCAGCACGGTCACAGAGATGTCCAAGGCCTGTTCTTGGCTAGAAGTCCAATTATAAAGGAAACGCACTGGAGTTGCGGCGTGCAATGGTCAGAAGAAGAGGCATGAAGGACCGGTTGGCAGAGAGTGGGCAGCAAGGGCGGCCAAAAAGGTGAGCGGTGAGTATTACGTATTTTATCTTTTTCCATCTTACATTGATAATGTAGACCCCATTGAAATGTAAGGGACATTCAATTCACAGTGAATAAATTTGCTACAAATCAAATTTCCAAGTAAAATCTGCAAAATTTGGTCAGTTCAAGTTTTGTCAGATGCACTCATCACTAATATTAATGAAATGACCCAGTAAGGGTTAAAGCCAATAAAATACTCTACTCTTGCCTGTCACCTGTGCTTGCCTTCACAGAAGCCTTTCTGCTATCTTCTTCAAGCACCGGCTTGGCTCCAGCACGGGTCTCCAGTTCACTCTTTTTACCAGCGCTTCTGATGCCAATGCACGTTCTGACATCACAATGCCATGACATGTGTCACCGCATCCATTCATGGAGGTGATGAAGGTCATGATGTTATAACGTGCAACTTAGCCTAGTTCACGTCAAAGCCCCAAGAAGAGGAGACACGATGCCTAACAATTCTAATAAATGGCTGAAAGGGCACCGTGGTGCCAGAGACCAGTTAGTGGCTAGGTGAGCGTGACATTTTATTGTATTTTAACCCATCAATAGGCGAAAGAAATCCAGCAAAATGGCAGCTGGGTGAGATAATTCACACATATTGAATTCACCAAAATTTGGATTTACTAGAATCTACAAATTTTGGAGAATTGTAAATGCCTTTGAATAATTTAGAATCAAGTCTCTCCTCCTTGGAAGATGACTTGTATGTTTTGGAAAGTGTCATCCTCCTGAGTCTGTACAAGTGAGGAAGATGATTAGCTTATTCAAAATTTGCCTTAATTTTGGATTACTATAGATAAGAAGAGCGGACTGCCCTGTGGGAAATGACAGCAGTGTTATTGCACATATCCAGAATTCTTTACTTCCACCAGGAAATATTTCTAGCGCAAAACAGATTGCAGAAATAATAACCAACAGATATAAGATGAGAAGACCGGTCATCGTCTGGACTGCCGTTTGATAATCCTTCACATTGGTGTTGGCTAAGGTCCCGCTATTTTTCCTTATCTGGCAGTTGTACCATCTGAGGAACCAAGCACTGGTAAAAGTCATCGCTATGGTTAGAACAAAGGGCAGACAATTGAGAATCAGGATGATACTTGTAAATTTCACTCTTCGGCTTCTCTTTTCTTCCATTGTTTCGACGTTCATTGTTGAGTTTTTTCCATTTGGGTTTGGAAGAGATAAAAGTGTTGATAGAAAACTTCCAGAAACAGACACGATCTCCGCCATCAATATCAACCTCCAGACAATGGCGCTAATTCTACTCCTTATCTTTGTGAGAACTCCAGGTCTGGAAGGTATGATCTTCATGAAGTAGAAGAAGCAGAGAGTGCCAGTGAGCCACGCAGCAGATGTAATGGTGTACAAGCTCATGGTGGAGATGAAGTAAAACACAATACTATTGCTGTAGATATACGGCCATAAGTTTATGATGAGGAGGTATGACGACATGAATATGGTGTACAACAGATTGGTGGCATTCAGAGGAATCAAGATCCTGTTCAGTGTAGCAAAATTTGTTTTTTGAAATCCAGTAAAAGAAAGACAAGTGATTATGAAGATACTGGAGGACAAGCCGGTAATGGTCTCCAGAAGAAGTATGACAGTAAAAACCTCCATGTTAGAAATATAGATATAAGGAATTGTATACTGTATGTTATAAACCTTAGAACGTTCAGACTTCTAAGGATGTATCTTCACAAGGTGTTCTGTTGTAGGCTATAAAGACTTTTCAGACCATACCTCCTCCGTGCCGAAATCTTTCCTATGTAAAAATTCTGATCTTCAACTCCAAACCTCAAAACAAACTACCTAAAAAGCTAAGTATAAAGATGAAGATATCTGGATGATGCTCCTGTTCCAGATCTGAGGAAAATGCAGATCTGGGTTAGAGGTCGATGTATCCTCCAACCAAATTAATGGTCACATGCCAACAATTCATGACGTATGACTGGTATTAGCTTTCTGATATTTTCGTAAATGCAAACTCTTCAGATACAGTATCAGGTAACCATTTCATTGCTGCACATTGAACCAATGTTCTCTTTTAGATGTTTAGCCATTATTTTCTCTGTGTTTTTCATAGTTTCAGAGCAAAGTGCAGATTCCATTCTTTGGAAGTTACATGTTTTTTCTTTTTTTTTTTTAGACAGTTACTAACTGGAATCTCATTGGTAAAAATTATGACATCATAACAGATTAAAATTGTAAAAATAATGAAAAAAAATAATTACCTATTTTTTTAACATAGAATCTGATAAAGTTATTTGGGATTATTCCCACTTGTGCTACTATAAAAAATACTCTGTAATTCATTAATAATATAATACCGGTCACTTACCAGTTTTGTTTGGTTTGGTCACTGGAAGATGCTGAAGATGGTCAGTGAAGAGCAGAAAAAGACGAGGATCATTTTTTATAATCTTTGGACTTATGTTTATTATTCTATATTAATACATTGTTCTGCTTTTAGACATAGTTAAAACAATTCAATGATAATCACTTTGTATTTCAATTTCATGCAGTTTGCCAGTCCCTAGGAATGTGAACAGTTTTCAAATCAAGTTGTTCAAATCACCAAAAGAATTCTTGCTGCATTACACATTGCAGAAGATTGCATGAACCACGGAAGGCTGACTGTGATTGATCAGTGATATGGTGTAGCTTGAATTACAACTACACATTGTATTTTCTATTTTTAATGCACTAGAAAGCAAAACCAAGGCAACACGATAGTTTGAAAAAATAAATCTGAAATTAGCATCACAAGGTGTGTTGGTTTGTCATATGCAACTGTACTAAGTTTTTGCATTTTTTGTGAAGAGGGAAATACTTATTTTTTTTTATACAAATGAAGATTCCCTAAAATACAGACATTTATTTTTGCCTACTTCATAAAGTGCATGTCATCAGACAAAGATGGTTCTTGTTTGCAGGTGCTGGCAGTTTGCATGTGTAACTACTCAGCATATAATTTTTTGTCATCTTTAGGAAAATTTTCGAATTTTGTTAAAAAAAAAAGACATATGTATGACTGTTTTAGCACTCCTGTTTTACTTGTCAAATTTAATATCCACACATGCCATATCTATATTGTGGCCTGCTGCCACATTGTGATCTCTGTGCATTGTCCTAATTACACAGTATTTTTGTTACATCATTGTTAGCAGGGGATGAATAATTGTGATTGAAAGATTGTCAAAAATTAATTATATTGTTTTATAAATTGTATGAAAAAAGAAAAAATGACAATGGATAGGGTTGTGTAAAAGAAAAAAAGCATCACATCGTATCTAAGAATATAATAACTACCAACAGAAGAAGAAGCATTGCCGCTACCACTGGCACCAATCATTCGGGAAGAAGTTCTGCCAAACGCAAGGCAAACTTAGCCTCCCTCAGTAAGTGAATTATTGGGGAGAGAGTGGAGGGGAGTATTGTATACATATCATAGTCACAGTAAAATGATGTTACCTCTGACAGTGACACCTTCAGTGTGAGCATTTTCTACAAAATGGTCTCCCTGATCACAGAGAACTAATAGGGATAAGTTTTGGACCATTTTTCAATTAAAAAGAAAGCATGAAAATTTTGCCACTGTTCTGTGCTATTAAACGGCTTGTTGTTTGCTACCAGTTATGATCTTCTTCTATGGTGATGTCATTGGACATTACCAAGATTGCTTTTGCATTAAAGAGTTTAAAATGGCTTTGATACAGTTCCAGGAGACCTCAGAGCGTTACACATCTTTTCAGGGTAAATGGAGTAATATATTCAGCAAATTTATTCACCGTGAGCATAATTTTGGGGAAAAAAATGACAGAACTTGACAAATTCAAATTTGAAAACATTTCTTTGTCTATAATTATTTTGCCTGCATTTCCCATTTTTGTAACATTTGTTAAATATGTAACATTTTTTTACTTTTGTAGCATGTGATTCAGAATAATATAAGAAGTCGACACCATGCATATGTATGTTTCAGGAAATTTACACATGGACAGTTTTCTTTTTCTTTATACATAGTTCTTTACTTTTTTTACAGATTTTTTTAATCTGATTTTCTTTAATAATAAAGAAATATTTATGTTTTGTTTTTTGTTCTTGATGTATGAATTGTATCCTTCACCGCATTTGATTGTTTTGTCAGTCCCTTTTATTGACATGTTTATGTATTTAGCCACATGTATGTTATCCGTTGTTTTTACCTGTGGTTCTCCAGAGGAAGGAGTCGGTGTTACTCTGAAACTCACTGGCATTAAAGTGACCCTGTCAGCTGTTTTGGCCTCTATAAGATGCTGCCACCGCCTCTCAGGGCTTATATTACACCATTCTATAATGCTGTAGATAAGCCCCCGATCTGACCTGCAAGATAAGAAAAATAAGTGTTATTATACTCACCCGGGGGTGGTCTGCTCCGATGGGTGTCCAAGGTCCGGGTCCAGCGCCTCCCATCTTCTTGTGATGACGCCCTCCTGCTTGCTTCATCGCTCCGGGGCCATAGCGCTTCTGTGCAGGCGTACTTATCTGCCCTGTTGAGGGCAGAGCAAAGTTCTGCAGTGCGCAGGCGCTAGGCCTCTCTGACCTTTCCCGGTTGGTCTGCCCTCAACAGGACAGAGAAGTGCGCCTAAGCAGGAGCGCCATGCCGGGGAATGACGATGCAAGCAGTTGGATAGCGTCTCAAGAAGATGGGAGTTGCCGTTCTCGGACCTGTGACACCCATCGGACCGGACCGCTCTGGACTCCCCCCGGGTGAGTATAATAAAACTTAATTTTCTTATCTTTCAGGTCGGACCGGGGGCTTATCTACAGCATTATAGAATGCTATGTATTAGCCCTGAGAGGCGGTGGCCGTATCTTATAGTGGCCAAAAGAGGTGACAGGTCCCTTTAAACCACCATTCCTTCATTTTTTACCTGTGATTGTCTTGAGGAAGGAGTTGGAGGGACTCTGAGATGCGTTAAAAACACGCCACCATTCCTTCATTTTGTCTGGGATCATCTTTGATATTCAGCGACACAGGATACTTCCAGCTCCCCTGCCATCATTTGTACACAATTCTGTGGAAGTTGCAGAAGCTTGAATTCATGCATTTCTCGTGGTTTTGTCACACGCCACCTTTCCATCACTTTTTTCCTCTTTATTGCCTGGATAAGACCCTATTGCGCCTTTGCGTTTTTTCTAGCAGTGTCTCGCCTCATACCCTGCTGCCCCTTGTAGGGTAGTTTGTCGCGGTAAGTCATTTGGTTTAGGTAAACTCTTCCTCTTCTAACGGTGAAGATGTCTGAACTGTCGGAGTTTATTTGTGCGATATTTTTCCTGTTATATTTTTGATTTGCTCTTATGCGTCTTGTACGCACATTGCAGTTTGCATTGATACCAGTGATGACGCAATCTGATGACATTTGATTTGGCGGATCTGCTTGAATTTGGTCAAGAAATTCGATTTGCATTGCAATTTCATGAGATTTATTCTCTAAAAAGCAAATGTGCTTTACTGAATGCTACGGGGTATTTCCAGAACACAAAGCAAAATAAACATAGGCTAAAATGAAACTATAGCAACATATCGAGCTTCCATAATTCATGATGACATCAACACATATTGTACATTTTGTCATTTTATAAAAAAATGTTCTCATTTTTTAATTAATTTCATTTACCACAGATTATGTTGCTACATTATTTTTCTACTTTTCACAGGGTATACATTTCATTGTAATGAGGAGATATGTAGCAGGTCTGCAATAAGCCAAATTATCTCATATAGCTGCATATTAATTAATGGTTGATAACTCTCAGAAGACCCCATAACAACCTTTAATGACAACTGTCTGATGGCAGAAAACATTGAAAGATTTTATGAAATGTCAGGCATAATTTGGAGTTACCGAGTATTAGCACCTATGACATTGCTGGAGATGTGCAGCCTGAGACCCACACAGTGATCCAGCAATAAATGCTAAAATGATTGGAGGAAAACAATGTAGTCATCAAGACATACGTAAAATACAACGTAGATGAGAAGAAGAGATGCTACAGTCCGGGCAGCTCTCCGATGAGTCCTGATCCAAGAATACTCTTCACTGGACATGGTCTTCTTCATCCGATAAGAGTGTTTACAAAGAGACCAAACTATACAGACTGTGGAAACTATGACAATGAATAAAGGAGAAGAGCTGCTAATCCAAAGCAAATATATAATACATGTTGTTGATCTGGAAGGGAGACACTGGGCAGGTTTGATTGCATGATGTGAAGTTGAATGGTAAGACCTTGATGAAGGACCATATCATGGGGGCTGAGCACAATTGATGTGAAAGTTATAAGAAAGGGGAAGAAGCAACCAAACATCAAGTTAAAGATTATATGTGGGTAATGAATTTCAAGCATATGATCAGTCATATTGGGAAGGAAGGTTATCTGTAGAGTCCAGAGAAGTGGTATGTTAATTACAAGGGAGCCTCTGAGGGATCCTATGAGTAGCAGAGGAACACAAGGAGTAAACCAAAGCTTCATCTGGCTGAAGAACTGGCTGGGAAGATTGACCAGTTTCAGGCAGTAGTAGATGGAGAGCCAGGTGGCATGCCAGAAGCTCAGCTCTATCAGGAAATACAGAATTATCAAGTCCACGATGTAGACTTCTTGTACAAACCTCACATAGCTAAAAAAAAGATAGAGGAAACCATCAAGAGTGATGGAGCACTGAAGCAGGAGATGAGTTACCGTTGTGGAGAAGAGAATGTAACCGGCAGGTTGATGCTTCTGGCTCCAGGTTCTGCAGTATACGGTGATTATTGATGAGTTCATTGAGAGTCCAGAGATCAGTGTCGTGACTAAAATGATTGTCTTGATGATCTTTACCGACAGCAGCATGATGGCATGAAGGATGGTGTCAGGAGGATGATGGATGAAGGAGTGGCGGGCGCCAGCAGAAAAATCAGCAGAACACATAATTGATGCAAATCTGAAGAATATCTTGTTTCTGTTTGTACTTTTTTTTCTGTTTCTTCAAAGCAGTAAAATGATGTCCGTAAGAAATGACTGAAACGATGAAACGTACCTTCAATATCAGCAATGACCGATGTACATTCTGTGCTTACCAAAATTTCTACAGTCTAAAACATAATTCATAAACGTTTCTACTAAACTTTATTGTTAATGTTCATGTGGAGCTCAGTTTCGTAAAGTATGATTGTTCTAAGTAGAGATAAAAACAGACAGGAGCTTCACAGAGGTAGCAAATGAGTGGTAGAATGAGGGAAAACACTCAGTTATGATGTGCTCACCTTGTCAGGTTGTGCTAGGAAAGGCACAAAACTACTGAGAACCTGAAAAACAGAGGCTGCTTCTCCTCGGGAAGCCAGCTGGACAGAGATACCACTGGTGTGGTCAATGAGCATGAGGTAGGAGAAAAGCCGGTCTACGGAGTCGCCAACCCATGGATACAATGTGTCAGGTATCTTCCAAAGACAGGTGTACAAGGATTGTTGTTAGAAGGAAAAAGGGGTTTATTGTTTAAAATGATTGAACATTTCGAAAACATCCGCCAATCAATTAAAACAGTAAATCCCTTTATCCTCCCAACAACGATCATGTCTACCACTGTCTTTGGGTGATACCTGACACATTGTATCCACGGCTTGGTGCCTCCATAGATGGACTTTTCTCCACATCGTGGTAAAGTAGGAATGTCATATAGCAGAAGGAAAGAGTGGAAGTCATTCACCAGTGAGCAATACTGTACAAAGTCGTGAATCAGAGGTCGTAAAACACAACTCTTACACGGTACAAATATGACCATACAGAGAAGTGTGCTGACATACTGAAAACATCTATTATATGGTACTGTACGTCACTCCGTGAGAGCTGCGGTGCCTGAGTAGGGATCAAGTCTCTACTCTGGCGCTTGTACAAATGTACCCGTTACCTTTCTTGGCTTCACTTATTTGGAGATGTTTGTCACAAGATAACAGGCTTTGAAAACAAATGGTTTGGTGATTAGAGATGAGTAAATTGATTTTAAATCTAAAATTTTCCCACAAATTTTTTAAAAATTTGATTCACTAGACTCCAGAAAATGGGGAATAGAAGGGTTAAAATAAAAAAAAAAAAGGTTTTCTCACCACTCCTCAGAGAACGTTTCCACTATATCAACACCTTTCTGGTCATTCAGTCAATCTGAGGCCAACGTTAGGCCTCACGTGGGACCATATGGAATCAAGCTGACATCTCAGAATGACTTTGTGCCCTGAAATGGAGGAAGAACTAATGATCTAAAGATCAGATACTGGTGTGGAGGACTGGAGAGCTATGAAGGCGGCAGCAGAGGCAGCATAAGGACAGGTGACGAAAGGTGAGCGTAGAGGGGTTTTTATTTTAACTCATTCCTCACTGAATTTGCATTTATTCAGAATAAATCAAATTTTGGAGCCTTCCCTTATCTGTGTCAGTGATGCTCAGTCAGAAGATGCATGTGCGATATTTGTCTATGACGAGTTGTAGACTTTTAAGAGTTTTTTGAGCATGTGCTGACGTTCTGATATGAGAAAACAAATTTAATGTGAAGGTAAGAGTAGAGCTGAGCGGATATGACAAAATTTGAATTCACCAAAAGAAAAAGACCCGGCAACACTCCTCATTGAAACGCAAAGACCCAGTTCCAATTCCATTTCCTCACTGTCGAGACAAAGGGCCCGATTCATCATAACTCTCATGCCAGAATTATGGTGTAAAGGCTCTGAGGTGGGATGCCACAGCTCGTCTAATTCATGGTGACTTGTGGTGTTCTGTCTGACCGATATCTCAGTCCAGCATCTGACAAGAGTGAGACATCTGGCCCAGCGCATGGAGGCACCAACCACGTGTCAGACATTCCAGACTCACAAAGAGGCATGCACCTCCTCACGAATCAGGAGCATCTGACTCCACGCCCCTAATCAAAACTGGCGTGAGCAATGCCGGCCTTCATGACATAATGGTAGTCAGCATACTTATTCTACTCAATATTACAAGGTTTTTCCCATGAACAAAAGTTCATTTTAATCAATAGATCTTGGAACAATTATAATTTCCACAATTGAATGTGATAAATAAAATGTTCCTGTGCTGAGATTATCTTATAAATGTGCCCCTGTTGTACTGTGTAATGGTCGTGTCCGACCATACAGGAACATGGTCTGATCATACCAAATCTCCTGGGCAGTGCAGTCATGGTCTATTATGTGGTCCCTCGGGAAATTTAATTCCTCACCTCTACCTTAAAGCATACCTGACCTATCACACAAAACTTGTAACTTGTAGAACAACATAGTTAGGCTATGCTCATCTCACACAAATAGTGAAAATGGATTTTGGTGCATGACTAGTCTAATATGTCCAAGGAAAGTCCCTATTCTCATGCTCTGTATTTTCACCATCAATATTTCAAAGAGTACGGTTCCTCTTCAGCAGTATTCTGCCAGCACTATAGCTGCTGGAATTTATTTTACTGGATTCCAGCACATATTGCTTCTGCCAGCCAGTGTTTTTGTCTGAACTGATATAAACGGTTACCTCTATGTTAAGCATGTATGTGTGTCGACCCGCCACCACAATTGTGGGTTACCAGGGCAATGGGGTACTCAGAGCCGAGCCCATGGAAGTCTATGGGGATTTGTCACAGGTAGCGGTGGCTCGGTCTGTGGCCCTGGCGGTCTGGCGTATGTTGGGGGAATATTTACAGGGGATAGATTTATATACAGTTCGTGACGCCACCTGTAGTCTTCTGGTAATTTGTACCAGCGCTGCTGCAGATCTCTGAGGGGATGGTAAGGCAGCTAGATGTCGGGTCCCCTACAGGTGGGACTCTTCCCTCAGGTCGGTAGTTAGGTAGGGATTGTGCAGGCATGCAAATAAATAACTCAGTCTCACACCGTCAGCGTCTTTCCGTACCTTTACTTGCAAGATGGTAAGGCAGGTCCCAGGGAGGCTGATGGGGTTGATGGAGGATGAGCTTTGAGGCAACGGTTAAGCAAATTAGGGGCCTCCTTTACTGTCCAATGATGATGAGTACAACCAGCCTGCAGCGTAGTTCCCTCTATAATTCCAGCTATTCCAAAGCTGTTCTGCCGGTCAGTTTTTGTGGTCGGAGCCTTCCTGTGAGAGAGTTGGATTCCTATCTTGCTGATCAGGCTCAAAGTCTTCACTCCCCCTGACCCCAGTTACGTACTGACTATTTGGGGCTGTTTGCTGCGACCTAAGGTCCGGTAAATCTCTGGTTTTCTTACCACTATGCTTGAAGCTAATAGTGATCCTTCGGTCCCCAGTGACCGGTAGCAATGTGCAGGACTTCTCCAAGCCAAAAGCACTTTTTAAATATTCCTTCCACTTTGCCCTTCGATTTGCTCGACTCTTAAGAGATATCTCAGTCTGTCTTCCAGTGGGGCACAGCTCTGACTAGGCTGAGGTGAACTAGACCACCTGTACTAGCCTCCACTTTCTGAACTGCTAACAGGCTCAGACTGGACACGTCTACTCTGTCCAAGGACAGGAAACTGACTGAATGAATCACTCCCCTCCACACCCCTGCTGGGTGTGTCCGAAGTGTACGTGATGTTATGAAGAGCCCTTAACTGTTACCTCTCCACTCATCCTCCTGGTATTGTGTACCAGGGCTACACATTCCCCCATGGTAAACGACAGCACTCCCGGGCTGTAAAATACAAAGAGACATTTTGTTTATGCATTTAACATCAACAATAAACATTAATTCGTCCCATCCGGGAGGTGAGGATGTCTTGAACGTTGCAAACAATAACATTGAATATAGAAAAATACAAAAGTATTAAGGCATCAAAACATTCAATAAATACACAGTATTCTTGTGAAGGACCCGCACCAAACCTTCAACGTGGGTCCTGGGTGGGCTGCAGGACATCCGAATGCAGACCTCACTCAGTGCCACACCACACGGGTTTTGTATTCAGAGGTAAGTCAAGGCTTCATGTGAAACCATTAAAAGGCACCTTAGTGCAACTATTTACAAGATACAGTTTTTGGGCTGGCTCAGTCCTCAGCCTCTGAGTCCATTATAAGACATAATAGGGAAAAACACATATATATATATAGACTTTTTACAGTATTCACATTAATTCGTTATAATTACTGCTGATATCTAATAGGTAACTTCCCTTTGGTGGTTCGCTCTGATCTACGTGGTGTAGCTTCAGGTATATCAAGTTGCGATCTGTCTGCACTGCGTAACGGCAAACTATAGAACTGCCTCAATCTTTCTATGGATCTGGCAAGCGTACTGATGGCTGGGCGGTGTGAGTCAGCTTCACCAGGGGATCCCATAGTATGGGGCGCTGCTTCAGATGATCCTTCTTGAGGTTCCACAGGTTGAGGTGTTGCTGGAATGGGTAACTCCTGAACGGGCTCGACTGGCACCACGGGCACAACTGGAGGTAAAACTTCCTCTTGTGGCTGATAAAACTGCAACACTGGAATTATCACAGCATCTCCCAGTCGGGGCCAATCCGCAGGAAAATCTCCCAGATCGGTGTGTATGACCTCTTCTTTCCTTTCTTTTTGATTGATGACAGGGTTCTTGTCACAACGCTTTAAGGGTTCTGGACACAATTTCAAATGGTCTCTGGACACAGTGGTTATTGTTCTTCCTCCGTCCTTACTGATGATACAAACTTTTCTGTTGTCATATTTAGAATCTTGTACGACGTAGGGTTCTTGCTCCCACTGGTTATCCAATTTGTGCATCTTCCTTTTTCTTTTTAATACTACCTCTCCAGGCATCAAAGGCTTGGCAGGAGCATTTCGGTTGTAAACATCTTCCTGTTTCTCCCGTGCCTTGTTGAGACTTTCCTCTACACAGATTTGTACTCTTCTGTATTGCTCTTGCCGATTGATGTCCCAGTTTTCAACGGCGTCGTCTGCCTCCGGTTCTACCACTCCAAGTTCTAGATCCATTGGTAGTCTTCCGGGCCTTGCTCTCATAAGATAGGCTGGAGTGCAGTTAGTGGAACTGACAGGTATATGGTTATACAAATCAACCAAATCAGGTAGTAAATCCGGCCATCGATTCCTGTCTTCCAACGGTATGGATCTCAACAAATCAAGGACAATATGGTTCATTTTTTCGCAAAGACCGTTGGTTTGAGGGTGATATGGTGTTGTTCTTATTTTCTTGCACCCGTACATGTGACAGAATTCCTTGAATAAATCAGCTTCGAAAGCAGGTCCCTGATCGGTTAATACTTGCTCCGGATACCCATGCGGTCTGCAGAAGCTTGCTTGAAAGGTTTTCGCGGCCGTCACTGCGGTCTGGTCCTTAACTGGAACAACCACCAGAAATCTGGAGTAATGGTCCACCATGGTCAAGGCGTATGAGTATCCAGATCTACTTGGCGACAATTTGACGTGGTCCAGGGCCACAATCTCCAGAGGACGAGTCGTCCGGATAGGTTGCAGGGGGGCCTTCTGACTACCGTAGTCCTTTCTTCTGAGACCACAGGGTCCACAGTTCCGACACCACCTCTCGATGGAGCTGCGCATCCCTACCCAGTAGAACCGGCATCTCAACAGGGTCTCCAGCTTTCTCCAGCCAAAGTGTCCTGCTTGATCGTGGTATGCTTCCAACACCATTGGGACGTCTGCCTTGGGGACCACGATTTGCCAGACCATCTCATGGGTTCTGGGGTTGACGTATCTCCTGCACAACTTCTCACGGTATAGGAACAACCTGCTTTTCTCGTTCCACAGGAGCTTTGCTGACATAGGTGCTTCCTTTTCCAAAGAGGAGCCTTCCTGTCTTAACAACTCCTTGATGCGGCTGACCACTGGATCACTGTCCTGAGTCTCTTTCCAGCTGTGATGGGGTAAAGGATTTAATGTTGCACCATACTGCTTTCTGTGGACTCGATGCTCGTGGACTACCCCATTTCGATGGAACGCAGGTAGCTCAATTTCTTCCAGGTCATCCGATTCCTCTTCCGTATCAGAGTCATGCGGCATTCGGGACAACGCATCAGCATTAGCATTCTTTCGACCTGCCCGGTACTTGATAGTAAACTGGTAATTGGACAACCGAGCCATCCAACGCTGCTCCATGGCGCCCAGCTTGGCGGTTTCCAGGTGCGTTAACGGGTTGTTGTCTGTGTACGCCGTGAACTTATTGGAGGCCAGATAGTGCTTAAATCTTTCAGTAATGGCCCAGACCAGCGCCAGAAACTCCAGCTTGAAGCTGCTATAATTTTCCGGATTCCTTTCAGTTGGCCTGAGTTTTCTGCTGGCATATGCGATGACTTTTTCTTGGCCATTCTGCTTCTGACTGAGAACTGCTCCCAAACCTTCATTACTGGCGTCGGTGTACAACAGGAACGGTTGGCTGTAATCAGGATAGGTTAAGATCTCATCACCTGTCAGGATCTCTTTCATCTTTTGGAATGCTTCAGCCTGTTCTTTACCCCAATTAAAGGGAAGGTTTCTGCTCTTTAGGGATTGTCCTACTAGGAGGTCCTGTAAAGGAGCTGCCTTCTTCGTGTAATCTTTCACGAATCTCCTGTAGTAACCCGTTAGTCCCAGGAACTGTCGCACTTCCTTAAGGTTCTTCGGCTCCGGCCACTTCTGGATGGCAGTGACTTTCTCTGGGTCCGGCGCTACTCCTTCCGAACTGACAATGTGCCCCAAGTATTGTACCTTCTGTTTGAGTAGATGGCATTTTGAGGGTTTCAACTTCATCCCGTACCTGGACAGGGACTCGAATACTTCTGCCAGGTGTTTCAGATGGTCCTCATATGTCTTGGAATACACGATAACGTCGTCTAGGTATAGCAGCACGGTTTCAAAATTGAGATGTCCCAGATAATTTTCCATCACTCTCTGAAATGTTCCTGGGGCACTGCTGAGCCCAAACGGCATTCTGTCGAACTCACAGAGCCCCATTGGGGTGGTGAAAGCCGTTTTCTCACGATCCTCCTCAGCCACAGCCACTTGCCAGTAACCACTAGTCAGATCAAGGGTAGAAAAGTAGTTAGCCGTTTTCAGAGCAGCTAATGATTCCTCTATACGTGGTAACGGGTATGCATCCTTGTGTGTTATGCGGTTCACCTGCCTGTAATCCACACACATTCTCATACTACCATCTTTCTTTTTAACCAGAACTAGAGGGGCTGCCCAGGGGCTACAACTATCCCTTATCACCCCGGCTTTCTTCATATCATTCAACATTTCTTTAGCCTTCTGATAATGAGCTGGAGGTATGGGCCTATACCGCTCTTTGATGGGAGGATGACTGCCTGTAGGGATATGATGTTGTACTCCCTTAATTATCCCAAAATCAAGTGGATTTTTGCTAAACACTTGGGCGTACTCTTGCACCACCCGTAATACCCCTTGCTTCTGGTGAGCGGGAGTGGTGTCCGTCCCAACATGGAGTTGCTGACACCACTCCGCCACCTGAGTTGCTGGGTCATTGTCCTCCGCTATTTGACAGGAGTCTAAGGACTCAGCCGGGAGAATAGAATTATTATCAACAGCATGTAGTTTAGCAATGGTTGCATAACGGGGTAAATTTACCTCATCATCTCCCCAATTGAGAAGCCGTACCGGTACTCTTCCATTCACCACCTCTACTACTCCTCTAGCAGTCATAAGTGTAGGTCTATGTTCTGAATGGTGGGATTCTACTACAGCTTGGTAATTCTGTCCTCTCAGACCTATGGCCGCCCTGCACCAAATGATCATTTCACTCATTGGGGGTATCACAATAGGATCCGAGTCAGTGACCCGTACATTACCAATTTCGCCGTCTGTAAGCTTCGCTTGCTGCTGACACACCAGGGCCCGGATCTCTCTTTGGATTACTCCTTTCTGCCTTGGTCGGGCAATCTCAGCGAGCTGTTGGAGCAAGAACACAACTTCTCCCAAACAATTACTGATAATGTTAGTACCCAAAATTATATTTAAACCGTTCTCCTCATTTACAGTCTTTACTACCAGAAGCCCCTGGTCTTTCAACTCCTCTCTGCCCACCTTTACATCTACACATTTTGTCCCAAGTACTTCTACAGGAAGACCATTAGAAGCATACACGGTAAAGTCAAGGCTCGGGGGTTTAAGACTGTCCATTGACCAGTACTTGGTATATAGGGCATCAGGTATTAGGGTCACCTGCGACCCAGTGTCTAACAATGCCGGAACAGCAATACCATCTAGAATAATAGACAGGTAGGGTCGCCCGCCCACATACCTGCGGTTCCAGTCTAGGGGGCCTGACGGGTATTCTCCTGGGTGTTGGCCCTTGGACCCAGGTTCTGCCCGTTTAAAGGACACTGTGGAGACAGATGACCTTTCCGGTTGCAGCGATAACAGATGATCTCTCGACGAGGAGGGTGTTGATCAGAGGTCGCTCCTGGGGGTGGCGTTGTCCTCCTCCGGGGGGGCGACGTCTTCTTTCTTCTCCGGTGCATCCACGGAACATCTTCTGGGCAGTCAGCTAACAAGATCTTCCCTTCCTCCTCTTTCCGCAGCTGCAGGGCACTCATCACAGCAGCCAGATTTTTAGTCAGCTGGCGCACCTCTGAGCGCAGACAGTCCAATTCACTAGGAGGTGTCACCGGCGTCTTGGCTTCGGCCACTAGCGGGGAAAAGGGGTTTTCTGCCGGTTCCAGAGTGACTTCACCCCGATGATGTTGGGTTGCCACCGCAGGTTTGCCCAGGGGCCGCAGCCCTTTTATTGCCATGTCTTTTAGGGCATCAAAGGTAGCATCCGGATGGTCTAAGGACCACCAATTTACAGTTCTGCGTTCCTCTGGGATCTCAATCCCTGTATAAATTGTTCTTTCAGCATTTTATTCTCGTCGATAGCATTTAAATTGTTAATTTGCTTGAGGGCTCTCAGGGCTCCCTGTAGTCGGCAAGCGTAGTCCCGGATGCTGTCACCTGGCTGTTGTGAACAGTGATAGAAGGCCATCCGGAGATCCGTTTCTGTGCGGTCTTCAAATATGGCATGTAGCTTAAGGAAGATCGCAGGTACCGACTCCTGATCAACGGTATCCCAAGTCTCCACTTCCCTCTCAGCAGCGCCAGTTAGCTGCCCTATTAGCACAGCAGCTTTCTGTCTCTCAGGCATGGAGTACATTTCTAGGATGCTGCATAACTTCCGCTTGAAGCCTGCTAATGTGCCTGGCTCACCGCTGTACTGGGGAAGCCATTTTGCCCCAGGCATATATGTCAGCGTTAGTGGCATGATCGGGACTACCGGACTGGGTGCTGGGCCTGCACCCCCATCTGGCGCTACAATACCAGACGGTGCGCGATTGGGGACTCCGGCTGGGGCCGCACTGTCAGCCGGTTGTTGTGACATCTTAGCGCCCCCTTGGTTAAACGGAGCCTACCGGTTTCAGACGCTGCTATTTCACAGGCACCGCAGTGGGAACAGGACCTTCGTCGCAGGCGCTCTGATGTCAGAGCGTTCACTTCCTGTTGCAGGACCTGCCGCTGAGTCAGAGCCGGGGGCGTGTCCAAGACTCTGCGCGCTCTTTCAGGTACGCCCACCTTCTTCTCCAGCGCCTTAGGGCGCGAATCTGGCGGCAAATATGGCGGTATTTGGCGCCAAACAACAGCAACAGTCTTTTTCACCAAAACACTCCACAGGCACACAGGGCTCGCAATGCTGCAAGTTTCGTATCCTGTTCGTGACGCCAAAGTTTTTGTGTCGACCCGCCACCACAATTGTGGGTTACCAGGGTAATGGGGTACTCAGAGCCGAGCCCATGGAAGTCTATGGGGATTTGTCACAGGTAGCGGTGGCTCGGTCTGTGGCCCTGGCGGTCTGGCGTATGTTGGGGGAATATTTACAGGGGATAGATTTATATACAGTTCGTGACGCCACCTGTAGTCTTCTGGTAATTTGTACCAGCGCTGCTGCAGATCTCTGAGGGGATGGTAAGGCAGCTAGATGTCGGGTCCCCTACAGGTGGGACTCTTCCCTCAGGTCGGTAGTTAGGTAGGGATTGTGCAGGCATGCAAATAAATAACTCAGTCTCACACCGTCAGCGTCTTTCCGTACCTTTACTTGCAAGATGGTAAGGCAGGTCCCAGGGAGGCTGATGGGGTTGATGGAGGATGAGCTTTGAGGCAACGGTTAAGCAAATTAGGGGCCTCCTTTACTGTCCAATGATGATGAGTACAACCAGCCTGCAGCGTAGTTCCCTCTATAATTCCAGCTATTCCAAAGCTGTTCTGCCCGGTCAGTTTTTGTGGTCGGAGCCTTCCTGTGAGAGAGTTGGATTCCTATCTTGCTGATCAGGCTCAAAGTCTTCACTCCCCCTGACCCAGTTACGTACTGACTATTTGGGGCTGTTTGCCGCGACCTAAGGTCCGGTAAATCTCTGGTTTTCTTACCACTATGCTTGAAGCTAATAGTGATCCTTCGGTCCCCAGTGACCGGTAGCAATGTGCAGGACTTCTCCAAGCCAAAAGCACTTTTTAAATATTCCTTCCACTTTGCCCTTCGATTTGCTCGACTCTTAAGAGATATCTCAGTCTGTCTTCCAGTGGGGCACAGCTCTGACTAGGCTGAGGTGAACTAGACCACCTGTACTAGCCTCCACTTTCTGAACTGCTAACAGGCTCAGACTGGACACGTCTACTCTGTCCAAGGACAGGAAACTGACTGAATGAATCACTCCCCTCCACACCCCTGCTGGGTGTGTCCGAAGTGTACGTGATGTTATGAAGAGCCCTTAACTGTTACCTCTCCACTCATCCTCTTGGTATTGTGTACCAGGGCTACACATATGTAGCTTGATAGGAGGGCAGCAGCAGAGACAAAAACCCTTTTCCAACTTCCTGTAGGGACTGATCTAACCTCACTTCCTGTAGAGATGAAGATCCTCCCCACGTCCTGTCCTACCTTCATGTAGAGAGCTCCATCTCCAGGTCCTGTAATCTCAGATCCAGTGCTGCTAGAGATAGATCACACTTGACAAAATAGCAGAAATGCAGACAGAAGGAGCACACCCAGAGGCAGGCATTTTCATTTATTTTTGGAAATAAGACAACATAATTGTGCGATAATGTAATTTGTAGATCGTCTTTTTAGCTTATCATTCATGAATGGCGTCACATTGTCTGAACGTACACTGACATTTTATATTTCCAAATATATTGTGGAAAATTTCAGCAGATGGAGACGGACTTGCAGGGAAATGATCAAGTATCAGGTGATGGAGGCCTGGAACGCAGAACCCTGATCAGATATCATCCAGCTATAAAACGCAGACTGCAGGTATATTAGCTTGCAGTGATTAGAAGGATCAGACAGAGCTGTAGTCTTCTTCTTTCTGAGAATACTCAAGATTTTCATTGTGGTTGAGGATTGATCACAGTCTGAAGATCATGAGGTCTGAACTGAAGATTGCACGATTTATTCTTATGGTCATCACTGGGGTCTGCGGGACCTTCCTTAACTCTTCTATTGTTGCCCTGAATTTGAGATTCTGGAGAGACACGACTACATCGGGGGGCTACAAGAAAATTCTGATTAGCATCGGACTCATAAACATCCTCTTCCAAGGAAGCTTGGTCTTTGATATCATTTGTGAGACTTTCAATTATTATTTGTTGAATGAAAGCCTTCTTTTATTTCTCTTAGCTTTCGAACTGACTTTCATGAATGTGAATGTTTGGAACACCACCTGGCTCTCCATGTTCTGCTTTGTTCGGCTGGTTAATTCCAACCACCGGGTTTTACGTTGGATAAAAACAAAGTTTATTGCTTTCCTTCGTTATCTCATGGTTGGGTCAGTCTTAGTCTCTGCCACCATTCATTCTCAATTACTCTGGACAACTACGCTGCAAAGTTATCAAAACCTAACTGACTACCAAAACATGTCCGGTCTAAAAATTATTTTTGACCATTACTACATAATCTTCTCCATACTATTTGGCTTTATTTTTCCTTGCTGTGTGACTTGTGTCTCTATTGGGTTTAGTGTCACTGCTTTGATGAGACACATCTGGAGGATGGGGTCCAGTGACTCTAACCTATCATCTGACCAACTACAAGGACATTACCAGGCGATCAGGACAATGGTCATACGGGTTCTCTTTGACTTGTTATTCTCTGTTCTATCAGTTCTAGTCCTTTCAGACCCATTTATCATTAATTCATCTGTACTCTCTGTCTTGTGGCTGAAAATGTTGATGTATCCAACTTCTCAGGCTTTGCTTCTAATCCTTGGAAATCCCAAATTGAAGAGTGCAGTGTATGGACTTATAAAGACGTTAATATAACTATTTTGCCTTTTCTCCTATGATGGTGCCCTGTCCCTTTTATATTGATTGTTGTTTCATTTAATGGTAACCTGTCCGTTATTTCATGGTGCCCAAACCATCCGCACCAGGAATTAGATATCACTATTATGGTATGTTACTCTCTGAAATGTTGGAACGCTTCTGCTCAGCTTCTCCTTCCCTGCATCGTGCTGTCCACAAATCGTACAACGTGACAGGTCCCCTTTACCATCGGGCTGCTCTTATTTAGGATTATGGACTGCAGAGAAGAATACAGAATGATAATTATCCGGGCACGTGTTCCCAGGAAATGTCCAATGCGTAAATAACTCACCAATATCTTTTTGACTGCACTGCAGAACATTAAGAGTTGTTCCACCTTCTATAGTCCGGAGCGCCGCTGCCAGCTGACTTCCTGCTTCCTGGTGGTTGCTGCTCTCCTGACTGACAAAAGACATGAGTGACATCAGAAGATCCCACTATTTATGGAGGTACAACAAAGTTCTCTCTCTCATTTGTCTCATAAACAAACTTTTCCAAAGAAGCTTCATCTTTGATTCCACCTTTTCGACATTTAATCTAGATTTTCTGGACAAACATCTTTCATTTTCTATAAGTCTCAAATTCACTGTCACTGTACTTAGTATTTGGAGCACGACCCGGCTCGCCATATTCTGCTGTGGTCGGCTGGTTAATTAGTGTTTTATACTTAAGATAAAAGTTCATGACTTTTCTTCCTTATCTCACAGTTTGGTCAATCTAGGCCTTGGCCATCGTTAGTTTTCCAGCCGCTTAGACCACCATTATGATGACTGCTCGGAATCTGATTATCCAATGTCAGGTCAAACAATTATTTTTTACTATTACACCATCATTTTCTGTGCACTATTTGGCTTCATTAATCCCTTCTTTATGACTCGTGTCTCTGTTGAGTTCTTTGTCACTAATTTGTTAAAGGAGTTGTATCAAGTTTGGAAACTACAGCTTCCCAATTGGACCCAATTGCCGGGGTTTCCGCCCATTGACACCACCACCAATCCTGAAAACTAAGACTCTGAAAATCTCCTTGTGAATGGAGTGATGGTCGATCATTATCAATGGGAGTGCAGAAGACCATCTGAACTCTGGCCCTGGACTATCTCAGGGGTCCCCTTGTAAAGGAATAGATGACAGGTCCTCTTTAATCTTACATCTGTGCTGAGTCAGTAGTTGAGTGGTAGTGGTTTGCCATCCTAAGGACCGGGGTCACACGTTCACCATGGGGTTAGAGCTTTAGGCATCTATTGTACAGCACTCACGACCATTGGGATTCTGTGCTGGGAGATGGTAACTCCTCTGTGGACCACGGCAGCACTCAGGGGACAATAGACAGTCATCTAGGCATGACAGATTCTGTGCTGTGATTATACTGTAAGTAATAATGTTGTCCAGCAAATAAAGAGTGTGTCCTAAATCAAAATATTGACATCACTTGTGACATGGATATTCAGTGACATTGCATACTTTATGGGTTTGTTTCATCAAAACCTTTACTCTAGTATTGCGGCATGAAAAGTTTTTAAAAGTTTACCAAATGTTGGTGAAACTCGAGGTTATGCTAAATGTTGTGATTTTTGGTGTTCTCACGCAATTTTTGCCCAGCTCCAACAGAACTGGGATGGGGGCATGGCAACCATTGCTTGAGTCTTAATCTTAAGATCTGGAGTAGGATTTGTGGCGGGACGCCCACTGGGGCACAGGCCACTCATCTGACAATCCTGATTCATGAAGAAGAATACGCGTGACTCCAGCACATCTCCTCATCAACACCAGCGTGAACAATGGCAGTCTTGATGAATCGGGCCCCATATGTTATATAAGTATAGGAATAATTCTATGTAAAAACCAGACTGATGGCCATGGACTTCATTATGGAAAAGGTGAGAGTGACTCTATGGTTTGCATTTCATTTCCTTTCTATCCTCCTTGTTACAGATGTGTGTCAGTGGAAATTGTAGATGGCAGGAACTTGCATGAACACAAATTCTGGTCTTTCATATAATTTATCTTGTCAGAGAGATAAAAAGTACCAATCATCATGACCCTTCCCTCTACAGAACTTATGTGAGGAGGAGACGGATGAAGGCAAGACTCTGCAGATGTTACCAGAAGCCATTAATAGGCATGAGCAGAATGGACACATGGATGTGATCACATATGGATTGTCACTGGTCATACAATAATATGAGACCATTCACATTATTCTGGAAAAAAAACTTTTTGAGTGAAGAAAGGAAGTAAATAATATTACGATGGATATTGACGTCTTGTCCTCTGTCATCGTTTTATCCCTGGAGTTAACAGCAGGAATGTTTCGTAATGTCTTTGTTGTATTCAGCATCTTCTATGACTTCTACAGAGAGAAAAACATGAACGACAGTAATAGAATTGTGTTGTGCATTTGTGCCTCGAATGTGAATTATAACGTTCTGATAGCCGCAGGCATCGTGGATGAGTATATTGGTCTTCACACCTCATACACATATGACCCGTCTTACGTGTACATCACGTTACTACTCTACTGCGTTGGCTCGTGTGTGTGGCTTTCTGCCGGCCTTGGATTCTTCTATTTTATAAAGATATCTCAGGTCAGACTTCTTTCTTGGGTGAAGTTCCGCATCAGCTCCATTGTTCCTTAGATGCTGTTGATCCTTGAGGTTGTGTCCCTCACCATCAGCTTCGTCAGCAGTTTACTGATCCTTCCTCATCAGATCAGATCTCGAAACATCACGGATAGTCCTCCGTCATGACGGTGCTAGCAGAGAACAAAGGAGGACTTATTAACGCTGCTGTAGCAACTACTTCCATACCTGTGGTGGTAATACTGATCTCCACCATCTCACCATCTGCACTGTATGGACCCTGAAATGACACAGTCTGAAGATGAAGAGAGGTATGGAAACAGTGGACAAAAGATGCTTGACGCCATATGAGAGGGTGGTTTGTAGAGTGACTTATTTCCTTCTTTTCTACCTGGCCTTTTACTCTCTGATAGTGAATTTTTATTTTTCTATTGTTGCACAAGTTGAGTCAGGATTTTGGTTAACGCTCATGCTGATGTCGTCCTTCGCCCCTGTTCAGTCTATCCTAATGATTCTTGGTAATCCCAGACTTAAAGATGCGTGGAAGGAGATGTTACGTTGTCATGACTTAGTCAAGTTGTTCCATAGCGGTAGTGATGGAACAACGTGAGCCGGTTCTTTGGTACTTGGTCGTGTGGTGGTGATTTTATCAACTCAGAATCTCAAGAAATGTTATACTCAGCAACACTAGTGATACATTTGTCAGCGCTAGGGACATCTTCTGGAATAAATAGATCCATTAGGACAAAGAATTGTGGCGCATAATGTATATGGAGTAGTAACTAATGGAGACAAGGTTTAGATGAAAAAGTGACCAGAATATACAAATATACAAATTGCTTCTTCAGATTGGAGGAGGACCAGACCTATAACGCCACCTATTGGATGTAACAATCCTAAAAACCATCAACCCTTTAATGAGCCTTGTCACATGACTTAGGATAAGAAGAAGCCAAACCCGACGCTCCCTTTACAGACACGTTTTCAGATGTTTTCCCCTCATCAGTAAATGGTTTTTATTATTATGTATTTTAGACTTTTTCTGAGCCTTGTCTGACAAGGGGGCATTTTTTATTCAGAAGGGGAGTCACTTAACAAGCTGCACCACGAAACAAAAATTCATCCAAAAAGTTTGTCACAACTTTCAGGTACAAAGTAAGCCAAAGAGGCAAAAGAAGAAACGCCTATTTGAAATCCTAAGATCCATTGGTATGCATTTGGCAGAATATAAGACTTTCTCCTCTAGCTGTGTCCTCTCTAATTGGACATTATTGATAAATCTTACCCATTTTATTTTGTATGACATATTTCTTGTTGATTATTGTATCAAACATTTTTATTCTTCCAGCTCAATATTCTTAAAGAGGTTGTCCACTACTGCTACATTGATGGTTTATCCTTAGGTCACTGGAGCAGAAGTCGCCAGCTCCTGCGCAGAAGATCCCTGAATGCAATAGCCATAGAGGGGAGAAAAAAGTACGGATTGTGGAGGGAGTGCAGGGCGCAGGTGCGAGATTCCGGCTCCACAACTGACGTGCATGAGATGGGGGTGATATTAAAATGAAGACGGGAAGAAGGGAATTCTTACAGCACCGCAAGCCCCGGAGCCTGAAACAAATCATTAGAATAAAAACAGAATATAACCTTTCTCAGCAACAAGACCATTAATATGAGGCAGACAGGTAGGAGCAGTGTAACATTTCTATCACCTGTATGCCCATATTAATAGGTCATACACATCCCGGGGAAAAGAATGTAACAAGACCATTAATATGAGCACTGGCGGACAAAGTCAGAAAAGGGCCCATGTGCAAGAACAATACATGGGCCCTTTGCATCCCAAAATCTCCTAAAAATGCTAAATTGCACCTGCTTTGGAGGTATAAATGGGCCCCCTCACCTTTTGGACCCCTGTGCGGCTGCACAGGTTGCACCAATGATATGTCCGCCCCTGAATATGAGGCAGACAGGTAGGACCAGTGTAACATTTCTATCACCTGTATGCCCATATTAATAGGTCATACACATACTGGGTGACAGAATGTAACAAGACCATTAATAAGAGGCAGACAGGTAGGACTGGTGTAACATTTCTATCACCTGTATGCCCATATTAATAGGTCATACATGTCCCGGGGAAAAGAATGTTATAAGACCATTAATATGAGGATACAGGTAGGACTGGTGTAACATTTCTATCGCCCATATGCCCATATTAATAGGACATATACATCCCGGGATGGGACAGATTCTCTTTAAAGGGAATCTGTCAAATCTCACCAGGTTTTTGCCACCTATTCTAAGAGCAGTATAATGTAGAAACAGAGACCCTGATTCCAGTGATGCAGGGCTGCTTGCTGTAGTTTTGATAAAACCATATTAATTTTAGCATATTTTACAGGATCACTGATTGCGTTTCACCCCTCCATGCCTTCAGGGATGTCCTGGTTCCCATACTTGGTAATCATAAGCTGTGCCTTACTTTTTATAGGATATTTTGCTGTTTCCCACCATTGGATCGCACTCGTAATGGGTTTTCTGAGACTTTATACACAGATCATTTACTGTTATATTATAATATGTGACAATGCAGTCACGATAGTTATGTTTATTGCTATACATGATTGTTATGTTTCGGTAACTGAGGAGAAATAGCAAAAATTAGCAAAAGCGGTAATACACCAGAGAGGCTGGAACCTATTGGATTGCAGTAACCTGAACTAACCACACAACTAGAGGTAGCCGTGGAGCGTTCCTACGGTGATCCTAGACGCTTCGTCACAGCCTGAGAGATAACTACCCCTAAAGGCAGAAAGATGAAAGCTATCTGCCCCGGAGCAGATCCCCAAAGAAAATAGGAAGCCCCCAAACATGTAATGGTGGTTAGACAAGAGGAAGCACGGACACAGACAGAATATAGAATGAGCAAACGCTGGGGCCCAATCTGTCTAGACAGAAAAGTACAGGAAAGAATACTGACTGCAATCCAACAAAACCTCTAAAAAATACCAACACTTCAGATTGCCAAAAAACCTGAGATCACATGATCTCCACCACCTAAATCAGATCTCTGGTGTAACAAAACACTATTCAGCAAATAAAAAGTAACAAAGGAGCAAAGCAAAAGTGCAGACACAAACAGAGCACAATTGCAGTGCCAGACCCCAAAAGGGGACAGGCTGCAGTCCACTGCAAGCAGCAAACCAGCAGAGAAAATCAAACAGAGGAAAAAAAAACAGCAAACACTTATCTGAGGGAGAGCAGGAACTAGCAGTGCTTCAAGCAAGACCAGAAGGAACAATTGATAACTGGCAAGGCTGCTGGGAACTCAGGCCACTTATATCCTACCATTCAGCGCCAGCTGAAGGCCATTCATTAATCAGTTCATTACCCTCAGCAACCACCGGAGGGAGCCCCAGCTCAGAAGCCGCCTCCAGCATATTCACAACACATGATACATACATGATACTACATTACAATGTCTACAAAATGTAAATCAGAAATAAATGAAAAAAAACAGATTGGAGTAAATGGACATGAATAAAAACAAAATAAAAATTAAAACAATTTGCAACCCGTGATGATTTTGTCATATTGTTTGTAAAATGTGGATATTAAAAAACTAAAAATGGAGTTATACAATAATATTCAAGTGGAACTGAAGAGAATGAAGTGATATGGGAAGAATGATACCGGGGACAGTGATTTCTGAGGGATGCAGAGACTAGATAAAACAGAGTGAGGCATGAAATCTCACGACATCTACATCTACTGCACTGTGTTTACAGCATGATGTGTCCCCTCAATGTATAGTAAAACTGGTTGACAATAGTAACCAATCAGAGCTCACTTTTCATTTTACTATAGCAACCAATCAGAGTTCAGCTTTCATTTTACCAGAGCAGTATAAAACATGAACGGGGCCCATCTGAGCCTAAACTGGCCCTCACTGATGTCACGATGTGCGTCGCCCCGCGTCATCATGATTAGAGATGAGCGAATTTGTTCGGGTTCCCGCTTATTGGCTACCTGGATCGCTCCGGCTAATCAGCTGATCGGCGCCGCAGCTGCATGTGTTGCAGCTGTGTCACAGTCACAGCACATACATGGAGAACCTGTGTGTTGGGCTAACAATGCATGTGCTGTGACTGTCACACACCGCGACAAATGCAGCTGCGGCGCCGATCAACCGGCACGATCCAGGAAGCCGGGTTCCCGCTGTAGCTTATTCGGTAAGCGCTATAGTTTGACAAATAAGCCCTGACCCGATGAAATTCGCTCAACTCTAATCATGATGTCACTTGAGATCCATGGCCAATGTAAAAAAACCAACCAAGTAGACACTCATGTTTTCACACACGCATTGTTGTTCCAAACATCTGATTGACAAGAAAAATCTCCCATGAGATGTTCATCAGTAGAAAAACTGAGTACTGAAATCCCCGTAACTGAAAGAAGTGGTGTCGTCAGTGTAAGGGTTAACGGACGTGGATGACCGGGTTAATGGACGTGGATGACCAGGAACGTGCCGTGGATTGCTGCTGCAGATGATGGTAGACGCCATTTACACCTGTTACACGATGGTATTTGGGAGATCACTTGAATTTGGCAGGAAATTTGATTTGCATCTAAATTATTTGATACATATTGAACATCTCTCAATTTTCTCTGGGGTCTCACTAAACCTCAGATAACAAAACAATGATTGGCCCGCCCAAGACATAAAAGTGGTGTGTACAGGTGCGAACTAAGAGCAGCCATCTCTATTCATAACAGACAGATCAAGTTGCACGCTGTAGTGCTAAAGCTGTAAGTAATACAGGAAATGTGGATAGCATTACTGCTCTGGATAATGGGAAAACATGGAGATACTTGGCACTTCATTTGGTCAATTCATGCAGCCCATAAATTCAGGTTTTGACCTAAGAGAGGATTCATTTTAGATAGGTTCCCAGCAAACCGGAGATCACATTGTTATTGGTTGCTGGGCTGCATGAATTGGCCAAATTATGTGCTAATCATCTCCATGTTTTCTTATCATCTAGAGCAGTATTGCTGTTCATACTTCATATATTTCCTATTTACAGGCTTTAGCGCTACAGAGTACTCAGAGCAAAATAAGCAGATGGTGTAAGAAAGAAAAATGATCTGCTCACCTCACCGCTCACCTGTCCCCAACCACCAGCACCCACTGTCTGGTCCTCTGCATCATTCCGTCCTTTCCGCCTTTCCTCATTGTACAGCATCCTTTCTACCTTCTTCACCATCTGTCAGGGCTTCCATGGACAAGTAGGCCTCTCACAACCCTACACACGTGATGAGGTCAGAGGCTTGCGCTGTCACAACATGTGTCAAGATGCCATAACGTGCGTCGGAAGCCCCAAAATAAAGAAGGCTAAAGACGATGTCGTGAAATTTGGAAGGCGGAAAAAAGAGTCTGGAAAGCAGACAATGGTGAGAAATATTTTTTTTTAATGTCTTTTCCAGACCCACTACAAAATCTATTCTGTGCCCAGTTACCTGATCACCAGCCTGAGGATTAATTATCTCAGCCAGTAGTTGGGTTATTCTTTGTGATCCACCCTGCAATATTCTATGTAGAATAATCAGGATTAATATCTTACGCACTAGAAGGTCCTGGAGATTTTTGTCTTTGACAACACAAATGTTTCTGAAGCTTTGGATTGCCAGTAATGAGAATCACAGATTGCAGAGAAGGATACAGCATGATAACTATCCAGGAGATGGTTCCCAGGACACGTCCAATTTGTAAGGAAAATAGCACAACCCCTGCAACTACAATGACCAGCATCAAATCCAGGAATAGCATCAAAATCATCGTCCTGACTGCGCAAACATGTCCCTGAAGGTGAGAATATTTGATATCAGACGAGTTCTTCTGAATCTTCCAGATGTGTCGAAGGAGAGATTTTACGCTAAGTAGGATGCAAAAGAAGGTTACAAGAAAGGGCAAACAAGTCCCAAATATGATCTTCCACAAGTATCAGATAGAAATTCAGGTTAATTCTATAGTCACCGACGGTCAAGTTTCCATTGGTAGTTAGATCCATCCGTGCAGTTGTCCATAGAAAGGGCAGATTAATGAGAAATGATCCCAAGGTTGATCCCAGGAGAAGCACATTCACAGCAGAGGACAATCTTGACTTCATCCATAGAAAAAAATTGGTGCGACAAGTTGACCACTTTTAGGCAGTAACAGATGGAGAGCAAGGAGGTGTTCCAATAACAGAGATCAATGAGAGCTAAGAACGGGAAGAGAAATGGTGAGAGGCTGATATTGAGGAGGAGAAGAAGAGAAATCTGCGAATAAAATAAAAAGCCTCCATACGTAAGACCTGGAAGAGAGCACTGACTGCAGCCATGGTGAGGACCACTTTGTCACACCCACCAGCCATCAGACGTTGTCTCCAGTTTTTGCAGTAAACGATGACAATGCCGACATTCGAAACAATTCCAGAGACGAACGTGATGATAATGATGACTAAAATGAAAGCCCATAATGGTGATATCATTGTGCCGGGACCCGAGCGTTTCCTGCCAGTGCGTCTGTGGGATATGGTGAAGATGAAGACCCTTCAGCTTATGAACCACAACCAGAATCAGCAACTTGGAAATGCAAAATAATCAGGTGTTATGTTTCCTTTCTGAGAGGGAGGTCTGTTTGGGATCACGTTTGTCTTCGGCCAAAGGAGTCGAACAGACGTCAATAAAGAGAAACCTTCGTTAGAAAATGACCTATTCTTTAAATCAGGTTTTTATGCTACAAGTTTTTATAATGTTTTTTTTTTTGCATTTCACAATATTATAGAAAAAAACTAAATTAGAAATCTTGAAATTTTTACAGAAGTTATTGGAGCTTTTTTAGACTATTTTCTGTCCTATCAAAAAGATTTTCAGCAGAATTCTTATCTTTAGAAAAATATCTTTATACACAGCTGATAACACAGGATGCCCCTAATCCCATAACGAGATGTCACCACTCCACCTCCATTCTCAATGACACTTGCACACGCTGATTAGATGGCTTAATACAAAAGACAGCCTTGATGTTTGCTGTTTGCTGCTATTGTACATATATTGTTTCCTGACACAAGAGATAGTTAGAGTCTAATAAATTTTTATTATTATTTTATAATAAATAGATTTTTATTTTATTTTTAATACAAATTGTGCCATAAAAAACATTGCTAAAAATAAAAAAAATGCTTATTGAAGATTCCCATTAAGTGAAGGAGAAAGACCAGCAGCTCGGTCCTTTTAAATATAGTTTGCTCGAGTAAAGCACATATGGTCCAAAGTAATCGTAGTAAAATCTCAGCACCACAAAAAGTAAAATGAGGCTTTAGGTCCTGCTGTAGTGTTATTTATTTTGATCCGGCAAGAAGTCAAAACAGCTATGGTCCGTTTCAGAAAAGATATGAATGCAGACCCTGCCGCATTTCCCATTTCCCAGCTCTTTCTACACACAGATGTCCTTGACAATGACCTCTCATGGTCCAACATTTCAACTGAGAGCGCAGATTGTCAGGAACATCTGCGTGTAGCAAGAGCCGGGAAACGAGAAATGTGGCAGGGTCTGCATTCCCATCTTTGTCGAAACATTGGACCTTACCTGTTTTGACTATTTACCGGATAAAATAAATAACACTACAGCAGGTCCTACAGGCTCATTCTAATTTTTGTGGTGCTGAGGTTTTACTTTGAGCTTCCAATTAAGGCCACAGAAGACCATGGAAGTAGAAAAACAGCTGAAGGTTCATTGGTGATCCCATGAGAGATCCTGATTGAACTCCTTAAAAAAACTTTTCTGCTTTGAGTATTTTGGCTTTTTTATTTATAAATGGATTTTTGTTCCTGACAACTGACCATAAGTGATAAATGAGATATCCAGGTCAGTCATGTATCTCAGCCGCATATGTTATCTGAGGATGGAATCAGATGCTTTCACTTTTCTACATATTTCAGCTTGAGTTCAGATGTGATGATCACCGCGGCCAGCGCTGTGTACATCAGAGGAGGATTATGTGCAGATGTTGTAGCTTTTGTGTCACCCCTGAGGGTCCAGTCGCCACAGAGGTACTGCATCTGAACCATAGGTGTGGTATCCCAACTTTCAGGTAAGATGGAGACACCCAACCTGGCTATGACACAACACTTCATCCATCTCACACACTAGCAGCAGTTTTCCTGTCATTCTTGCTGGCTAGGAAAGGGTGTTGGAAGGTGGGTGGAGCTTGAGGGTTAGAGCGGGAGAATAGAGGGAAGTAAGAGAGATTCTTCCCGTAGGGGAAGAAGGGGAAAGACGTGCATAGGCAACCTTCCCGTAGGGGAAGGAGGGAAGAGATAGAACCATGCAGCAGGCTCTTAGCCTGGAGGAGCTGCTTAACAGACAGAAAGACTGAAGGAAGCTCCCTGAAGGAGGAAGGGATTTCTCAGAGGCACGGGCAGGGCAAGAGTTACCTGTGGGGCTCGTTCCAGGCTGACGGACGTCAGCTGGGGGAAAATACAGGCCGCAGAAAGTTCTCGGCCCTAGACTAGTGGAGTGTACAACAGGACTCAGCTAGCAAGCCGACAGCTGTGGCAACTTTAGGGGTCACAGCCAATAACCACAATTATCTTCTCCAGAAAGGCAGCTATATAGAATCAAGGAAACGCTTTGGGCACGTTATCCGACAGGATTCGCAGCTGCCAGCCTGGGACACTGATTGTGTGGTGCTGGGAAGGAAGAGGAGTGGAAATCAGCACAGTGAGATGGCCAGGGAAGGCATATACTGACAAGGAGTTCTGGAAAGGTGTTCTCCATCTGCCTGGAAGTTGGCTGGATCCCTCACCTGGAGGATGTGGCACCAAGCGGGCATCTGTGCACAACAGAACTGTGAATAAAGCTTTGGAAACTGCATCTGACTGTGTCTTCTCAAGTTCTTCCTGCGGCACCCACTCAACAATGCTACATCTACCAACACCATTATCCTCTACAACATACATCTGCCCTGGGACAACAATCTCTGCCTGTGGAGAGCTATTCCAACTCTGCTGCATCACACCACCAGTCCCAGAGGATCTGCACTGCAGCGCTGGTCACCACTGACCAGAAACCACAGGTGGCGTCATGAACTTATCTACACATAGACTTTATTCCTCATCAACTCCTATTTTACATGGACGCTCAGGGCCACGGACCGGGTCACTGTTGCCGTGACACATCCCTTTAAGACACCTGCCCGGTACCGATTATGCCACTGCCCTGGCGGGCGATCCACTTTCATGTCCTTATAATTCACAGTCACAAGTGATTTCCTTATGTAAACCATGAGGGTTCAGCTAAACCTTCACTTTGCGTTCTTGCACATAGTTGATAGTTATGTAAATTTCCAGTTTTGCTATTCAAACTGTGGTTGGGTTTCTGTTACATTGTACAAATCGTCCTTCAAGTCTGAGAAGTGAGATAATGATGCTACTACTAGTCCCAGCTATATTTCTAGGTCTAAAACAATGACAATGGCTAGTACTGACCGAAGTGTAATAAGAAGGGTAAGAAGTTGCATATAACAGTTCTCTGACAGAACTTGCTTATTAGTCATAAATTGGGCAGTTTGCTCGAATTTGGCCAGAAAAATTAATCAACATTAAATTTAGGCAATATCAATCCGATGTGCCTTGTTGTGCTCTGGTGTTTTCAGAGAACCCAGAGCCTAATATACATAGGGCTTCAAAAATTAAAAAAAACATATAGCAGGTCTCGATTCACCCGTCTGGTCACCGCAGCTCAACACCTGGCCCTACGCTCTCTACCAATGGCTCCAGTCTCTTCTGGTCTTCATTCTTCTATGTCTCCTTCACTTCTTGGATGACACATGGCATGACTTCCTGATATTATGACATTATGAATTCAAGCCATGCATTACCTGAGGTCTGCTCAGTGACGGGAACACCAACATAGAGTGAAGGAAGACATGGAAGAGGAGAACGCCTGCCATGAAGACCAAAGGAGGCAAATGATGGAGACAGCCAATGGAGAACTGGCCAGAGAACTGCAAAGACAGGACAGGTGAGTGGTTAGTTGACTATATTATTTTTTTATCCCCTTTCCCAACGCTCTACAATCTAGCAAAATAGCAACCAGCCAGCCGCCACTTTGCTTGATATGTGGGTCACAAAAATGGTGAATTTGATTTCTCAGATTTGAAGCACGGTGAGTAAATTCACCGGGGAATGTGAATGATATAGCTGTGAACTTCATATATTAAAATATACCTTTTAATTATTTATAAGTAACACTAAATATCAAAGTGCCGGACAGACATAAAGAGAATAATAAGCACAAGTACTCAGTCCTATCCGTCAGTTACAAGGTTTACGTGTGAGGCTTCTAACTGAAGCAGAGTGGATTATTACCTACGTCTTTACAGTTTACCTTAGTCAGTGATGGCGACTATTTCTATTAGGCACAGACGCCCAATTCATCCAATCACATATGTGATCATTTATTTATCAGTCTATTTCCTAATGCAACATGTCGTGACCCATGGTCTGAGTGCAGCAGACAAAGAGTAGCATGGGAATCAATTCTTAATTAGGAATACTAAGGTGCTGAGGCTGCAAATAACCAATCAAATGTGGCATTTAGCGATTCAATAAGTCTCAGTTCTGTATCCTAAAGCAGTATATTGCAGCCGGAGAAAATGATATTTTACATGACAAAACATATATTGAAGGTTTCACGCACCTAAACAACCATTAGGCATCTCCAACTGCACAAATCATCCATTTCATCTTCACAATGCAATGAGTGTATTCCTGTTGTATTAGGTCTCAGTGGTGACCCTTATCAATTCAACACCGTACATGTTCAAAGCCAAGCTGGATGGAATATACAACTATTGGTTCCCAAAGCCATGATACAAATATACGGTATACATGATAAAATATTTTGGAACAGCCTCACCTAATTTCAGATGGTGGTTTGGTCAACAAATGCCTCAGGTGCTACATCCTACCATACCGGTGGGAGTCATTGACATGTAGACAAGAGGGAAGATATGGAGTATACACATTGTAAGATGGCCGCCGGACGGGACTGGGACTGTCTACTGCCATACCTTCTATTCTCCATCAGAGAAATCCCACAGGTCTCTACTGGATTCTCCCCTTTTGAACTATTGTATGGCCGACAACCCTGTGGGGTCCTCGACATAGCAAAGGAAACAAGGAAGGCGAAGTCTACATCCTACCGGAGTGTAATCGAGCATGTGGCCCAGATGCAAGAGAAGATTGCTGAGGTGATGCCCATCGTGACAGAACACCTCCTCAAAGCATAAGAAGCACAGTGGAGGATGTAAAAGAGGTCGGCGAGGGGGAGACACTTCGACCCTGGGGATCGAGTACTGGTGCTGGTACCTATGATGGAGAGCAAATTCCTGGCCAAGTGGCAAGGCCCCCTGTGAAATAGCTGAAAAGGAGCCAAAGTTTAGATAAAAAGGGAAGACATAGACACAGACAAGATATGAAGAGAAGTAAATACAAGTTGGAAAAACAAAACAGGAAGAGAAGACATGGCGTAAACACACGGGACAAAATATGAACACAAGCCAAGGTGTCAAGAAATGACAAGAAGACATGACGAGAAAACACGGAGAAAATCTGTAGAGTCAACATATGGAGGAAATACATGGAAACAAGACAAGGAAACAGAACATGAACTCGTGACTTGAAAACAAGACATGGAGACAAGTAACGAAGCCAATACATGAATACAGAACTGAGCATAAACAAATATCAATACAAAACTAATGAAAATGCAAATCAAAAAATATCCTAATTCTGCAGAGAATATTCACAAAAGAAAGTTAATATTGGGACTATCAAAAATGTCAGGTATTGAAATGTCCGAAGAATGACAGATTCCAGCCAGTGTGGTCATCTTGTTTCCTTTCGGACCCTTCTTCTGATATAATCACCCTGTATTTTAGAGGGTTGAACAACCTGTTTTGCACAAAAAGAAATACATTTATCACTGCCGCCATGCTTCTGATGTACAAACCTGGAGATTGTTGTGTCTTTTCCAACATAATTCACGGGGTAGGTGCATGCGCAGAGATGACCACACCACAGTTCTGCAGTTTTCAAAGTCTCCAGACTCCAGTCTCCTTTTAGAGGATTAGATGAATCTGCATAATTTTCAAGTTCCACATCTATAAGTGCTCGTAACTTTCCAATCCAACCATTTACCTGATGACTTTGGTGGTCTATAGAGACTATGTACCAACCTATGGCCTAGCGACATTTCTGTCATGGAAGTTACTGGTGGAAAGGAGAAAATTAGGTCTTGCAGTTCTGGCTCGGCAATGAGTGAGGATCCAAAGGTGTTTTCTCAGACTGGCCAAGACATTATATAACTTAATTATCCGATGTACATACAAGTCTTATAGTCACCTTGGATATTGGTTAAATTCGGTACAAATATGTATTATTACCTAACATATCTTTATAGGCCTCATCAAAACTGGTAGCCCTTACACAAAAACCTGTTCCTATAGTCTTTTGCTTAACAGAGTTGTCCACAACTCAGACAACCCTTTCTGAATCCCTGTTTCCCCCCAGTAAATAATAACACTTATACCCACCTCCGGCGCAGTTCCAGCGGTGTCGACACTGGCTCTCACATTCTTACGTCATGCTATCCTTCCGGCGGTGTCGGCACTGGCTCTCACATTCTTACGTCATGCTATCCTTCCGGCGGTGTCGGCACTGGCTCTCACATTCTTACGTCATGCTATCCTTCCGGCGGTGTCGGCACTGGCTCTCACATTCTTACGTCATGCTATCCTTCCGGCGGTGTCGGCACTGGCTCTCACATTCTTACGTCATGCTATCCTTCCGGCGGTGTCGGCACTGGCTCTCACATTCTTACGTCATGCTATCCTTCCGGCGGTGTCGGCACTGGCTCTCACATTCTTACGTCATGCTATCCTTCCGGCGGTGTCGGCACTGGCTCTCACATTCTTACGTCATGCTATCCTTCTAGCTTCACTGTCCCCTTCTTCAGACAAATCAAAACATCTGAAGGATGTTAGAGCAGCTGCGGCTTTCCTCCTCCGGAAGTCAATTATGTCAGTAGGTGAGTGAAGCCAGCGCTGATTTGCCGCAGTGATAGCATGACATAACAGTGTCACGAAACCCCTATGAGAGTCAGTGCCGGCACAGGAGGTGAATATAAATGTTACTATTTTATTGGGGGCAAATATAGGGATTCAGAAGGGGTTGTCTGAGTAGTGGACAACCTGTTTAATGATTTGAATCAATAAGTGAGGAAATATTTCTCCAAATATGCGGAATCTGACTCTCGGAAAGGCCTTCTTAAGATTCTTCAGATACTAAGCATCCCATCATAAGAAACTGCTTATAGAAGTTGGTTTTGGTATTTAGTGGTTGCAGTGCACCAGCATCTCTGGATATTTAAAGCCAGGAAAGAAATTCTGTCACCTTCCATTTCATAAGTAATTTTAAGTCCAATGTTGTTTTGATTAAGGCGTAAAACTAAATTCTGGAAGAAGTTTCCATCTCTGGCCTACAGGACATGGAAGTCATCAATGTCATGCTCCCAACAGAAGTCTTGTGGACACCTCCAGGCAGGATCCATAATGGATAAAGTTAACTCTTAATAAAAAAGTGACCATCTTTCTTTCAGGACGTCGCAGGGTTTTATTCTTTGTGATCCACCCATTAATATCCTAAATAGGCAGGATTAATATCTTACGCACTAGAAGGTCCTGAAGGTTTTTGTCTTTGCAAAAGAAGTGTTTCTGTAACTTTGGATTGCCATTGATTAGGATCACAGATTGAAGAGAAGGATACAACAGGATAATTATCCAGGTAATAGTTCCCGGGAAATATCCAATGTCCAGATAAAGTAACCTCACCCCCATGACTGCAAGGCAGAACATCAAATCCAGGAATAACAACAGAATCATCGTCCTGATGGCGCGGATATGTCCCTGAAGGTGAGAATATTTGATATCAGATGAGTTCTTCTGAATCTTCCAGATGTGTCGAAGGAGAGATTTTACACTGAGCAGAATGCATGAAAATGTCAAAACAAAGGGCAAACAAGTCCCAAATATGATCTTCACAAGTAAGATGGTCAAATGGAAATCAAATCTAAAGTCAATGACAGTCGAGTTGCCATTGAAATTTAGATTTATCTGTGTAGTTGTCCATAGAAGGGGCAGATTTAGGAGAAATGATCCCAAGGTTGATCCCAGGAGAAGCACATTCACAGCAGAGGACAATCTTGACTTCATCCACAGTAACATTTGTTGGGAATAGTTGACCAGTTTTAAGCAGTAACAGGTGGAGAGCCAGGAAGTGTTCCAGAAACAGATATCAATGATAGAAAAGAATGTGAAAATAAATGGTGAAAGGGGGATATCGAGGAGAAGAAGAAGAGCCTGTGAGAATAATAATCCTCCATAAACAAGTAAGACCTGGAGGAGAGCATTGACTGAGGCCATGGTGAGGACCACTTTGTCACACCCACCAGCCAGCAGATGCTGTGTCCAGTTTTTAATGTGAACAATGACAATGCCGAGATTCAAAACAATTCCTGAAACCAAGGCGATGAAATCGATGACTAAGATAAAAACCCATAATGTTGATACCATTGTGCCGGGACCTGAGCTTTTTCCGATGTGGTGTGATGAAGACCCTTCAGTCTATGAATCGTTTCCAGAATCAGCAAGCTCGAAATGCAAAATATTCAGGTGTTACATATCAGTATGAGAGGGAGGACTGTTTGTGATCAGATTTCTCTTGGGCAGTGGGTGCAGAACAGACATCATTAAAGTGAAGGTGTCATGAGAACATCATTTTGTTTAAATCAGATTTTTGTGTGACGTGTTTTTTTTTTATTTGTGAAATCTTTTCTTTTTTTTATGACATAATCTTTTTTAACCCTTCCCCCAGCCTGTTTTCACCTTTCTGCAATGTAGAGACACTTAGCACATGTGTAGATGTATTCAAAGGAATATATTAAACCTAGTAAATCCAGAAAAATAAGAAACCGAAATTTAGTGAAAATTTAGAAAATCTTACAATTTCAAACTTGTTGTTCTTTCTCTGGTTGATAGTTATGTAAATCACCAGTTTTGCTCCTCAAACTGCGGTAGGGTTTCTGCTACATTGTACAATTCATCCTTCAAGTCGTCTAAGAAGTGAGATGATGAGGCTGCTGCTAGAGATGGGTGGATTCGTGGATGTTCAGGTCCGTCGGGTTTGGCCAAACTTTAAAAGAAAGTTTGGTTCGGGTAACAGAACCAGAAGCAGAGATACCGCATGTACAGCCAGTGCTGCACCGGGGCTCGGAGGTGGAGGGGGGCCCCTGCAGGATGGCTAAGAATGAGGGCAATGTGGCTTGTTTATCTGGCCCTGAGGCTCTGGGGGCCCCTTATCAGACTGCCCTCATGTGCAGTGGGCAGGGATCTGTCCTGCTTCCTGATCGCGCTTCCTGTCTGACACAGCAGCATGGCTGGATGACGTCAGCATTCAGCGCGTATCTGTGCCATAAAGAGAAAGCTGCTGCAGGGAACGTGCAGAGAGGTGAGTGTGAATGTGCGGAGAGGTGAGTGGTGTGGGTGTGTGTCTGTGTGTGTGAACGTGCAGAGAGGTGTGTGAACGTGTAGAGAGGTGAGTGGTGTGGGTGTGTGTGTCTGTGAGTGTGTGAACGTGCAGAGAAGTGTGTGTGAATGTGCGGAGAGGTGAGTAGTGTGGATGTGTGTGTGTAGGTGGTGGAGAAGGCAATGATGGGGGTGGTGAGGGAGATGGCAATGATGGGGATGGTGGGGGAGAAGGCAATGATTGAGGTGATGGAGAGGGCAAGGATGGGGTTGGCGGGGGAGAAAGCAATGATGGAGGTGGTGGAAAGGGCAATAATGGAGTAGTGGAGAGAAGGTAATGATGGAGGTGGTGGAAAGGGCGATGAGGGATGTGGGGGATTGGGATGAGAGTTAGGGGACTTATGAACAGGGGGGGAGGAGGACATTAGATAATGGATGTTAAATGAATTAAGTGGTGGAGGAGGGTGCTAAGCCCCTGATAACATCCTCCTCCATCTCACAATTCATTGTGATGCTATCTGGGACTTAAAATGAATTGGGGATTTCGAGAGGAGGCGATACTGCACATAGGACCCTTTATAATGAACTGAAAGGTGGAAGAAGATGCTGTCAGGGTCTTGTAATGAATTGAGAGGTGGCGGAGGAGGCTCAGTACCTGATGGTGTCTTCTCCCACCCCCAAATTCATTTTGATGCTATCAAGGACTTATAATGCATGATGGGGACACAGGACAGGGACTAAAGGGTATGCCACACTGAACAATATCGCTAACGGGATCGCTAAAAAACGTCACTATTTAGCGATCCGTTAGCGATGTTGTTCAGTGCGGCATCTGCCAGCGACGAGCTTCCTGCTGTGATCTCGCTCGTCGCTGGAATCGTTCCGGACCCTATTTCATCGCTGGCGCTCCCGCTGGGTAAGTATATATCGCTAGTGTGGCACCTTTTCTTAGCGATTTAGCGGTACTTTTGTACCGCTAAAGTCGTTAAGAAGATCGCTAACGGCGATAGCGTCGTTAACTATATCGCTAAATGTGGCCGCACTTAGCGATATAGAACAATCCGCTAGCGATCGCATTAGTATGCGTCGTTATCGTGATCGCTAGCGGGATTGTTTAGTGTGGCAGTACCTTAAGGCTCTGTGCACACGTTCAGGATTTGCAGGAGAAAATTATGCTGTATGTCCTAATGTGTTGGCAGGAAGGACGCTGTCTAAAATACATTTATTTTTTTCCCCATTTTTACCATGCTTTTGTTACATATTTCCCCCATTAGTACGGGTAAAATACGCTGCAAGAATTGACATTATGCAGATTTTAATCTGCTGCAAATCTGCAAGGAAAAAATAAGCAGCGTGTGCATGAGGCTTCAGGGATCTCATTCACTTTTCCTGTACTGTAAACCTTGTATATATTCCGTGTGCACAGAGCCTTACAGGTAACTGGGGAGAGTCACAGACGGAATCATTTATATTATTGGGCGGCAGAGATTATAGGTAATGGGGGGCACAGTGCTGATAATCACTGATACGTGGCTAATAATATATTAATGGAGGGGTACATATCTGTATTCGGGGGGAGACACATGTATGATACAATGTATGAGACCTTGTTATTTTCAGGGCTGCGATGATCATCGTGAAAAGACAAATTGTGGCTGGGAGATGTCGACATGATGGTCTGACTAGATGGAGAAGAAACAGGAGAAAGCGGCTCTAATCAGACGAGACATCAGTGGTAAGATATTATTCTGTATCTGCTCTGTGTGATGGGGAGTGATAATGTTATCTGTACAATCCCTGTGATGAACGCGGCACACACACAACGGCTGCTGCCGTCCGACCCAATGTGTCAGGAATAATCTGCAGGGATTTATAATTATCCCACTTCCACTTAGGAACTTGCAGCTCTCTGGCGCCCCCTTACCCTCAGGTCAGTCAGTGTACTGCACCTAGGATAAGCAGTCGCCAGACGGGCCGCTTGGATGCGTGCTGGCTATTGGGCACGCTGCAGTGAGGGAATTATAATTACTCCGGGCCGCAGCCAGGCAATACACTTATAAAACCCGCTCCGTCACTGCCAACGCCACCCAATAGGTCAACACTTTACACCCCTTCTTTTTTAGCTGCCACCAGCTACGATTTTCTTAATGAACAATTTATCAAGAGGGTCCGTAGCAACCCCGAATTAGTAGCGTAGTTACTTCAGGCATGTGCAAATTTGTTTATAGAGCAGGAGAACCAAACTAATAATTTTATATGTTTATTCCTAAAATGCAGGCAGTGCTTATACAATATAAAAAGATGTAACAAGCTGAGACAATACAGTAATGTACAATACAGTTAAAAATAAAACAGGATTAAAGGTGAAAAACTTACATGGTACTGTGTTACTTGCAGGCAAGATAAGCTGGGGGGAGGAGCCACACGTCATAGTTCATTTGGAGATCTTTCAGTCAGGTCATCTCCAGCTAGATCTGGGAGGGGGAAGCTAGTTGGAAAACTTATACCCCTGGCTTGTGACCTCACAAAAGAGGATGGTTTTCTGGCCACCTCCCATAGCTCGAAGTTACAGTTTTAAGCTCTGGAAATTTATAATGCCCATACCTCAGCTTGGGGACTGAGCAGAATAACGGCAGATCAGTGATCTTATTCTGAAATGACTGTTCTAATGAGCCCAAACTCGGGTGAGATAGTCCATGGTGCACCAGAGAATTCCATTTCTCGGGTTCTGTTGGAGTTACGGATTCACCAGTACCACGGGAACGACGCCTGATGGACGCATGATTCAGAACAGTAGCTTTCGTGTCTCTAACATAAGCTCCCCGCAAGTTATGACCAAAAGAATGAATTCCCATGATAAGCTATAGGACAGTCTGCAGGTCTGAGGAGACAAAGAAATTCCTGAGGTGGGGGCAAAAGGAAGGAGTGAGCTGCAGTTGGGCTAGGGAGAGAGAAAGAGCCCTGCAGCTGCAAGGTCGGGGGAGGGGACGGACAGTGTCCCAGACTGCAACATGGAATGCCCCGAAAAAGTTATGAATGATATTTTCACTTATCATTACAATCCCTTATTCTACATTCTCACATTTGTGTGAAATATCCATGTGCTTCCAGGTTTTTTGATCAGACGGCACACGGACTCATAGAGTTTTATATGTCCATTCATACATACATGAAAATCACGGATCTGAGAAAGAGATCTGTGAGGGTCAGAGAATGTTCTGTTCTGATCCGATTTTCTAGATCAGAATAGGACATGTTCAATGTGTCTACAAAAGCGGGCAGCACACCAACACTGCACATAGATACAAGGATGTAGCCTTATTATGTATAGCATAGTCCTTTAGTAAATATTGTGCTCACCTATTATGTATTGCACAGTCCCTTAGTATATAGTGTACTCAGACATTATGTAAAGCACAGTCTCTTAGTATATAGTGTACTCACCTATTATGTATTGCACAGTCCCTTAGTTATAGTGTACTCAGACATTATGTATAGCACATTCCCTTAGTATATAGTGTACTCACTTATTATGTATACCTCAGTAGTCCCTTAGTATATAGTATACTCACTTTTTATGTATAGCAGTCTCTTAGTATATGGTGCAATCACTTATTATGTATATCACAGTCACTTAGTATATAGTGTACTCACTTATTATGTATAGCACAGTCCCTTAGTATATAGTGTACTCACTTATTATGTATAGCAGTCAATTAGTATATAGTTTACTCACTTATTATGTATAGCGCCTTCCATAGTTACAGTTTCCTCTTTTATTATATATAACACCATCCCTTATTACGTACCATCCTCTCTAGTTACCGCACATATGGTGCCGTCCCTTATTATATAGCTTCCCCTGCTGTTATGTACAGTGCTGTCTCTTACATAGTGTATTCTTGTTAATTTTGTTATTCATAGTGCCCTCTTTTATTACATAGTCCCCTCTCTTGTTAGATATAAAATGACTGCTGTGAACCAGCAGCTGTGACCGGCGGTGACAAAATTACCACGTTAATAAACGGCTGATGACTACTACTCTCATCAGCGGGCACCTGATCTCACTGATAGCAGGTGACGCTGATGAGCGTAGTCATCAGCCGGTGTCTGTGCATAGCAGTAGCTTTACTGCTATCCACAGGGATAGAGACAAAGGAGATGAACATGTCTTACTTGTGTGATCATTTCAATAATAAATTGGTGAACGAGAGCAAGTGTGGGGGGTCTTAATTCAAATAAAGTTTTTTTCTGTGTGTGTGTTTATTTATTTTTACTACTAGGTTAGTAACTGGAGGGGTGTGACTGACTCTTGGCCATTACTAACCTCAGAAACAATCACTCTGATTGCCACCACACCAGGGTAATCGGGAAGAGCTGAGGCTAAGCGCCATAATTGGGGCATCAAATATTATGTGCCACTTCTGTGGTGGCTGCAGGATGATATTTGTAAGTTGGAAATGACCCAATAATCAAGGGCATTCCCAGCCTATTAATATCAGCCCACAGCTGTCTTCTTATCCTGCACTGGTTATCAAGAATAAGGTGGAACCCACGTTTTTTGTTGTTTTTTTTACATGGGGCGCCGGCCAATCATAGTCATGGCAATACTTGACATGGGTATGATGGGTTAGACACCCAGTAGTTAATAATGGGTGTGATGGGGCCAGAAGTGACACACAGAAAAAACTTGTTGATTGGCTGTCCTGCAGCCAGATGTGGAAGCAAAAACCTTGTGACAGATTCTCTTTAAATAAGGAAGACCTAACCAGAAAAGTAGCGCAGAAGCAAGCCCACGTAGTAGGACAAAGCAGGAGACCCAACTAGGTCAAGGCATGTCTAAGTAACAGAAAAAGAATGATGCCTACTACCCTTGTAAAAAACAATGAAGAAGTTCTACCTGAGTCATGTTATAAGGTAGATGCCTCACCCAGGTCATAAAGTAATAGAGACACCCGGTCCAGGTGATAAGTAAAATGCTATTAACCAAACCAGAGGTTTCCCATTATGGCATCTTGGCAGGAACACAATTACTTTTGCCCCAGCGGTCTGTTCATCTGACACATTGGATTCATGGATCATGTACAGTGGGTTCGGAAAGTATTCAGACCCCTTTAAATGTTTCACTCTTTGTTTCATTGCAGCCATTTAGTAAATTCAAAAAAGTTCATTTTCCTCATTTATGTACACTCTGCTCCCCATCTTCACTGATAAAAACCAGAAATGTAGAAATGTTTGGAAATTTATTAAAAAGAAAAACTGAAATCTCACGTGGTCATAAGTCTTCAGACCCTTTGCTCAGTATTGAGGAGAAGCACCTTTGAGCTAGTACAGCCAGGAGTCTTCTTGGGACTGATGCAACAAGTTTTTCACCCCTGGATTTGGGGATCCTCTGCCATTCTTCCTGGCAGATCCTCTGCAGCTCTGTCAGGTTGGATGGTGACATTGGTGGACAGCCATTTTCAGGTCTCTCCAGAGATGCTCCATTGGGTTTAGGTCAGGGTTCTGGCTGGGTCAGTCAGGAATGGTCACAGAGTTGTTCTGAAGCCGCTCCTTTGTTATTTTAGCTGTGAGCTTAGGGTCATTGTCTTGTTGGAAGGTGAACCTTCAGCCAAGTCTGAGGTCCAGAGCACTCTGGAAGAGGTTTTCATCCAGGAGATCTCTGTACTTGGCCGCATTCATGTTTCCTTCAATTGCAACCAGTCATCCTGTCCCTGCAGCTGAAAAACACCCCCATAGCATGATGCTGCCTCCACCATGTTTCACTGTTGGGATTGTTTTGGGCAGGTGATGAGCAGTGCCTGGTTTTCTCCACACATACCGCTTAAAATTATCAACAAAATGTTCTATCTTCATCTCATCAGACGAGAGAATCTTATTTCTCATAGTCTGGGAGTCCTTCATGTGTTTTTTTAGCAAACTCTATGCGGCTTTCGTCTGTCTTGCACTGAGGAGAGGCTTCAGTCGGGCCACTCTGCCATAAAGGCCCGACTGCTGGAGGCTGCAGTGATAGTTGACTTTGTGGAACTTTCCCCCATCTCCCTACTGCATCTGTGGAGCTCAGCCACAGTGATCTTGGGGTTCTTCTTTACCTCTCTCACCAAGGCTCTTCTCCCACGATTGCTCAGATCAGGTCTAGGAAGACTTCTGGTGGTCCCAAACTTCTTCCATGTAAGGATTATGGAGGCCACTGTGCTCTTAGGAACCTTGAGTACTGCAGAAATTCTTTTGTAACCTTGGCCAGATCTGTGCCTTGCCACAATTCTGTCTCTGAGCTCCTTGGCCAGTTCCTTTGGCCTCATGATTCTCATTTGGTCTGACATGCACTGTGAGCTGTGAGGTCTTATATAGACAGCTGTGCGCCTTTACAAATCAAGTCCTATCAGTGTAATTACACACAGCTGGACTCTAATGAAGGAGTAGAACCATCTCAAGGAGGATCACAAGGAAATGGACAGCATGTGACTTAAATATGAGTGTCTGAGCAAAGGGTCTGAATACTTATGACCATGTGATATTTCAGTTTTTCTTTTTTAATAAATTTGCAAAAATTTCTACATTTCTGTTTTTTTCAGTAAAGATGGGGTGCAGAGTGCACATTATTGAGAAAATAAATGAACATTTTTTGCATTGAAAAATTTAAAGGGGTCTGAATACTTTCCAATTCCACTATATATACTAGTTTTGACCTACACATTGGACTCTTCATTTTGTAATTATGAGCAGGTGGAAGGATATTATTGACCATTACATCCAGGCACACCGACGCATCCTTTTTAACAGTGGACATGTTTAATTCTGGAGATTTCACTGAAGACTTTTCTTTATTGATCACATCAATCTCTACAGAGCGATGATGTCGTACACGGTGCGGCAGCGGATATCTGCTCTTATGGCGAGCAGCAGTCTAGGGTGCAGGAGGCAAGAGGAAATTCCTATAAAATAATGAGACGTAAAATGTCAAAAGAATGGAAATGTCAATTTCATAGAAGAAGCCAAAAGCCAACGACGTCCACCAAGAATACAGAGCGATGATCAGCGGGACCAGGGACCACAACACTGGACTCCTTATCTGTAGCCCCAATGTTCTCCAGAACTTTACTTCATTTTTCACGTAAACTTCATTTATTTTATTTTATTGTTCATTTAGTTTCTGACAAGAAAATCAAGAAAAGTAATTAGATGCATGATTAGGTGTAGTGATGTTCTGTCTGGATACACCAATATGTACATGCGGGAACTAAACTCAGGGGCGGCAGATAAAAGAAACTTCAGATTTCTGAGTCCTCGCTGGGCTCAAACTTTATCATCACATAGGTAGGAAGGATTTTCTTTACTGAAACCTTCTGCCTAAACCTCATTGCTGGTTACTGACTACTCAGAGAAAGGTCTATAACACCAGATATATCTGAAGAATGCTACAAACTACACATTTGTTTACATTTTCCCAATTACAAAAATAAGCCTTGTTTTATTCTATAGAAAGGTGTCATGTTCATGGAAAACCCATTTTATGGATGACCATCATCATTACTAATCCTCTTACCTCCATTTATGAAGTTTCTCAGCTTCATCAGGGGCTCTAAAAGTTTCTTCTCCTCTGTGGTGAACAGGAACAAGTCTAGAGCTTTCTCTTTAATTGAGGGCTGGCTGCTTAAGATCCGTGATTTCTCCTCATCATTACCGTTATTTAGGTCATCGACCACCACAATCACATTTTTATCTAAAAGAAACGTAAAAAATCCACGACGAGTCATTCATCACCTTAATATGTAATCTATAAACCAATCAGAGCATAAAATACCTCAATGAATGGTAATAATTGATTCGTATTGTACTGCAGATGTGATCTTCACCCTGAAGACCCAAACACCGAGGAACCAAATCCCAATACGTCAAACACTAAATGACCAAAACCAAAAATACCAAATAAATCAGTGGAGGCCCAAGTGACTAATGAAGCCTGAAATAAGAAACACTCCCGACCCTTTAAAGAGGTTGCGTAATAAAAAAGATTAAAACAAAGTTTAGAAACAACTTCAATGCTTTAATTATGTCTGGTGGCCGATCCCCTCTGGCATCAGGTCGGCAGCTCCGCTTCAACTTGTGTTTCAGACAGGAGTGTTCTTCTCGTTTTGGCACATCGTCAGGTCTGTGTGTGACGAGGTCACAACAAAAGTATTGACTGAGAAGAGGGGTGACTAAGCGATGGAAACCAATGCCAACACACAAGGTAATGGCCAGCTGTCGACACAGGAAACTTTCTTATGTGTTGAGCACCAGAGCTAACATGAAACGGGCAAACCTGTGACCAGAGGGGATTGAAGAACCTGCTCTAATGGAAGTATATTAGCATCTTAATGTTTTTCCCAAATTTATGTATAATTTTTTGGGTTGGACAACTCCTATAAGACCCCGTAAAAAGTCTGTGCCATTGTCACTTACTCATCACCGAGGACATGTAGTCCAACTCTTCGTCATACAGAGAATCAGTCACATCTGTGATATTGATCCTCCCTCGGTTTTTGGTGTGATACAAGATTCCAAAGGTAGAATTAGAGACGTTAGTCATGAACTGTTGGAAGCCTCTGTTGGAAATATAATAAGACTGGACGTTTTCTACAGAAACTTGGAAATATTCAGATTCCAGATTCATCTTCAGCCATTCATATTCACTTTCTGAAGATCTTGAAAAGATTCCAACCTTATGGCCCTGCTGAAGTCAGAAAGACCATAGAGAAAAGTGTAAAAGATGAAAGATAGATAGAAAGTCAACTTGAGATCCTTTATGATTACCGATGAGATTTATTATTCTTTCTACGGTAAAAAATTGAGCAATCTTATTTCTTGACATCCTGCCCTAAATGTGCCTAATGTGTGCATCACTTAAAGAGTCATATCCACTGTCAGCTGTTTACCAAAAAAAAGAACGTGGCAGGTTCCTCAGACTTGTTGCCAGCTAAATAAATCATTCATGTTTAGAGAGAAGCAAATCATTTTGATGCTGATTGAGTCATATCAAAGTTTTAGTAAATTTGCTGAACCCAGTAAATTTGAAGAATTTGTGAATTGTGCAAATCACATAAATCGGACACCAACATAGCCACTACAAAAGCCAAGGCAGGGAATGCAGCAGCTATTTTGTGGTGAATCTGAATAGAACGATGACATAGCAGCTCACATCTTACAGATAGGGAGAGAAAGCCATAAAAGAAAGAAAAGACTGTTCAAAGAGCAGTAAAGACTGTTTACCCATAGCCATATAGTATAGGACAATTTGACATCACTAAGGCTCTATTTGCACTAAAAAGTTTAAGATGTGTTGGATACAATTCTATGAGATCTCAGAATGTTATACATGTCTTTTCAGGGCAATTGGAGGCTTTGCGTCACTATAGTTGTGCCACAAAATGAATTGATGGAAATATTTGGTGAAGTTGGTGAATCCAGATTTAAAAACATTTGCTCGTCTCTATTCATGTGAAAACTTTGTGCACTTTTTTGTCAATCTTAGCGTTTCAAAACAAGATGAACTCTTCCCATTTTGAATTTCCAATTCAAATTTTCTAAAAAAAATGGACAACAGTCCTAATAATTTGGATGAAGTTTTTACTTAACATTAAAACATCTGGCAACACTTAGCATATTGTCTAAGGAGCTGTAGACATTTCTTTCTTCTCCTCTTGTAGAGGTCTCATCTAATCCCTATCAGTTTTCTCATGTATGTAGATCGCCCGCCAGGGCAGTGGGATACTCAGTAGCGGGCCGGTGTCTTAAAGGGATGTGTCACAGTGGCAGTGACCCGGTCCGTGGCCCTGGGCGTCCAATAAAAGGGGTATATTTACAAAGGATGATAGAGTTTGTAGTAAAGTGTTCGTGATGCCACCTGTGATTTCTGGTCAGAGGTGACCAGTGCTGCAGTGCAGATCCTCTGAGACTGATGGTGTGATGCAGCAGAGTTGGAATAGCTTCCCACAGGTGAAGCTTGTTGTCCCAGGGCAGAGAGGTGATGTAGAAAGTAATGGTGCTGGGAGATGTAGCAGAGTGGAGTGAGTGCCGCAGGAAGAATTTGAGGAGACACAGTCAGATGCAGTTTCCAAAGCTTTACTCACAATTCAGGTGCGCACAGATGCCCACTTGGTACAGTGGCCTCCAGGTGAGGGGCTCTGCAAACTCCCAGGGAGATTGGGATGCACCTTTCCAAGACTCCTCTCAATGTGTTCCTTTCTCTGTCGTCTCACTGTGTTGACTTTCTCGCCTCTCCTTCCTAGCAACACCTCGCAACTAGTGTCCCAAGCCAGTAGCCGCGGACCTTATCGGATAACGTCTTCCCTGCGTTTCCTTGCTCCCTTATGTGTACCTTTTCGGCGAAGATAATTGTGGTTCAGTAACTGTGACATCTAGAGATGCCACTGCCTCCGGCTTGCTAGCTGAGTCTAAAGTACTCCACTAGGCTAAGGGGCCGGTGTCCCTTCTGCGACCTGGTCTCTCCACAATTGGATCGGGCCCCCACGGATGGATCACTCACTATCCGTGCCCCTAGGATCCCTTCTATTCTTCCAGAAGCTTCTCTCTCTCTGCAGCTCCTCCTGACAGGGAGCTGCCTGTCAGCAGGTCTGCTTCCTTTCACTTTCTCCTCACGTCTGACCCACTCTCCCCTCTCTAACCTTCACTTCCCCTCCTTCTTACTCTCTTCCCCCACCACCCATACACTCTTTCCTAGCCAGCCAGGGATAATGCCATCCTCTCTTAGGGTACGTCCAGGGTGCCCTGCTGCTATAGTCTGTGTTGGGTGCAGGTTTTAGAGTCCTGGGTGGTGCTCCCTCCTTACTTGAGAGTGGAGTATCACACCTCTGGATGAGGTGCAATACCTCTGTGGCAACTGAACCCTCAGGGGCGCCACATATGTCCATGTAGCAGCATTACAAAGAGTCGTCTCTTACCGTCCAGGAAGCTGAACCTACAACAAAAGTGCAGAAAAGCTGAAATTCACAATGTGCATTGCGTGACACCTCCACCTCTAATCTTATTCTGTGGAAGTATTTTAGACTTAGACTCATGGTACCTATTAAAATTGTCTTCATTTTCTCGATCTTCATGTTGTAATACTTGAGATAGTCTTTATACCAGGCGATTTGTTGTTTTGAGAAGTTTAGAACCGGAAAGTTGTGCTGACCATTCATCTGCCCGGAGGACAATTGTCTGGAGTCTTTTCACTCAGCAAAATTACAACATTTTTCAGGCCTTGAAGTCAAAGAGCAAAAGGTAATATTCAGAAAGACTCAATCTGAGCCGCAAGTCTAAAGAGTAGAAACTTTGGAAATTATAGGAAATTTTAGGAATACATTTATCTACTAGAGATACAACTTCTGGATACGGACTGGTCACAATAACCTGGATGTCTCGTCTGCATCAAGTGCTTCAGCTATGCTTGTGAGATATAAAGCTAGACACAAAGCTAATTTACCATAATGAGAAGACAACTCCTCCACTTCTTGTGATGACTCTGAATCCCATCGGTCACTTTCAAAACAGAACATGACACAAGAGCGGGAGGAGACGCTTTTCCTGAATTTATCATCTCCAGCAATTTGAAATGTTTTGATCTTTTCATCACTTTTATACTCATTGAAGATTTCTGACTTCAGCACGTCCTTAATCCAGTCACATGAGTACGGAGACTTAGTCACAACCTGCGACACGTAAGAAGTAACAGCGTCAGAACAGAAAGTGTGCGAGGATATTTCATTCATCAATAGTAGGTATGGAGGCAAACAAGAAAATGTTTCCAGATTCAAAATATCAATAATTATCTGTGTGAAGAGAACATCTAAGACAGTTCCCTCCACTGTCTCTATTGATGACCAGTCAGACAAAGGGGCTGGTTTAGCTGTCAGCCAGCCCCCTCACACATCGGCAGTACAGGAAGCATTACTCAGAATGGGATGTTCCCGATAACGTATCAGGACATAAACTTCATTGGTAATTCATCATGAATGTCAAGGGATGATACTGGAGGGGGTCATACAGATTCCACCGCTGCCACCAATTGTCAAGAGCAACACCGGAGAGACCACACAGAGTCCCACCGCCGCCATCAATTGTCAAAGATCGCAGCCAGGGGGGACGTAACTGAACCACCCACACTGTTATCTTTGTGTCATGAACAGCCGTCTGCTGCCCCCTATTGTCGGGAAAATTACGTGATTAACGGAGGAGGCTGTGGCTGTTTCCACTAAGGCTGGTTATTGGGAAACTAACAGTGAGCGTATGGTATACACCTCCGATTCCACACATGGATTTGTGTATATACCGCCGATACGGTCACTGCTAGCTCCACGATAACTACTCGCTGCCACCACCAATCTCTTTTTATATACAGACCGACTGGACAACTAGTTCTGTCAGCGTATGGCTTCTGGGTGTGGTTTACAGAACAAAAGTAACATAACTATTACATTTTATATTTAATCCAGAAAGATAGGCAGTGTTTATAAAAATATAGAAAAGATTTTACAAAGGAGACAAAACAATACAGAATATACAATTACATAAAATAAACAGGATTAAGAAAGAAAATTACTAGACTGATCACAGAGATGATTCAGCTTAGCGAAGGAGAGCACTTCGATTGAAAAATGTCTAATGACGGAATCATGCATACACTGATATGTATCTCTCCACATGATCACAGATCATGACTCACCTTGACCTTTTATCAGCACCTGAGTTACACCCCCCATGAAGACCTCACGTCGGCCAGGTTGTGGGATGTTCTCAGCCCTTCAAGATTTTATGAAATGCCCAACATTAACAATATCTTCACTCCAGACGATTGCAGAAGTTCGAGATTGCCACCATTTTTTTAATTGGGATTTTACTTTTTTTCAGAGACTAAAAATGGCATGGCTGGTGTCATTGATCTCGGGCTTGATTTAGGGCTTATAGGCAGGCATGACAGTTATCAAGAAATATGCATACTCTTCCCCAATTAGTCCTCAAATTGAAAATCTACGTCCCATCAACATCAGATCAATGCAAACCTCAATATTACAAACTTTTCACTGGTGCCCCAGCTTTTGCTGTAAACATATAGCATTTCCCTTGAAGGGAACAAAAGTTTAGTTCCAACTCAGGATGTATTTCCTTTGGGACAAAAGAGACTCTTCCACTTTTCTATCTATGTGTAAACGCATGTCCCTTTTCTTATCTGACCTTCTGAAAATACCTTTCCTGTCTACCTGTACTCTGCAGGGATTCTTGGCTTCAAAAGGAATTTTAATTAGATTTTTCACTTCCCAACCATATGTAGTTTCCTCTATGTCAACTGGGAAATTCTATTTCAAGGCAGCTTAGATTGTAAGCTCTTGTTCTACTGCAAAAAAGAGAGAGGAGGTGGGAAGGGGGGACCTCACTAGAGGCTTCAGGATCTTAATATTTTCTATGACAATGAGTACTGGATTTACTTTGATACAAGATATGGAACTTGGAGCTCCTGAGCCCCAATGAAACCTCTGTTCCAGACTCCCATCTATCATGGCCATTATAATATTTGGCCATCGTATGTGATACAGAGACCTTTGGCCTCTAAGACACAAGCACCTGGCTGAGGGACCATCGGACCATCGCTGCACCCCCTCTATCTACGCTCCAGATCCTTCTAGTTTAATATCTTTCCTCTAATACTAAAAAGAATAATAATTCACCAAAGAATGCTGAAAATATTCTTAGTCCACTGGCGGGCTGATGTGAAATATTGCTATAGAGGTGACAGGAGCAACATTGTGTCCGGTGTAAAAAAACACTAGATAATGTGGAAAAACATTGTCCGTACGCCATAAGAGCGAGTATATGAAAAGGACGTGATGAGACGAACACAACTTCACCATATGAATCACTGCAAGTGTGCGATGCTTCAAAAAATGAAATTACAATGATGGATCTCAAGTAGTAACGTCCCTAAACTCTACACAGCACCCACCAACCTAAATAATAATAATAATAATAGCTCTTACCCACAAAGACGAAGCACGTTTCTGCCAATTTACATATTTCCAATTATCTGAAAAACGGAGAAGAAAAGTGAAGACCGTGATTGATGCCGCACAAAGGGTTAATGGATCGGGACAGAGCTATATACAGTAAGAACTCACCCGACATTAGGGGGTAGACATGCTCAAAGTCTTCATTATATCCTAGAAAAGATTGTAATATACAGCTAGTGATCATGGCCCCTCTCATCATATAATCCCCCAGTAACAGAAACATGTCGGGGCCACAGCTGGTTACATCTGGGGGTTCTGTAGGTGGGGTGGTGGGCAGCGGTATTATTAGTGTGCTCCTCCTATGGTTCCTCACTTCTACATTACATAATACACTAATTTACCATCTATGAGTTTCAGTTGTTTCGTTGATGATTTTTCTAGTTTCCAGATAGATGTCATCAAAAGTTCCTGCACCGATAACAGCTGCAGCGTGAGTGTGAACGGTAGAAGAACGGCTGATTTCCAGACGAGCCGCGGAGTAAGACTAGATTCACATTTGCGTATATGTGTATTAGGGTTAGATTTCCCGCTGCTGCACAAGGGGAGTCTCGAACCTGTCCCGCTGCGGTCTCCCATTCATCTCCGGCCGCAGTGGAGCCTGCTCAGCAGAGACGTCAGTCCAGGCATCTTGCCCACTCCACTACTGTGCAGTGGCTTGCTGCTGCCTTTCCTGGATCTGCTATTGTAGCCAGTGCTGGAGCAGACGTCTTTGGGACAAAGTCCTGCGTTTTCCCTTCTGAGCATGCCCAGAGTGAGATCTCTCATTGGAGATCAGGGGTCACATGTTCAGGTGCTGCAGCGGTTCCTATTGGTTCGCCAGGAAGGTCATGTAGCTACATGTGTTTGTAACAGTTTCTCATTGGTCCTTGTTCCTGGAAGGTCCTGTAGCTGTTGCTATAAAAGGGTAGCATGGCTGGGCCGCCATGCGCTAATATCAACCATTGTATGCTATGCGCCAGTGTGGTCATGTGTATGTGTGGTTAGGGACCCGGCTGAAATAAGCCACTAGAATACCGACTTAATCGGTGAGGAGTTTGGTATGGTAGCTGGTCAGGGTCGGTGTCCTAGATGCCCTAGATTACCGGCATAACCGGTGAGGAGTTTTGATTGCCGTATTCAGGGTCTGGCGTTCAGACGCCATAGATTGCGGGTGACTCCCGCGAGGACATTAGCACATGATCACGCTTTATGTACGCTTAGCACTTAACTGTGTACTTGAGAGCCTGACAGGACACAGTGCTTTTTCTCAGCGGCTCTGTGACGTAACAGGGTTCGCTTTCAACGCTAGTCAGCGCCCTAGCGTGTTTACTTTGCCACTCAGTTGTGTCTAGTGAGTACGCACACATCGCCATATAGCGCTGCGGCTCTCCTTCTAGCGGCTCTGTGGAGTAACAGAGTTCGCACTCATTGCCACAGCGCATTACGGCATTTATGTTGGCGACTCTGCGGGATAACAGAGTTTGCTTCTCGCGCCATTTTTACTAGCAGCAGGCTCCGCTTGCACGGTGGACCCCGGGCTGCGAACGCACCTTTCTACATTATATATTTGGTGTGTTCCGCAGACCCATAACATAATATTAGCGCCAGGGTCTGGCTACTAAAATGGCGGATGAACAGCGATTACAGCTGTACATCCAGCAGCTGGAGGGTAGGTTGGCGGCTCTTGAGCGCACAACCTCAGCTGTGGATGTTACCGCAGTCGCTGTTCAGGCTGCTAGTGTAGCTGCAGCCAGTTTGTCCTCTGCCACCTCTGTCCCTACATTGTCCCACCTCCCGCTTCCAGACAAGTTTGCTGGTGACAGCAAGCAATGTCGGGGATTCGTAAGTCAGTGCTCCATACACCTCGAGCTTCTGGCTGCACGTTTCCCCACGGATCGGGCACAAGTGGGCTTTGTGATAGCTCTTCTGTCGGGCAGAGCGTTGGAGTGGGCAACGCCGCTGTGGGAGCGCGACGACCGTGTGGTGCAGAGCGCTTCTCGTTTTCTGGAGGCTCTGAAAAAGGTTTTTCTAGGACCTCAGGTCACCCACGATGCGGCACTCAAACTGCTGGCAAGTACCCAGGGTTCGGCTTTGGTCAGCCATTTTGCTGTCCAATTTCGGACTCTGGCCTCGGAATTAGAGTGGCCAGATAAAGTCCTCATTCCCGTGTTCTGGAGAGGACTGGCGGGTCATGTGAAAGACGCCTTGGCTACCAGGGAGATTCCTGCCACACTGGAGAAGCTTATCGCTATTTCCACCCGCGTCGACCTCCGTTTCCACGAGCGGAGGCTGGAACGTGTCCAGTGTAGGCAGAGGGTCCAGTTGGCTCCTACCTTCACCAACCCTCTGGAGTCGCCTGTTCAGGCGCCCGACCTTCAGGAGGTTGCTCCTGCAGGATCTAAATCTCGGGTCACTCGTCCATCCCCGATTTGTTATATTTGCCAGCAGCAGGGACATTTTGCCAACCGATGTCCACAGCGGCTGAATAAGCAGCCGCGCCCAGTAACCGTAGGAACAGGGTCACTGGACGCCATGAGTTTTGCCCCTAAAGTGCTCCTCAAGGGGATAATTACCCACGGTTCTACCACCCTACCCGTCAAGCTGTGTGTGGATTCTGGGGCAGAGGGAAATTTTATGTCATCCTCCTTTGCTTCTCGCCACACCATGCCTTTGGTGTTGCTGGCTGAACCAGTATCGGTTCGGGTGTTGAACGGAGCAATTCTGCCCTCACAAATCACCCATCAGTCTGTCCCACTCACCTTGTCTATGTCTCCTTCCCATCAGGAGAATATATCATTTTTTATCCTCCCTGAGGGTATAGATGAGGTTTTGTTGGGATTACCCTGGCTCCGCCACCACTCTCCCCATATTGAGTGGGCTTCAGGGAGAATTCTGGGTTGGGGTAATTTATGTAAAGGCAGATGCATTAGGGACAGCGTGCAGGTCAACACCACTGAGATACCTATAGACCTCTCTCCTCTTTCCAAGGTCTATTGGTCTTATGCCGACGTTTTCTCAAAGAAGGCTGCGGAGACTCTTCCGCCTCATCGCCCCTATGACTGTCCTATCGACCTCTTGCCAGGAGCTGAGCCTCCTAGAGGAAGGGTCTATCCCCTCTCTCTTCCTGAGACAGAGGCCATGTCCCAATATATTCAGGAGAACTTGGCAAGGGGATTCATTAGGAAGTCTGTGTCACCAGCGGGAGCGGGGTTCTTCTTTGTGCAGAAGAAGAACGGAGAACTACGTCCGTGCATTGATTATAGGGGTCTCAACGCTATCACCGTGAAAAATAAGTATCCTTTGCCGCTAATCTCTGAGCTTTTTGACAGGCTTCGGGGAGCAAGGGTATTTACTAAGCTAGACCTGCGGGGTGCGTATAACCTGATTCGCATCCGTGAGGGGGACGAGTGGAAGACGGCATTTAACACCAGGGATGGGCATTATGAATATCTGGTAATGCCCTTTGGCTCTGTAATGCTCCAGCTGTCTTCCAAGACTTTGTGAACGACATCTTCCGGGATATGTTGACCACCTCGGTGGTAGTCTATCTGGATGACATTCTCATCTTTTCTCCAGATATGGCCTCCCACCGGAGAGATGTCTGCAAGGTCTTCGACCTCTTGCGAGCAAATTCCCTATATGCGAAGTTGGAGAAGTGCATGTTTGAGCAGGAGTCTCTACCTTTTCTGGGCTATATCATCTCCACCCAGGGATTGGCTATGGATCCTACCAAACTACAGGCTGTGATGGATTGGCAAGAACCCCACTCCCTTAAGGCGGTGCAGCGCTTTATGGGGTTCATTAACTACTATCGCCAATTCATTCCCCACTTCTCCACTTTGGTAGCTCCCTTGGTAGCCCTCACCAAGAAGGGAGCTAATCCCAAGTTGTGGTCAGAGGAGGTCACCAAGGCGTTCTCCTCCATCAAGTCGCATTTCGCCAGTGCTCCCATCTTACATCGCCCCGATGTCGATAAACCGTTTATCTTAGAGGTGGATGCCTCTTCTGTTGGTGCTGGAGCAGTCCTTTTTCAAAAGGATGCCCAGGGTCGGAAGCATCCCTGCTTCTTCTTTTCCAAAACCTTTACACCAGCAGAGAGGAATTATTCCATCGGGGACAGGGAGTTACTGGCTATGAAGTTGGCCTTCTCCGAGTGGCAACATCTTCTGGAGGGGGCTCGCTTCCCCCTTCCAAGTGTTCACAGACCACAAGAACTTGGTGTATTTGCAGACAGCCCAGCGGCTAAATTCCCGTCAGGCCAGATGGTCCTTGTTTTTCTCCCGGTTCCATTTCACCCTCCATTTCCTCTCCGGTGAGAAGAACATTCGCGCAGATGCTCTATCCCGCTCCGTGGTGTCCTCTGAGGAGGTGGAGGAGGAGCCTCGGCTGATTGTCCCCACAGAAAGCCTAAGAACGGTGGCTCCGATTTCGCTTGAGTCTGTGCCTCCGGGCAAGACTTTTGTGCCCACCAATTTGCGACCGGAAGTACTCTCTTGGGCACATTCGTCCAGGGTGGGTGGACATTTTGGGACCAAAAGGACTTCTGAGTTGCTGGCGAGGACATACTGGTGGCCGCAGATGGCCCGTGACGTCAGGGAATACGTTCAGGCGTGCTTCTCCTGCGCCAAGGATAAGTCCCCTCGATAACGGCCAGCTGGGTTACTTTTTCCTTTATCGGTGGCAGACAGGCCTTGGGAGATGGTCGGGATGGATTTTGTGGTGGGCTTACCCAAGTCTCGGGGCTGCACCATCATCTGGGTGATAACCGACCACTTCTCCAAAATGGTGCACTTAGTGCCATTACCACGGTTACCGTCTGCACGAGCCTTGGCAGCATTATTCATTAGGCATATTTTCCGCCTACACGGTATGCCAGACAAAATTGTCAGTGATCGAGGTCCCCAGTTTGCGTCTCGGTTCTGGAGAGAGCTGTGTCGTCTACTCAGCATTGAGTTGAATCTCTCCTCTGCATACCATCCCGAGACGAATGGGTTGGTAGAGAGGGCCAACCAGACCTTGGTCACATACTTGCGACATTTTGTCTCTGCCAGGCAGGATGACTGGGCATCCTTGCTACCGTGGGCTGAGTTCGCTCTAAATAATGCTGTGGCTGACTCCACCGGACAGACCCCATTCCTCCTGAACTACGGTCAGCATCCGCGGGTACCAGTGCCTATGCCCGTGTCTTCCGCCGATTCCAGGGTGGCAGACTGGGCTGTGGAGGCACGGGACATTTGGGACTGCACTCAGGATGCCATTCAGGCCTCCAAAGAGAGGATGAGGTCTTCGGCCGATGCCCATCGGCGCCCCGCTCCTACATTTGCTCCTGGTGACCTAGTGTGGCTTTCTGCCCGAAACATCAGGCTACGGGTAGAGTCCACCAAGTTGGCACCTCGCTTTTTGGGCCCCTTTAAAGTTCTTGAGCAGGTGAACCCGGTGGTTTACCGCCTAGCCCTTCCGCCTCGCCTTGGTATCACTGACACCTTTCACGTGTCCCTCTTGAAACCCGTGGCCATTTCCCGGTTTTCCGAGTCATCTGCTGGGACGTCGGGTTCATCTACCGACGATCATGAGGTGAACGCCATTGTTGGGTGCAAGGTGGTACGAGGAAAAAAAATTTATTTGGTGGATTGGAGGGGTTATGGGCCTGAGGATAGATCCTGGGAACCTGCCGAGCATGTTCACGCTCTGCAGCTCATCGCTGCCTTTGAGCGCAGCGAGGCCCAAGGAAGGGGGGGCCCTAGGAAGGGGGGTAATGTTAGGGTTCGATTTCCCGCTGCTGCACAAGGGGAGTCTCGAACCCGTCCCGCTGCGGTCTCCCATTCATCTCCGGCCGCAGTGGAGCCTGCTCAGCAGAGACGTCGGTCCAAGCGTCTTGCCCACTCCACTACTGTGCAGTGGCTTGCTGCTGCCTTTCCTGGATCTGCTATTGTAGCCAGTGCTGGAGCAGATGTCTTTGGGACAAAGTCCTGCGTTTTCCCTTCTGAGCATGCCCAGAGTGAGATCTCTCATTGGAGATCAGGGGTCACATGTTCAGGTGCTGCAGCGGTTCCTATTGGTTCGTCAGGAAGGTCATGTAGCTACATGTGTTTGTAACAGTTTCTCATTGGTCCTTGTTCCTGGAAGGTCCTGTAGCTGTTGCTATAAAAGGGTAGCATGGCTGGGCCGCCATGCGCTAATATCAACCATTGTATGCTATGCGCCAGTGTGGTCATGTGTATGTGTGGATAGGGACCCGGCTGAAATAAGCCACTAGAATACCGACTTAATCGGTGAGGAGTTTGGTATGGTAGCTGGTCAGGGTCGGTGTTCTAGATGCCCTAGATTACCGGCATAACCGGTGAGGAGTTTTGATTACCGTATTCAGGGTCTGACGTTCAGACGCCATAGATTGCGGGTGACTCCCGCGAGGACATTAGCGCATGATCACGCTTTATGTACGCTTAGCACTGAACTGTGTACCTGAGAGCTTGACAGGACACAGTGCTTTTTCTCAGCGGCCCTGTGACGTAACAGGGTTCGCTTTCAACGCTAGACAGCGCCCTAGCGTGTTTTCTTTGCCACTCAGTTGTGTCTAATGAGTGCGCACACATCGCCATATAGCGCTGCGGCTCTCCTTCTAGCGGCTCTGTGGAGTAACAGAGTTCGCACTCATTGCCACAGCGCATTACGGCGTTTATGTTGGCGACTCTGCGGGATAACAGAGTTTGCTTCTCGCGCCATTTTTACTAGCAGCAGGCTCCGCTTGCACGGTGGACCCCGGGCTGCGAACGCACCTCTCTACTTTATATATTTGGTGCGTTCCGCAGACCCATAACATATGTGTGCAGCGTATCATCTGCATATGCAAACGCATGCAAAAACGCATGTTTACGCAGTGGTCTTTTATTCGCATCATCTTACGCATGACGCCAAAAAACGCTGCATGTGCATGCGTTTGTATGCATTTTTTTGCATCTGTTTGCATTGTTTATGCGCATGCATTCGATATGACAGACACCAAAGGGCGTGTCTCATGAATAACGCATGCGTATCGAACGCATCCGTACGTATGTCCTTGCGTACCAATGCGTTCCCATAGACAGTAATACGTTTTTTTACGCACTCATCTGCATGCACATGACTGTGCAGTGCATATTTGACAGATTATTGACGCTTCAAAAATGCAACATGTTGCGTTCGCCGGACACCGCCGCACACCGCGAAATGATGCATGCAAACGCATGTCTCTGTGTATACCATGTTAAAGATATGCAAGCATGACGCATGCGGATCTATGCAGATGAAACGCTGCGCACACGGACGCAAATGTGAAACCAGCCTAAGACCGGGCTGCAGACTTAGTCCAATGCTCTTCAATATTTACATCAATGAGTGGCCACCGCTCTGGAATCCTCTGCGGCACCAGGTCTCACACTCCATAATGCCCGGTGACATTCTTGCTGTCTGCAGATGACCTACTGTTGCCATCAACAACAGAGACAACCTGGAAATCTTGGAGAAATTCAACTCCACATGGGCACTACTGATCAACCCAAAGAAAACCAACATCATGGTGATCCGTTGTAGAAAGCCAAGATCAAACCAGAGCCTTCCATTTGTGCTAAACAACTTTACACTTACAGGAACAGACAAATACACCAACCTTGGCCTGAAATCTAACCAGTCAGGGAGCTTCAAACAAGCCATAGAGACCCTGAAGGACAAAGGCCTGCAAAATCTTCTATACCATCCATAGGAAATTCTACCATCTGAAGCCGCCAGTGAGGGTCTTCATAATCACCCCAATCCTCCTGTACGGCAGTGAAGTCTGGGGTCCCTCACACCTACCCAGTCCGGTCAAAGTGGGATTCCAGCCCAACAGAAATATTCCACCTGGAATTCTGTAAACACCTTCTCCAGGTCCTACTCTCGCTGTTATTAGCGCCAGCAGGTGTCTGATGATGGGAGCAGTAGTCCCATCAGCTGACACCAGTGACTGGCGGTAAACTGTATACATCCGATCACCGCTGACGTGCTCCAGCAGTCTTTTGACAGCATGGGAACCGAGCCTCTCTGACCGCCGTGGATGATTTCACCGCCAATCAGAAGCGGTGTTTGCCGCGCTGTCATGCACATGACAGCGTGGCAAACACTGGATGTTCGGGCCCCCATTCAAGTGAAGAGGGCCCGGGTTCGGGTACTGTTCTGGTACCGAAACCAGAACTTTTTGTAACTGTTTGGCTGAACCCGCCGGACCCAAACATCCAGGTGTCCACCCATCTCTCGTCCTGGACAACCCTTGAAGTCAGCAAAGTGCTATCCTTGTCCTTTTAAGAATGGCTACATCTGGAACACACAAGTAGCTGATTTCCTACCTTCGGGATTTGGCTGTTTTGCCGATGTTTCTTCTTCCTTCTTCAGATTCATCTTCTCAGATCCTTCATCCGAAACTAAGAGATAAAAGAAAATAGATGTTAGCTCCTAGAATTTTCTGGACTACTTCTGCTTTTATAGTTACATAATCACTACATTAATTATTTTATTTATCTATAGATATTTTACCTGGCAGCGGAGGATCTTCTATAACATTTTCTACAGCATATGATAAATCTTATACAAGTATATATGAGTGATTGTTCTACTCTGTATTTTCTTAGTGTCTCGTAGGAGGACAGGAGGCCTCTAGACGGACAGTTTATGCTACAGACAGATATGGAACCAGCCTCTAAACCTTTGAGCTCTGAAAATCCTGATGGGAGCAGGACCAAACTCCTAAGATGCACTTGTGACGACACAGCGCTTCTTAATTATGCCAGACGTAAACTGAGTAGGCCCAGAGTCATAAACTGTTGTCTGAAGTATTGACTCTTCTTGTAGGTTAAATTGATATTACTAAATGGATGAAGGGCTAAGGTTTTGCATCTTATATCAACTTCTACAACTTATTGTCTACTATGTTTGCAAGACAGTGATAAAAGGTCATTGAACAATGATGTTTGCTGGTATGTTGATTACACATTGTCCAGACCAGCTAGTTTGCTGAGTTGCAAGACAGAGGCGGAAAAAACTATGCATATAGATTACATAATCAAACAATGCGAGTTAACCTCATCACATCTTTCTCTTGACATCCGGATGCTGGTTAAAGGACAGTTGTGAACTATATAAGGAGACTCTACAGAATCTCAGCTTAGGGGACCATGGCCCCAGCTGGAAGAACACAGGACTTCTTCATTGATCATTACTGAAACCCCAGAGACATCTTGAAGAATCCAGGTTGGAACAATCAGGTCACCTGGCCACATACCTCACTGCTCTCAGTTAGCTTCCTATGCTTGTCGTTACCTCCTCTCTGGGGGAAGCCACTGGTGGGGTAGTCGGCACTGGAAGCAGCTCTGATCCCAGCGAGTCAGCGGAAGGGTGAGACTCGGTAATTTGCACCATCTTGGGTATTTGCTGAGACTGTTCTGTATGTTATTGCATGTTAGTGGCTTAATAAATTATTGCCACATTGTTTTACCCTCACACTTTGTTATCTGAGTAGTGTTCTGTATACACTGTCTACTTTTTAAACCTGATTTCTGATTCTTTTTCATTTTGGTTTCATAATCACACTTTGATCAGACCCTTATTAGAGTTTGAGCACAGTGGGATCCAATTTTTTCAGATCAGAAGATGTAAAAAAAAAATTTCTCCATCTTCTCAATTCTATCAGTGCATGAAAAAGTGATGTTTTTTCGATGGACTCGTTAAATTGCATGACTGAATGCAATCTGATATTTTGTTGTATCATTCTCAGACCAAAAATGTTGCTGTCTAAATGAGCAGTGAGTAGAAAAAAAAGTTAATAATAATCTTTATTTAATAATAATCTTTATTTTTATATCGTGCTAACATATTCCACAGCGCTTTACAGTTTTGCACACATTATCGTCGCTGTCCCCGATGGGGCTCACATTCTAGATTCCCTATCAGTATGTTTTTTGGAGTGTGGGAGGAAACCAGAGTACCCGGAGGAAACCCACGCAAACACGGGGAGAACATACAAACTCCTTGCAGATGTTGTCCTAGGTGGGATTTGAACCCAGGACTCCAGCGCTGCAGTGCTATCCACTGAGCCACCACTGAGCCACCGTGCTGCCCAGTTATCAAATAATGGTGGCAGAAGACTTCACCTCTTCATAGTCAACTCCTCATACGAGGACCCAGCAAGCAGGAGCATCTGTAGCACATACTGACCCCTTTCTCCTACCTTACAAAACAGTGCAACACCCCAAGCAGAGCTGGGAGACCATCATCTGCTATAAATGCCCTTCATGGTGGAGGCCACTCTTAATAAATTAGTACTGAAATGCCCAGAACCCAATTCCATGAAATGATGTCTCAGGGTCCACACTTTTCACTGTTACAGTCAGAAGAAGAGATGTGTATGGAGGTGGGATCTGGGTCCCTTATACAGTCATGACCAAAAGTGTTGGTAACCTTGAAATTGCTCCAGAAAATGAAGTATTTCTCCCAGAACACTATTGCAATTACAGCGTTTTGTTATACATGTTTATTTCCTTAGTGTGTATTGGAACAACACAATAAAAAACATGTAAAAAGGCAAATTGGACATAATTTCACACAAAAATACAAAAATGGGCCAGACAAAATTGTGGGTAAACAATTTTGTTTCAAGCATATGATCCTTGTCCAAACTTAGGTGTGGCAAGTAACAGGTGTGAGCAATATGAAAATCACACCTGAAACCAGATAAAAAGGGGAGAAGTTGCCTCAATCTTTACATTGTGTGTCTGTGTGCCACAGTAAGTACAGAGAATAGAAAGAGGAGAAGAGAACTGTCTGAGGACTTGAGAACCAAAATTGTTGAACAATATCAACAATATTAAGGTTACAAGTCCATCTTCAGAGATCTCAATGTAATCTCAATATAATCAAGACGTTTACAAGCCATGGCACTGCAGCTAATCTCACTGGATGTGGACGACAAAGAAGAATTGATGAAAGGTTGTACCACAGGATAGTCTGGATGGTGGATAAGCAATCTCAATCAAGGTCCAAAGAAATTCAAGCTGAGGCTGCAGAATCAGGGTGCATCAGTGTCAGCACAAACTCTCTGTCCACATGTGAATGAAATGAAACGCTATGGCAGGAGACCCAAGAGGACCCACTGATGACACAGAAACATAAAAAGCTTGACTGCAGTTTGACAAAATGTATGTGAGAAAGCCAAAATCCTTCTGGTAAAGCATCTTGTGGAAAGAAGAGACCAAGAAAGAGCTTTTAAGTAAAACACATCATTATTCTGTTTACCAAAAATGAAATGAGAAAAGAAGACAGCACCTACAGTCAGATATGGTGGAGGGTCACAGATGTTTTGGAATTTTTTTGTTGCCTCTGGCACTGGGAACCTTGATTGTGTGCAAGTCATCATGAAATCTGAAGACTACCAAAGGATTTTGGGTGGCTATGTAGTGCCCAGTGTCAGAAAGCTGGGTTTGCGTCCTAGGTCATGATTCTTCCAGCAAGACAATGGCTGGAAATATACTTCAAGAAGTCCCTAGATATGGATGGAAACAAAGCGATGAAGAGTTCTGAAGTGGCAGCAATGAGTCCGGATCTAAATCCCATTGATCAACTGTGGAGAAATCTGAAAATCGCAGTTGAGAGAGACCGAGAGAACTTTACGAAAGGAGAGAGGTCCAAAATTCAAGTTGAAAAGTGTAAGAAGATTATTTATTCCAAATGGGATGCAACCAAATATTAAGGTGAGGGTGCCAACAATTTTGTCCAGTCCTTTTTTTTGAGTTTTGTGAGAAATTATGTTCAATTTACCATTTTTTCTCAATTTTTTTGTGTTGTTCCAATGCACAGAAAGGAAATAAACATGTATAGAACATGGGTAATTGGAATAATTTTATTGGAGAATTACTTCACTTTAAGGTTAAACATCTTTATGGCTCCTATGAGTGTCACAAATCCTTTGTTTAGTCAATCAGTGGGGGCCATGGGACACAGAATAGAAGCAATGAGCAGATGACCGATCAGAAAACGACTGTCTGCATCCCCCCATATGTCTTGTCTTAAAAGAGGTAGGATTCCCTTCCCCCAGGTGGAACCTTCCTCCCACAGCTCTGGGTGATCTGTTTTCATCACTCTCTGGATCCCGAGTGAAAAATCTCCTACCTGGTCGTTGAGAACATTCTGGAGTCAAATCTTCAAAACCATCATCTTCATCTATTTTCATCATCCCAATTTCTGGAAAAAAAAAGAAGAAAAGCAGGAAGCCTGATATCACCGGCCAAACCTGAGTATAATCCAGGCCTCACACATGTTGGGGGTTTAGGGTTCCACAATGTGTGTATAAACCGTCAGCCATAACAATAAAACCACTGACTGGTGACGTGAATGTCACTGATTATCTGGTGGCAATGGTGCCCGTTGGGTGGTGGAAATGAGATTAGGACTTTATTGGAGCTCAGGAAAATTGGACAAATGTAAGGATTTGAGCAACTCCAGTAAGAACCAAATTTTGATGCCTTGACAACTGGAGATCGGGGACATGGTATATGTTTGCTTCTCCCATTACATGGTAGATCTGGTGGTGTGTCCCCACTGTGCCATTGATGTGTGTGGTGGTGGAAGATAAGGCAATGGCTATGGGGCCCCTGAGTCAAGGGGGCCCGTCCTGTGTCAGAGTAGCAGCAGCTTGAGACAGGATCCTGTCCCCGCTGCTAAAGCTAAATGAATATTCACGCATTATACTTTGAGGGGGCTGCATTATATTCTGTGGGGGGACTGCATTATTCTCAGGGGACTATATTATATTCTGGGGGGCTACATCATACTATATGAGGGGGCTACAGTATACTCTATGGTGGGCTGTATTATATTCTGTGGTGGGGCTGCATTATTCTCTCAGGGGACTACATTATATTCTGGGGGGACTATATCATACTATATGAAGGGGGCAGCATCATGCCCTATGAGGGGCTACAGTATACTCTATGGGGGGCTGCATTATATTCTGTGGTGGGGCTGCATTATACCTTATGATGGGTTGTATTATATTTTGTGGGGTGCTGCATTATATTCTATGAGAGAGGGCTACATTATATTTTATGAGGGAGGCTACATTATATTCTGTGAGGGGGCTACATTATATTCTATGAGGGGCTACATTATATTCTATGAGGGGGCTACCCCTCTATGATTCTATGATTTTACCCCAAACCCTGCTACATAATTAAGATGTGTATTACCTTATATTATACCCGGATATTAGCGCGTTTTAACACACAATTGGTGGTCTTGTATTTATTTCTATGTAGCTACATAGTGGGCCCCAAGAATGATTTTCTCTGGTGGGCCCATGGTGCTCCAGTCCGATGCTGCTGGTGGCCATTAGGTCTGGACCAATAAAGGCCATCTCTTCTGATTAATTACATTTTCCATGATGTTGAGAACCAGTTAGAAATGTGGCTGCAATGTGAACATGTGGGTGACACACAGCAAGTAACATCTGGGGGCTCAGAAGACAAGAAAGGGGCACGATCACTATGCTCCTCCTAAGGAGCAGCATCAATTCCCTGCGTTTCGGTCATTCCTCTATTCTGTGTGAGAATACTAGCTCTAGAAATCTAGCGCCTCATATTGGATACAGCAATCCTAAAAGTCAGTATTGACCATTTAACAAGTCTTGACACTCAGCTTTGAGAAAGAAGTCAAACCAAACACTCCATTTCTGAACATGTGTTTCGGGTGTTCGTCCCTCTTCAGTGCAAAGCAGGAGGTCTGATTTATCTAGATGAGAGACCTCTGATAGGGATCTAAGGAGGAACATTTCTGCTTTTGGAGAGTGCTTTGCACTGATGAGGGGCAAACACCATGAAACGTGTCTCCAAATGGAGTTTCTAGTTTGGCTTTCATCCTAAGTCATAAGGAAGACGGCAGCTGGCGCTGTCCACAAGGAGAACATTTCCCCTTAGCGCTCCTCTGTGTCTCACGTATGTAGCTCATGTCTTACCTGAGAGTTTTGGTTGTTTTGCTGATGATTCTTCTTCACTCTTTGAATTTATCATCTCAGATCCTTCACCCCAAACTAAGACATAAAAGAAGGAGTTGAGCTGCTGAGAATTATCTGGGCGACGAGATTTCTGCTCTGAAGCTCATAAATCCGAAGCCAAAAAAGTTCAAAGCATCAAATATCAGAGGAGCAATCTGTAATCTCAACTCTCTATAGATACAGGATCCCTCTCTATAGTTATAGGATCTCTCTATAGATACAAGATCCCTCTCTATATAGTTACAGGATCCCTCTCTATAGATACAGGATCCCTCTCTATAAAGTTATAGGATCTCTCTCTATAGATACAGGATCCCTCTCTAAAGAGTTATAGGATCTCTCTCTATAGATACAGGATCCCTCTCTATAGTTATAGGATCTCTCTATAGATACTGGATCCCTCTCTATCCCTCTCTATAGTTATAGGATCCCTCTATATAGGATCCCTCTCTATAGTTATAGGATCCCTCTCTATATAGTTACAGGATCTCTCTATATAGGATCCCTCTCTATAGTTATAGGATCCCTCTATCTAGTTATAGGATCCCTCTCTATAGTTATAGGATCCCTCTATATAGGATCCCTCTCTATAGTTATAGGATCCCTCTCTATAGATACAGGATCCCTCTCTATAAAGTTATAGGATCTCTCTCTATAGATACAGGATCCCTCTCTATAGTTATAGGATCCCTCTATATAGAATCCTTCTCTGTACTTATAGGATCCCTCTCTATAGATACTGGATCCCTCTCTATAAAGTTATAGGATCCCTCTATATATATATAGTTATAGAATCCCTCTATATAGTTATATGATCCCTCTATTTAGTTATAGGATCCCTCTCTATAGTTAAAAAATCCCTCTCAATACTTATAAGATCCCTCTCTATAGATACAGGATCCCTCTCTATAAAGTTATAGGATCCCTCTATCTACACAGGGTGGGCCATTTATATGGATACACCTAAATAAAATGGGAATGGTTGGTGATATCAACCTCCTGTTTGTGGCACATTAGTATATGGGAGGGGGAAACTTTTCAAGATGGGTGGTGACCATGGCGGCCATTTAGAAGTCAGACATTTTGGATCCAACTTTATAAGTGGCCCACCCTGTAGTTATAGGATCCCTCTATATAGGATCTCTCTCTATAGTTATGATTCCTCTCTCTATAGTTATAGCATCCCTCTCTGTATAGTTATAGGATCCCTCTATATAGTTATAGAATCCCTCTCTATATAGTTATAGGATCCCTCTATATAGAATCTCTCTCTATAGTTATGATTCCTCTCTCTATAGTTATAGGATCCCTCTCTGTATAGTTATAGCATCCCTCTCTCTATAGTTATAGGATCCCTCTATCTAGTTATAGGATCCCTCTCTCTATAGTTATAGGATCAATCTCTTTAGTTATAGGATCCCTCTCTGTATAGTTATAGGATCCCTCTATCTAGTTATAGGATCCCTCTCTATATAGTTATAGGATCCCTCTATATAGGATCCCTCTCTATAGTTATAGGATCCCTCTATATAGGATCCCTCTCTATACAGTTATAGGATCCCTCTATCTAGTTATAGGATCACTCTCTATATAGTTATAGGATCCCTCTATCTAGTTATAGGATCCCTCTCTATATAGTTATAGGATCCCTCTATATAGGATCCCTCTCTATAGTTATAGGATCCCTCTATCTAGTTATAGGATCCCTCTCTATATAGTTATAGGATCCCTCTATCTAGTTATAGGAGCCCTCTCTATATAGTTATAGGATCCCTCTCTATATAATTATAAGATCTCTCTATAGAGTTATTTATGATTACTGTATAGTTATAGGGTAGTTTTCTATATAGTTTTGGGATTTCTTACCTCTTTTTGTCTCTCTTCTTTCCATCCTCATCTGCTTTTTGCAGTTTGTTTTTCTCTTCTGTCTTTACTTTCAGTTTTACTTTTAATCATCAAAGTTGCACAAGTCACAGTCTGTATGCGGCTGGGAGGAGGCTGAGGCCAGGAAGAAGCTGAGGCCGGGAGGAGGCCCTGTCATCCTCTATATACCTGCAGTGTGTATAGATACTTGTGTAATGTCACCATATAGCCTGCTGTGTGCAGATAACATTCAGATATGGTCATTTGTAGCCTTGTATTTCTCTGGATTCTTCCCCGTGAACATTATGATGCTTTGTAGAGATTATTAACAGACGTGAAGTGATAACTCATCCAGGAGTGTAATAAAGTGCGTGGTAGAGGGGACACCCATAATTCCCATGAAGATCACCCCTTTTATGTGGTTTACTATCAGCTGGAAAGTGGCTCAAAGTATAAAGAGAAAAATTCCCAATTTGTAGTTGTGGGCCAGAACCCTCCAGCTCTTCTAGTACCTGCTCCATACCTGCTTCCACGTGTCCTGTCTGCCTGCGGCCTCCAGTGCTTCTAGTGCCTGCTCCATACTTGCTTCCATGAGTCCTGTCTTCCTGCGGCCTCCAGTGCTTCTAGTACCTGCTCCATACTTGCTTCCATGTGTCCTGTCTGCCTGTGGCCTCCAGTGCTTCTGGGACCTACTCCAAACCTGCTTCCATGTGTCCTGTCTACCTGCAGCCTCCAGTGCTTCTAGTACCTGATCCATACTTACTTCCATGTGTCCTGTCTTCCTGCGGCCTCCAGGGCTTCTAATACCTACTCCATACTTGCTTCCATGTGTCCTGTCTGCCTGTGGCCTCCAGTGCTTCTAGTACCTGCTCCATATGTGTTCTGCCTCACTGTGGCCTCCAGTGCTTCAAGTACCTGCTCCATACTTGCTTCCATGTGTCCTGTCTGCCTGCAGCCTCCAGTGCTTCTGATACCTGCTCCAAACCTACTTCCATGTGTCCTGTCTGCCTGTGGCCTACAGTGCTTCTAGTACCTGCTCCATACCTGGCTCCATGTGTCCTGTCTGCCTGCGGTGTCCAGTGCTTCTAGTACCTGCTCCATACTTGCTTCCATGTGTCCTGTCTGCCTGCGGCCTCCAGTGCTTGTAGTACCTGCTCCATACTTGCTTCCATGTGTACTGTGTGCCTGTGGCCTCCAGTGCTTCTAGTACCTGCTCCATACTTGCTTCCATATGTTCTGTGTGCCTGTGGCCTCTAGTAATTCTAGTACCTGCTCCAAACCTACTTCCATGTGTCCTGTCTGCCTGTTGCCTCCAGTGCTTCTAGTACCTGCTCCATACTTGCTTCCATGTGCCCTTTCTGCCTGTGGCCTACAGTGCTTCTAGTACCTGCTTCATACCTGATTCCATGTGTCCTGTCTGCCTGCAGCGTCCAGTGCTTCTAGTACCTGCTCCATACTTGCTTCCATGTGTTCTATCTGCCTGTGGCCTCCAGTGCTTCTAGTACCTGCTCCATACTTGCTTCCATATGTTCTGTGTGCCTGTGGCCTCTAGTGCTTCTAGTACCTGCTCCAAACCTACTTCCATGTGTCCTGTCTGCCTGTGGCCTTCAGTGCTTCTAGTACCTGCTCCATACTTGCTTCCATGTGCCCTTTCTGCCTGTGGCCTACAGTGCTTCTAGTACCTGCTTCATACCTGATTCCATGTGTCCTGTCTGCCTGCGGCCTCCAGGGCTTCTAATACTAACTCCATACTTGCTTCCATGTGTCCTGTCTGCCTGTGGCCTCCAGTGCTTCTAGTACCTACTCCATACTTGCTTCCATGTGTCCTACTTGCCTGTGGCCTCCAGTGCTTCTAAAAGCTGCTCCATACTTGCATCCATGTGTCCTGTCCGCCTGCAGCCTCCAGTGCTTCTGGTACCTGCTCAAAACCTACTTCCATGTGTCCAGTCTGCCTGTGGCCTCCAGTGCTTCCAGTAATTGTTCCATACTTGCTTCCATGTGTCCTGTCTGCCTGCGGCCTCCAGTGCTTCTAGTACCTGCTCCATACTTGCTTCCATGTGTCCTGTCTGCCTGCGGCCTCCAGTGCTTCTGGGACCTACTCCAAACCTGCTTCCATGTGTCCTGTCTACCTGCAGCCTCCAGTACTTCTAGTGCCTGCTCCATACTTACTTCCATGTGTCCTGTCTGCCTGCGGCCTCCAGTGCTTCTAGTACCTGCTCCATGCTTGCTTCTGTCGTCGCTGTTATCTCGTTAACCCTTTCCTCCTCGGAATGTGGTACCAGAGAGAATAAGACACAGACAAAAGTATGCGTCCATAAGCTCTGCGTTTATTGCTAACAAAGGGATTCATATACACCCCTGAAGCAGGAAGCGGAATTACCATATATGGCAGTTAATACAACATAAACATAAAATGCTAGTTTCACTTTAAAAACTTCATTCTTGGCTTTTGGCCTTGTTTAGCTCCTAGTACAGAGCGTCTCTTCTCAGGCGAGGTGGAATGTATTGTATTGACTAAAACGAGGAACATCTTATCTTGTCTCCTGGTACACGTCAACCTGTCGGTTAAAAAGAAAATAAGGCCTCTGAACTTTAGAAAAATGCTGGTTCAGCGATCACACTTCCATGTCTCCTGTCTGCCTGCGGCCTCCAGTGCTTCAAGTACCTGCTCCATACTTGCTTCCATGTGTCCTGTCTGCCTCCGGCCGCCAGTGCTTCTTGTACCTGCTCCATATTTGCTTCCATGTGTCCTGTCTTCCTGCGGCCTCCAGGGCTTCTAATACCTACTCCATACTTGCTTCCATGTGTCCTGTCTGCCTGTGGCCTCCAGTGCTTCTAGTACCTGCTCCATATGTGTTCTGCCTGACTGTGGCCTCCAGTGCTTCAAGTACCTGCTCCATACTTGCTTCCATGTGTCCTGTCTGCCTGCAGCCTCCAGTGCTTCTGATACCTGCTCCAAACCTACTTCTATGTGTCCTGTCTGCCTGTGGCCTACAGTGCTTCTAGTACCTGCTCCATACCTGGCTCCATGTGTCCTGTCTGCCTGCGGCGTCCAGTGCTTCTAGTACCTGCTCCATACTTGCTTCCATGTGTCCTGTCTGCCTGCGGCCTCCAGTGCTTGTAGTACCTGCTCCATACTTGCTTCCATGTGTACTGTGTGCCTGTGGCCTCCAGTGCTTCTAGTACCTGCTCCATACTTGCTTCCATATGTTCTGTGTGCCTGTGGCCTCTAGTAATTCTAGTACCTGCTCCAAACCTACTTCCATGTGTCCTGTCTGCCTGTTGCCTCCAGTGCTTCTAGTACCTGCTCCATACTTGCTTCCATGTGCCCTTTCTGCCTGTGGCCTACAGTGCTTCTAGTACCTGCTTCATACCTGATTCCATGTGTCCTGTCTGCCTGCAGCGTCCAGTGCTTCTAGTACCTGCTCCATACTTGCTTCCATGTGTTCTATCTGCCTGTGGCCTCCAGTGCTTCTAGTACCTGCTCCATACTTGCTTCCATATGTTCTGTGTGCCTGTGGCCTCTAGTGCTTCTAGTACCTGCTCCAAACCTACTTCCATGTGTCCTGTCTGCCTGTGGCCTTCAGTGCTTCTAGTACCTGCTCCATACTTGCTTCCATGTGCCCTTTCTGCCTGTGGCCTTCAGTGCTTCTAGTACCTGCTTCATACCTGATTCCATGTGTCCTGTCTGCCTGCGGCCTCCAGGGCTTCTAATACTAACTCCATACTTGCTTCCATGTGTCCTGTCTGCCTGTGGCCTCCAGTGCTTCTAGTACCTACTCCATACTTGCTTCCATGTGTCCTACTTGCCTGTGGCCTCCAGTGCTTCTAAAAGCTGCTCCATACTTGCATCCATGTGTCCTGTCCGCCTGCAGCCTCCAGTGCTTCTGGTACCTGCTCAAAACCTACTTCCATGTGTCCAGTCTGCCTGTGGCCTCCAGTGCTTCCAGTAATTGTTCCATACTTGCTTCCATGTGTCCTGTCTGCCTGCGGCCTCCAGTGCTTCTAGTACCTGCTCCATACTTGCTTCCATGTGTCCTGTCTGCCTGCGGCCTCCAGTGCTTCTGGGACCTACTCCAAACCTGCTTCCATGTGTCCTGTCTACCTGCAGCCTCCAGTACTTCTAGTGCCTGCTCCATACTTACTTCCATGTGTCCTGTCTGCCTGCGGCCTCCAGTGCTTCTAGTACCTGCTCCATGCTTGCTTCTGTCGTCGCTGTTATCTCGTTAACCCTTTCCTCCTCGGAATGTGGTACCAGAGAGAATAAGACACAGACAAAAGTATGCGTCCATAAGCTCTGCGTTTATTGCTAACAAAGGGATTCATATACACCCCTGAAGCAGGAAGCGGAATTACCATATATGGCAGTTAATACAACATAAACATAAAATGCTAGTTTCACTTTAAAAACTTCATTCTTGGCTTCTGGCCTTGTTTAGGTCCTAGTACAGAGCGTCTCTTCTCAGGCGAGGTGGAATGTATTGTATTGACTAAAACGAGGAACATCTTATCTTGTCTCCTGGTGCACGTCAACCTATCCGTTAAAAAGAAAACAAAACCTCTGAACTTTAGAAAAATGCTGGTTCAGCGATCACATTTCCCTCCTTTTGTTCCTTCATTTAATCAATACACATCTTCATACCTCATCTGTCTCCTAGTACATTGTTTAATACACATCAAACAAATTTTAAACACTAAATAGATAGCAAGACATATCAATAAAACCTGTAGGCCAGCTTGTATTATCCCAGTCAGCCATCCCCCTATACCTTTTAACCAATTTGCGGGGTTAAGAAAGGAGAAGGTATTTGCCCACCATGAATCTTGATTCTTCAGATTTGCCTCATCATATAGTTTCCTTAACTTTTATGACATCCTCTAGCTTATGTTTAAGGGTTAAAACACTAGAATTATCAATATAATGACAACATGCAGGTCCAATAATCTGGCACATCCCTCCTTGAGCTGCAGTCAGGTAATCTAACACGAGGGTATGTTGGTTAGTAACAATAATTAACTGGTTCTGTACTGTAAGGGACCCATTCATGATATCTAAAATATCCCATATTTGATCATCTAGGTAGTCTGTGGATTCTACCAACTTATCCCATGTCTGAGTTATCATAGGGTAGATAAATAATGCACTGAAAAATTTATTTGCTATCCCCATCTCCACTATGTGTGGTTGTCACGGGTGTGTCGCGGCGGAGATCGTCGCGATTGCACACCCTGACTTCGCACAGCTGAGTTTCTGGTGCTGGGTGTTTTTTGGCACTGAGGGAGTTAATTCTTTCTCGGTGCTGGGCTGACCAGCCTCGCCCAGCTGCGATTGATGTTTTGTTAATTAGCTTCCTTCATATACCTGCTGGTCTGCTGGGGAAGTTGCTGGTGAAAGCATTCATTCAGACCAGCAGAGCGGATCGTTTCTGAGAAGACTTAAGCTAAGAGTGCCTATTGTGGTTTTTCCTCTCCTCGCTTATTGTTTATCTCCTTAACCTTTTGTGTTCCTCTGTAGTGGAAGTGTTGTATGCAAGGCTGTGTTTTCTTTACCCCTTGTCTGTCTCGTTTGTCTTAGACTGTGTGTAAGCTGTGACCTGCCCATTCCCTGTGGTGGTAATCAGGGTCCTTCTCAGGACTAGATTACAGTGGTCAGGGATCTACAGGAGACAGGGTTATGCTGGCGGCCTGGACCTCTGTACCATCAACAGTACCTCCAGGTAGAGGGACTAGTCAGGACCCCAGTTCAGGGTCAGCATAGACCCCGGTCCACCTCTATCCAGAGACAGCGTGACACGTACACAGTATTGACCCACAATACATAGGATATTATGTCAGGTAAGACATTGCTGGCAGATACTATGTATACATGTTGATTTTCTCTATTATATGAAATTTAGAATGATGTCACATTTGATATAGGTTGCTATCTTTGAATATATCTGTTATACGTCGTGACATTTTCACCGGCCACTCTAAAGATTCTCCCCAGCCACCATGGATCCAGTAGCCCATTTAGCTCAGCAGTTGCAGAGTTTGTCCATGGAGCTGACGGACGTTAAATCCAAGGTTTTGTACCCCCGGGAGCAAACCAGATTTGAACCTAAAGTAGCTCTCCCGGACAGGTTCACTGGTGGGCGGGACAAGTTTTTTACTTTATCGGGAAGCATGTAAATTGTATTTTCGGCTGCGGCCGCAGTCGTCAGGGAGTGAGGATCAGAGGGTGGGAATTGTCATCTCGCTCTTACAAGGGGACCCTCAATCCTGGGCGTTCTCTCTCCCCCCGGGCTCCCCGGCTCTCCAGTCAGTGGACCGATTTTTTACAGCCCTGGGTCTGGTATATGATGACCCGGATCGGGTCTCCCTTGCTGAAATGAAGTTACGTAGGATACAGCAGGGAGATCGTCCGGCGGAGGAATTTTCTTCAGAGTTCCGTAGGTGGGCCACGGATACTCAGTTGAATGACCCGGCTCTTAAGAGCCAGTTTTGTCAAGGTTTATCTGACAAATTAAAAGATGTGTTGGCTCAGTATGATTCTCCCCCATCACTGGAGGCCGCTATGGCTCTTGCTATTCGCATTGATAGACGGCTTCGGGAGAGGTGTGGGGTAACTCCGCCCCCTGTGATGACTCCACCTCCTTCTAAAGTCCCTAATATTGAGGTCCCCTGGTTTGTTCCGAGGAACCTATGCAGTTGGGAGGGACATCATTCCGAGGGAGGGGATCGGCGGTGCGCCGCAAAACAAGAAGGTGTTTCTTCTGCGGGAGAGAGGGACATTTTATTGAGGGGTGTCCATCCCGTACTGTACTGAGCAAGAAGTCGCCGGAAAACTATTAATCCCAGGTTGTGTGGTGGACGACAATCTGGGAGTATGTATTTCGTCCCCAAGTCCGTCTCAGTTTCTCGTACCAGCGGAGGTGGTGGTAGGTATGAGAACTGAGAGGATTTCTGTTCTTCTGGATAGTGGGGCCGCGGCTAATCTGGTGGACGCTCGGTTTGCCCAGGTGCAAGGTATGCAACTGAGTGTATTGGCCAAACCTATCCCTATATTCTCTATTGACGCCAGGCCTCTCGGTCAAGGTAGCTTTGTGCAAGCCGTGCATAACATAGACCTTCGAGTGGGGGCAATACATAAAGAACTATTGTTTGTTATGTGTTGGAGGCCTTCCCACTCCTATTGTGTTGGGACTTCCTTGGTTAACTAAACATAACCCAGTTATTAATTGGCAATCCAGAGAGATAAGCCAGTGGGGTGAATTTTGCAATAGTAACTGCATGAACACGGTCATCGGTACGGTCGTGCCTAGAACCTTACCTCCTTTTCTGGAGGACTTTGAGGATGTGTTTTCAGAGGAAGGGTGTCAAGAATTACCTCCTCATCGCGCATATGACTGTGCTATAAAATTGCTTCCTGATGCTAAGTTACCAAAATCTAGGTTATATAACCTTTCTGGTCCTGAGAGGCAAGCTATGAAGGATTACATTTCGGAAAGTCTGGCCAAGGGGCATATTAGACCTTCATCTTCCCCAGTGGCCGCGGGGTTCTTCTTTGTGAAGAAAAAAGATGGAGGCCTACGCCCTTGCCTGGATTTCCGTGAGCTTAATCGGATTACGGTCCGAGATCCGTATCCGCTCCCACTTATTCCTGATCTCTTCAATCAGATTATGGGCGCCAAATGGTTCTCTAAGTTGGATCTCAGGGGAGCGTATAATCTGATTAGGATGAGGGAGGGGGATGAGTGGAAGACGGCGTTTAACACGCCGGAGGGACATTATGAGAACCTTGTCATGCCTTTCGGTCTGACTACTGCCCCGGCGGTGTTTCAACATTTTGTTAATGACATCTTTCACCACCTAGTGGGACAGTTTGTTGTCATTTATCTAGATGACATCTTAATTTACTCGCCGGATCTTGTGTCTCATCAGGAGCATGTGAGACAAGTGTTGCAGATCTTGCGAGATAATAAACTGTACGCCAAATGGGAGAAGTGTGTATTCGCTGTACAAGAACTTCAGTTTTTAGGATTCTTGGTGTCAGCCTCCGGTTTCCGTATGGACCCTGGGAAAGTGAAGGCTGTGCTTGAATGGGATCGGCCAGAGGATCTTAAAGCACTGCAGCGTTTCCTGGGGTTTGCTAACTACTACCGGAAATTTATTCGTAATTTCTCATCTGTTGTCAAACCTCTCACTGACATGACAAAAAAAGGGACGGATTTTTCTAGGTGGTCTGACAAAGCTTGTCAAGCATTTTCCTCCTTGAAAAAATGTTTTGCTTCAGCACCCATACTCATCCAACCTGATGCATCACAACCGTTCATTGTGGAGGTAGACGCATCTGACGTAGGAGTGGGTGCGGTATTATCTCAAGGTCCGTCCCCTGGTAAATGGCATCCGTGCGCTTTCTTCTCTAAAAAATTGTCGTCCGCCGAGAGGAATTATGATGTCGGCAATAGGAACTCTTGGCCATTAAGTTGGCTTTTGAAGAGTGGCGTCACTTTTTGGAGGGGCAGTCCACCCGGTCACCGTCATTACTGATCACATGAACCTGCTGTATTTAGAGTCTGCAAAACGTCTGAATTCCAGACAAGCTAGATGGTCGTTGTTTTTTACCAGGTTTAATTTTGTCGTCACATATCGTCCTGGGTCAAAAAATGTAAAGGCTGATGCCTTATCTCGTAGTTTCCCGGGGGCCGGGAAGACGGATGACCCGGTTCCTATTCTTCAGGAGGGAGTTGTGGTGTCGGCTGCATGCTCTGAGCTTGAGGAGGAGGTATTGGAGGCTCAGGGGGACGCCCCTGTAGGACCTCCAGGGAAACTGTTTGTTCCAGATCAGTTAAGACAAAAGATTATCGAGGCACATCATAATTCTGCTTTGGCAGGACACCCAGGGAGTAAAGCAACTGTAGATCTCGTTTCTCGCCGGTTTTGGTGGCCTAACTTAAATAAAGAGGTGGTAACTTTTGTCGCGTCCTGTGGGGTATGTGCGCGCTCTAAGACCCCACATACCCGTCAGTCTGGGGCCCTTTTACCGTTGAAAATCCCGGAGCGTCCATGGACCCATCTGTCTATGGACTTCATTACGGACCTTCCTCCGTCTTCAGGTAAAACTGTCATACTAGTTGTAGTTGACAGGTTCATCAAAATGGCACATTTTATTGCTCTTCCTGCTCTTCCTAATGCTAAAACTCTGGCGCAGGTGTTCATTGGGGAGATTGTGAGACTTCACGGGTTGCCTTCCGATGTGGTGTCGGATCGGGGGTCTCAGTTTGTGTCCAAATTCTGGAAGGCATTTTGTTCTCGTCGGGGGATGCAGTTGTCATTTTCTTCGGCTTTTCATCCGCAGACCAATGGTCAGACAGAGCGTCTGAATCAGAGCTTAGAGACATATCTCAGGTGTTTTGTCTCAGAGAACCAAGAGGACTGGTCTTCTTTCTTGCCTCTGGCAGAGTTCGCTCTTAACAATAGGCGGAGCGAGTCCACTGGTAAGTCCCCGTTTTTTGGGGCATATGGTTTTCACCCCCAGTTTTGTACTTTCAATGGGGGGGCTCTTCTGGGGTTCCTGAGGAGGAACGATTTTCGTCGTCACTTGCTTCAGTGTGGAGAGGAGTGCTTAATAATCTGAGCACTATGGGGAACCGATACAAACGTATGGCTGATAGGAGGAGAGTGTCTGGTCCGGACCTAAGTGTGAACGATCTGGTATGGTTGTCTACCAAGAATATAAAACTTAAGGTTCCCTCCTGGAAACTCGGTCCCAGATTCATCGGGCCATACAGGATCAGTTCAATAGTTAATCCGGTGGCTTTCCGTCTTGACCTCCCTCCTACATTTAAAATCCACAATGTGTTCCACAAATCGTTGCTTAAGAGGTACATGGCACCAGTTATACCGTCACCTCTACCTCCTCCTCCAGTGGTGGTCAATGGTAATTTGGAGTTTCAGGTATCGAAGATCATTGACTCACGTCTGAATCGCCGGTCCCTTCAGTACCTTGTTCATTGGAGGGGGTATGGTCCTGAGGAGAGGATGTGGGTTTCTGCGTCGGATATTAACACAGACCGTTTGGTTCGGGCCTTCCACACTACTCACCCAGATAGACCAGGCCCTGAGGGTCCAGAGGCCCCTCGTAGAAGGGGGGGTACTGTCACGGGTGTGTCGCGGCGGAGATCGTCGCGATTGCACACCCTGACTTCGCACAGCTGAGTTTCTGGTGCTGGGTGTTTTTTCGGCACTGAGGGAGTTAATTCTTCTCTCTCGGTGCTGGGCTGACCAGCCTCGCCCAGCTGCGATTGATGTTTTGTTAATTAGCTTCCTTCATATACCTGCTGGTCTGCTGGGGAAGTTGCCGGTGAAAGCATTCATTCAGACCAGCAGAGCGGATCGTTTCTGAGAAGACTTAAGCTAAGAGTGCCTGTTGTGGTTTTTCCTCTCCTCGCTTATTGTTTATCTCCTTAACCTTTTGTGTTCCTCTGTAGTGGAAGTGTTGTATGCAAGGCTGTGTTTTCTTTACCCCTTGTCTGTCTGGTTTGTCTTAGACTGTGTGTAAGCTGTGACCTGCCCATTCCCTGTGGTGGTAATCAGGGTCCTTCTCAGGACTAGATTACAGTGGTCAGGGATCTACAGGAGACAGGGTTACGCTGGCGGCCTGGACCTCTGTACCATCAACAGTACCTCCAGGTAGAGGGACTAGTCAGGACCCCAGTTCAGGGTCAGCATAGACCCCGGTCCACCTCTATCCAGAGACAGCATGACACGTACACAGTATTGACCCACAGTACATAGGATATTATGTCAGGTAAGACATTGCTGGCAGATACTATGTATACATGTTGATTTTCTCTATTATATGAAATTTAGAATGATGTCACATTTGATATAGGTTGCTATCTTTGAATATATCTGTAATACGTCGTGACAGTGGTCTCCCATTTGGGCGAGGTCTATTGTCTGCAGATCGTTTATGTAGTGTATGTTTTGGAATAGACAATGGATCTAATCTATCTGGAGTGATGAGATAGGTGGCTGGTGTCAATCTAGCTAGGGTGCATTTCCCGGTGACTCCTACTGGAAGCCACTTAAATGCCTTGTCCCCACATACCCAATACATTGATGGTGGAAGGTTCCATATAGCTGAATGCTGTAATACTAATCGGTGTGCCAAATCTATAAACTTTGAAATATTACTCATCATGCACCATTCGGGCTTTTGTCCTAGTGGGGAGCAGTATCCTGCGGTAGGTTCTCCGCAGGTGGGAGTGTTCTTCTCATACCCTTCATCTTTATTACACCTCAGGTTACCTGGTTTGTTAGCACAAGTTTCATCATTTCCATTCTCAAAGAAAACATTATTTTCCCATCTATCAGTGTGTAGGTATCGTTCTAATAGGGAGGGTTTGAAAGCATCTAAGCTTCCTGTAGTGACCCCAAAACTTATCTTTAACCCCTGTGTCGGTATTTCTCCCAAAGAGGTTATACTAGTTCTATTTCTGGGTACCCATGCCCCACCTTTAAAAAATAGATACTGTCTTGGAATTTTCTGTCCTGTTAGATTTCCCTGCCACCATGGAAAATCAGTCCAACCCACTACCGGTATTCCTACCGTAGTGTTCCAAAGTTTTTGAGTGGCATTGTTGCTTAATGTGTCGGAGCAGTTACCCCAAGAGTTAATCTCTTCCCATGAGACTGGGACTGCAAGAAATGGTAGACTGGTGGATGTCACTGGCGCGTGTGTACAAATCCAACAGTTTGCAACAGTTTTGGTTTTGTTCTTTCAGTCCATCCACTAAAGCTAAGTGGTGTCTAATGAACCTGTTAACATCCCCATCTACTCGGCTAAGTCTGTTCCAAGCATCCGTTACTGCAAGGATGCAAGCAAATGTCATTAGTAGCATCATTCCTCTTCTGGAGGCTCTCCAAGGATCTTCTTACAATGAGATGCGTGGATCCAAGTTTCCTTGCCTTGTAGCTTGACTGCGGTACTTGTCGTCAGTAGAACTTGAAAAGGTCCATCAAATCTCGGATCCAGACTCTTTCTCACGTGTCTTTTAATGACTACCCAGTCTCTGGGCTGCAGGCTGTGACTCCCAGGATCCTGGTTCGGATCTGGAAGAGAACTGAAGACATTATCATGTACTTTCTTGAGTCTTTTATGCAAATCCCTTACATATGAGCTTAATACATGGTTACTCATTTCCAGTGCTTGGGGAAAGAAACATCCTAAGCTAGGCATTTTGCCAAATAGTCCTTCATACGGAGAAAGTCCAGTTTTCCTATTTGGAGTGTACCTTACTGAGTATAGGGCTAATGGTAAACATTCAGGCCAAGATTTCCCTGTTTCAGCCATGGCCTTTTGGATTTTTAACTTCAATGTCCCATTTAGTCTTTCTACTTTCCCACTGCTTTGTGGGTGATATGGGGTGTGGAAAGCTTGTTGAATTCCCAGAGCGGTCAAGACTTCATTCATTATTTCACCTGTGAAATGTGTACCTCTGTCACTTTCGATCACCTCTGGTACTCCATACCTGCACACCACCTCCGCAAGCAGCTTCTTTGCGGTTGCCGCAGCCGTAGCCTTGGCAATCGGGAAAGCCTCCGGCCAACCTGAGAATAAATCAGAACACACCAACACGTACTCCCATGACCCTGATTTTTGGCAGCTGAATATAATCAATCTGCAGTCTCTGGAAAGGATAGAGGGGCCGAGGGGCGTGTTTGGGTGGTGTCTTGACTACCCTTCCCTGATTATGTGTAGCACATACCATGCATCCCTGGATCAAGCCTTCTATACAGGTGGAAAAGCCTGGTGCCACCCAATGCTTCTGCATCACGCTCATTACAGCAGTTTTGGACTGGTGGGTTGACCCATGTAACATCTGGGTGACCACAGGGTACAACGCCCTTGGAAGGCATCGACGCATCCCTCTTCCCCATACCCCAGTTGCTGCATTCAGACATGCACCTTCTTTTTCCCACTTTTCTACTTCCTCCTGGCGCACCTGAGCCTGCATCTGGGCTAAGGCATCCTCCGACACAAAGGGATTTTTGGGAGCGCTTACCTGGTGCATCGTTACCCCTTGGAGTGGTCTACTGGCTGCTGTTTTTGCTGCTGCATCGGCCATTTTGTTTCCTTTACTCACCTGATCAGTGCGTCTGGTATGTGTTTTAACTTTTATGACAGCTACCTCTTTTGGTAATTGTAATGTATCAATTAACTGCTGGACTGCGTCAGCATTTTTAATGGGATGTCCTGCTGCCGTCAGGAATCCTCTAGATTTCCAAATTGGACCAAAATCATGAGCTATACCGAATGCGTATCTAGAATCTGTAGATGTTAACAATTCTACCTTCAGCTATCTTACAGGCCTCGGTCAGAGCCTTAAGTTCAGCCTCCTGGGCCGACTGATATGGGAGCATTGGTTCTGCTTTGATTACTGCATTCAGGGAGACGATGGCATACCCGGTGTGGAAGGTACCTGAGTCATCTTGGTGGCGAGATCCAGCTACAAAAAATTCAAAATCAGCATTGTCTTTCAGTTTCAAACACTGTGGGTAGGCCTGCTGTTTCCTGTGCCATAAGCTTAACACAGTCATGAGGAATCTCCTCTCTTGGATCTTCTTTGTACAATACCGTACCTGACCCCTCCTTTAGATCCGAGAGAGGTAACAACGTGGCAGGATTAAGTGTGGTACATCTCTGCAAAGAAACATTTGGAGGCATTAAAAGTGCACATTGCAATCGAAGGTGACGTGCAGCTGAAAGGTGTGCCGGTTGCACCTGCTTCAGTATGGTGTATGCATCATGAGGTGTAAGTACTGTCAATGGATGATCAAGAACGATGTCTGACGATTTGTGGAGCAATAGTCCTACAGCATGTACTGCCCGTACACAGGACGGGGCACCTCTAGCCACTGCATCTAGTCTTCCACTGAAATAGGCTACAGGCCTTTGATTGTCACCATGTAACTGAGTCAATACTCCTGCCGCGTGTCCCTGCTGTTCGTGGAGATACAGGGTGAATGGTAGTTCATAGTTGGGAGTTCCTAGCGCTGGAGCTGCCACAATCCTGTTTTTGAGAGAATAAAAACAGTCTATACCTTCAGGAGTTAGTTTAAAAGGCACAATGGTGATACAGTCACAGAGAGGCTGCATGAGGATTGATACAGCATGTATCCACTGTCTGCAGTAGGAAACCAGTCCAAGAAATGTCCTAAGAGCGGCAACATTAACAGGAATAGGAAAATTCTGTACAGCTTCTTTGCGAGCGCTGGTCAGATGTCGCGCCCCTGGTGTAATGCAATGTCCCAAAAAGATAACTGAAGATTTACAAAACTGAAGTTTATCCTTTGATGCTTTACATCCAGCTTGGTACAGAAACAACATGAGTGATATTGTTGCAGTGCGACACTGTTTCCTGGAGGGGGCACAAATCAGTAAGTCATCAACATATTGCAGAACAACTACTTTTGGCATTTTCCATCTTTCCAGTATCTCTTGCAGACTGGCAGTCTCTACAGGCACTGAAATCACGTATCAAAAAAAAAAGAAAAAAAAATTATTATCTAGTTCAGTCTGAATGCCTGAGAACTTTCACGCTACAGCTTGTAGCCAAAAAAACTAGCTTAAAAAAAAAACAATCAAAACCAGGAAACAGATACCTGTCCCGAGTCTCCACATGATGGACATGTGATGTGTGTGACTCTGAATTCTGCTCTTGTCTTGTGACATGTCAGTGATCTTTTTCTCACAGACGATTTAACACCTTTTCAATCTTATTCACATAAAAAAAAAAAAAAAAAAAAATGGTTGGAGAATAAAACTCTGAAAACAACCCTTGTTACTAAAACAGCTAATTAAAAACAGAAAAGAGGTGGAAAAACTGATTGTAAAATGATAAAAAAATAAAAAGAAAAGTGCTTTAAAACTTTTGTCTGGTAACGTAGGCTTTTTTTTTTTTTCTACCGCCCTCTGGAATGCCATCTCGCTGCTGCCAGCACTTCCCCCCTCCCTTATATCTCTGCTTGCTGTCACTGACTTCTGCATTATCAGGTCCGGTCCTACCAACATAGCACTTGTATGTCTCATCTATCAGTCTATCGTATCTGGCTTCATCTGCCAATTTCCCTTTTATAAGTGCTTGCAAATCCTGTCTAGTTGCTTCATTAGAGTCAACTGCTCTGAAGGGCTCCATGGTCTGTATAACACTTGTTGTGAATGGGTTTGAGATGAGTTCTGAGCAGAGGCTCCCTCTGGTGGTTACCAGCGGTACTAGTGAGGATTGTGAGGACTGGGAATCAGGTGTTACTGATTGGTCTTATATAAGGGAGTAATTTTCCCATCAGGGTTGCCGGTGATCAATTGTTCTGGTCTGAATCCTTCTTTCCAGTTTCCCTTGTAGCCTGCTGTGTCGTGTCTGCATCTCCTTCTATCAGATAAGACAATTTCTTATTTTGTGTTTTTGCTATATTTTTGCATTTGGTCCTGCACTTCTGTGGGGGCCTTCTGGGTCCCCTCCGGGGGCTTTTGCCCTCTCAGTTTAGTCCAGCCACTGTGTTTTGTACTTTTGCTTTTTCCAGTTTTTTCAGTGGCTGCTGTTTTTGTTACACCAGAGAACTAATTTAGGTGGTAGAGGTCATGTGATCTCAGGTGATTTTGAAATTAGTAGAGTTGGTGTTTTTCAGGGTTTTCTGGGATTGCAGTAAGTACCCTTCCTGTCCTTTTCTATTTAGATAGTTTGGGCCCCAGCGTTTGCTCATTCTATTTTCTTTCTGTGTCAGTATTTCCTCTTGTCTAACCGCCATTACATGTTTGGGGGCTTTCTATTATCTTTGGGGTTCTGCTCCGGGGCAGATAGCTTTCCTATTTCTATCTTTAGGTGTAGTTAGTTTCTCAGGCTGTGACGAGGCGTCTAGGACCAACGTAGGAACGCTCCACGGCTGCCTCTAGTTGTGGTGGTTAGTCAGGGTACTGCAATCTCATAGATTCCAACTGCTCTGGTGTATTTCCTTTTTTGCCTGCACTCCTCAGCTACCGTAACATAACAGTATCACCGGCCTTAAAAATTGTATGGTACTCACAGAAGGAAAAAAATATTTTGAAGGAAGAAAAGTTGTCAGAGATATTTTTCTGTTTGTTGCATTTTTTTTTTTTCCCTCTGTATCTCTGGGTGCTGGGGAGGATCTTTTCTCCCAATGGAGTTTGCACAGTTGTCTGGCCGTGTGGATCAGCTTGCCACTGAGGTTCGGAGTATTGCTGCATATCTTGCTAGGTTGCCTGTTGTGGAACCTAGGATCCCCATGCCAGATTTGTTTTTAGGGGATCGAGCTAAGTTTCAGAATTTCAAAAATAATTGTAAATTGTTTTTTGCCTTAAAATCTAAGTCCTCAGGGAACGCAGCGCAGCAGGTTCAAATTATCATCTCTCTCCTGCGCGGCGATCCTCAGGATTGGGCCCCTGATACCTGGGGATCCTGTTTTGAGTGATGTTGATGCATTTTTTCAGGCTTTGGGGTTATTGTACGATGAGCCTAATGTCACTGATCAAGCTGAAAAAGCCTTGTTGGCATTAAATCAGGGTTTGATGACGCTGAGTTATACTGTCAGAGATTCCGTAGGTGGGCAGTCCTGACCAAATGGAATGACGACGCTTTGGCGGCCCTTTTCCGGAAGGGTATGTCGGATAATGTAAAGGATGTTATGGTGGGATTCCCTGTCCCCTCGGGTCTCAATGATTCTATGTCATTAGCGATTCAAATTGACAGACGTTTGCGTGAGCGGAGAAGTATGCGTGGAGTGGTGTTGCCTTGTGAGCCAGCTGCTGAGCCCATGCAGTGTGATGGAGTGGTGTCTGGGGCACAGCGTCATGATTTTCGAAAGTGCAATGGGTTATGTTTCTACTGTGGTGATGCCTCTCATGCTATTTCAGTCTGCCCTAAGCGGGGAAGACATTTTGCACGCTCAGTTGTCTTGGGTAGTGTTCAGACTAAGTTTTTATTAACTGTCACTCTGATATGTTCTCTGTCCTCATTTTCTGCTCAGGCTTTCGTTGATTCTGGAGCAGCTATTAACCTGATGGATTATGATTTTGCTAAACGTTGTGGGTTTCCCTTGATACCCCTACAGAAGTCTATTCCCCTACTGGGGATCGATTCTACCCCTTTGGCTGAGAATAAACCCCAGTTTTCTACTCAGGTGATAATGAGGGTTGAACCTGATCACCAGGAGTGCTGCAAATTTTTGGTTCTATATAATCTGCATGACATTATCGTGCTGGGTTTCCCTTGGTTACAGTCTCATAATCCTGTTTTGGATTGGAAATCTGTGTCTGTAACCAGTTGGGGCTGCCAATGTGTTAATACCAACACTCCTGTTTTTTCTGCCTCCCCCCAGGCTGAGGATGTTCCTGACTTTTTGTTTGATTTTTCTGATGTGTTTAGCAAAAGTAAATCTGCATCCTTGCCTCCCCATAGGAGCTATGACTGCGCTATTGAATTAGTGCCGGGTAGTAAATTCCCTAAAGGTCGCCTTTTTAACTTGTCTGTACCTGAACATGACGCTATGCGGTCTTATATCAAGGAATCATTGGAGAAGGGTCATATCAGACCATCCTCTTCACCCTTAGGTGCCGGTTTTTTCTTTGTGGCCAAAAAAGATGGTTCATTAAGGCCGTGTATTGATTATCGTCTCTTGAACAATATTACTGTGAAATATCAATACCCGTTACCCTTGATTTCTGACCTGTTTTCCAGGGTGAAAAACGCTACTTGGTTTACCAAGCTTGACCTCAGGGGGGCTATAACCTTATTCGCATTAAGCACGGGGATGAATGGAAGACGGCATTTAACACCCCTGAAGGGCATTTTGAGTACCTTGTGATGCCCTTTGGGCTCACTAATGCTCCTTCCGTCTTCCAGTCCTTCATGAATGACATTTTCAGGGATTTTGTGGACAAGTTTCTGATTGTTTATTTGGATGATATCTTGCTTTTTTCTAATGACTGGGACTCTCATGTGAAACATGTTCGAACTGTATTCCAGATTTTGAGAGAGAATGCTCTGTATGTGAAGGGATCAAAGTGTCTTTTTGGCGTACAGAAGATCTCATTTCTGGGATTCATTTTGTCCCCATCTGTTATTGAAATGGACCCGGTCAAGGTTCAGGCCATCTGTGATTGGGTCCAACCTACTTCATTAAAGGCTCTTCAGAGATTTTTGGGTTTTGCCAATTTTTATCGTAAATTTATTGGTAATTTCTCTGTTATTATTAAACCATTAACTGATTTGACCAGAAAGGGTTCTGATGTGGTGAATTGGCCTCCTGAGGCAGTCTCTGCGTTTCAGGAACTTAAGCAGAGATTCACTTCTGCTCCTGTTCTACGGCAGCCTGATGTTTCTCTGCCATTTCAGGTGGAGGTTGATGCCTCTGAAATTGGGGCAGGTGCCGTTTTGTCCCAAAAAGATCCAGAGACCTCTAAAAGTAACCCTTGTGCCTTTTTCTCTCGAAAATTTTCTCCTACTGAACGTAATTATGACGTGGGTAATCGGGAGTTATTGGCCATGAAGTGGGCTTTTGAAGAGTGGAGACATTGGCTGGAGGGAGCCAAACATCAGGTGGTGGTCCTTACGGACCATAAGAATCTGGTCTATCTGGAATCTGCCAAGCGACTCAATCCTAGACAGGCCAGGTGGGCCTTGTTTTTCACACGTTTTAATTTTGTGGTTTCCTTTCTTCCTGGCACTAAGAATGTTAAGGCGGATGCCCTCTCGAGGAGTTTCCTTGCGGACTCTCCTGAGCTATCTGATCCCTCTGTTATTTTGAAGGAGGGTGTAGTTCTTTCCGCCATCTCGCCCAATTTGAGACTTGCTCTGGAGGGGTGTCAGGAGGATAGGCCCGAGCGCTGCCCTGTTGGAAAATTGTTTGTCCCGGACCAATGGAAAAAGAGTTTGATGTCTGAGATTCATTGTTCCGCATTGGCTGGGCATCCCGGAATTTTTGGTACCAGTGACTTGGTTAGTCGGTCCTTTTGGTGGCCTACCTTGTCTCGCGATGTCAGGGAATTTGTGCAGTCCTGCGGGACTTGCTCTCGCTCCAAGCCTTGCTCTCGCTCTAGTGGTTTGTTGATGCCATTGCCTGTGCCCAAGAGACCATGGACCCATATCTCTATGGATTTCATTTCCGATCTTCCTGTTTCTCAGAGAATGACCACCATCTGGGTAATTTGTGATAGGTTTTCCAAAATGATACATCTTGTGCCATTACCTAAGTTGCCTTCCTCCTCTGAATTGGTGCCGTTGTTCCTTCAGCACGTGGTTCGTTTACACGGCATTCCTGAGAACATTGTGTCTGACAGAGGAGTCCAGTTTGTTTCCAGATTTTGGAGGACTTTTTGTTCTAAACTGGGTGTTCAATTGTCTTTCTCCTCGGCATTTCATCCTCAGACCAATGGTCAAACTGAGAGAACAAACCAGACATTGGAGACTTATCTAAGATGCTTTGTGTCTGCTGATCAGGATGACTGGGTCTCTTTTTTGCCTTTGGCTGAGTTTGCTCTTAATAATAGGGCTAGCTCTGCCACTTTGATGTCTCCGTTTTTCTGTAATTCTGGGTTTCACCCTCGATTTTCTTCAGGACAGACGGAGGCTTCTGTCTGTCCAGGTGTTGACTCTGTTGTTGAGCGTATGCAGCAGATTTGGGACCAGGTAGTGGAGAGGTTGTCCCTCTCTCAGGAGAAGGCCCAGCGGTTTGCTAACCGGCATAGGACTGATGGTCCTCGGTTTAAAGTGGGGGACTTGGTCTGGTTGTCCTCAAAGAATATTCCTATGAGAGTAGCATCTCCTAAATTTAAGCCTAGGTTCATTGGACCTTATAAGATCATGGAGATTATTAATCCTGTTTCTTTTCGTTTGCTTCTTCCAGGGACATTTAAGATCCATAACGTGTTCCACAAGTCCTTGTTGAAGAGGTTTGTTGAGCCAGTGGTTCCTGCTGCTGTGCCTCCTGAACCTGTTTTGGTTGAGGGCAATCTGGAGTATGTGGTTGAGAAAATATTGGATTCTCGTTTTTCTAGACGAAGACTCCAGTATTTGGTTAAATGGAGAGGTTATGGTCAGGAAGACAATTCTTGGGTGTTTGCTTCGGACATCCATGCTAGGAGACTTATCCGTGCGTATCATAGAACTCATCCTGACCGACCTGGTTGCTCAAATGAGGGTTCGGTGACCCCTCCTCAAGGGGGGGGTACTGTTGTGAATGGGTTTGAGATGAGTTCTGAGCAGAGGCTCCCTCTGGTGGTTACAAGCGGTACTAGTGAGGATTGTGAGGACTGGGAATCAGGTGTTACTGATTGGTCTTATATAAGGGAGTAATTTTCCCATCAGGGTTGCCGGTGATCAATTGTTCTGGTCTGAATCCTTCTTTCCAGTTTCCCTTGTAGCCTGCTGTGTCGTGTCTGCATCTCCTTCTATCAGATAAGACAATTTCTTATTTTGTGTTTTTGCTATATTTTTGCATTTGGTCCTGCACTTCTGTGGGGGCCTTCTGGGTCCCCTCCGGGGGCTTTTGCCCTCTCAGTTTAGTCCAGCCACTGTTTTTGTACTTTTGCTTTTTCCAGTTTTTTCAGTGGCTGCTGTTTTTGTTACACCAGAGAACTAATTTAGGTGGTAGAGGTCGTGTGATCTCAGGTGATTTTGAAATTAGTAGAGTTGGTGTTTTTCAGGGTTTTCTGAGATTGCAGTAAGTACCCTTCCTGTCCTTTTCTATTTAGTTAGTTTGGGCCCCAGCGTTTGCTCATACTATTTTCTTTCTGTGTCAGTATTTCCTCTTGTCTAACCGCCATTACATGTTTGGGGCTTTCTATTATCTTTGGGGTTCTGCTCCGGGGCAGATAGCTTTCCTATTTCTATCTTTAGGTGTAGTTAGTTTCTCAGGCTGTGACGAGGCGTCTAGGACCATCGTAGGAACGCTCCACGGCTGCCTCTAGTTGCGGTGGTTAGTCAGGGTACTGCAATCTCATAGATTCCAACTGCTCTGGTGTATTTCCTTTTTTGCCTGCACTCCTCAGCTACCGTAACATAACAACACTGCTGTCCGGGGGGCGCCTAGAGCTTGTCCGTCCACCTCACCTCCCGCAGCACCCGGGGTACCAGGTACCATTACTGTACTTATTGGAAATAAATTGGCTGGGGGAGGTCTGGGTCCACCGCAACCTACACAGACATCTACCGTCAGGGGATTCTGCTGTCCACACCTGGGGCAGACCCAACAGTTCGGTCCATGGGAAGTCTGTGGGAAGGTCTGATACTGGGGTGGAGGTAACGTAGGGGGCAAACAGGAGGGTAAATCAGTCATCCCTGTTTTTGTCAGTCCGTAATGTCAGTCTCCTAATTCTTCAGTCTTTTCTTCTAAGTAATCACACGCACTCATCCACAGGTTCACTGTTCTCAACAGTCCTTTGTCTCTCAACCATCCATGATGTGAGTTAAAGAACCTTTTCCATTTATCACTGTTCAATTCTCCATTTTCACTCATGCCTGCTTTACACAACTAAATATTTAGCAGAAACACCTTCCTTGGTGTTTTGGTTCCCCATTTTTCGTATCTCCTCACCTAGAAGAGATTCTCTTGTCACCAAGACAAGTTTGTCACCAAGACAATTGCGTCACTTAGACTATGTCACCAAGACTCTGTCACCAAGACAGTTGCGTCACTTAGACAATGGGCCACAAAGGTTTCTGAACCATTCCACTGCTCGCTTTCCAAGATTTGTACGCCAACCAAATAAACAATCCGATCACACACACACCAAGACAAAACCACAACACAATCATTGGATCCATACTGTCATTATTCAAAGGAGGAAAGGCAGGACTGACAATTAATCTGAAGGTCTACTGGTTCAAAGGGACCTGAGCCAGGAATACCTGTGAATTACCTGGAAAGCCGACCGCTCGGGAAGAGGGAGTCCACTATACAGTGATATAGATTTTAGGTAGAATATAATAAGTATTCTTACCCCAGCGCTGTATGTATATCACCAACAGAAGGCTCCGCTCATCCCACGTCTCCGGACCGGTCGGGCTTCCTCAGAATAGAATAACTCAGTCCCCTGTTCGGGCGCCAGCTGTCGTCGCTGTTATCTCGTTAACCCTTTCCTCCTCGGAATGTGGTACCAGAGAGAATAAGACACAGACAAAAGTATGCGTCCATAAGCTCTGCGTTTATTGCTAACAAAGGGATTCATATACACCCCTGAAGCAGGAAGCGGAATTACCATATATGGCAGTTAATACAACATAAACATAAAATGCTAGTTTCACTTTAAAAACTTCATTCTTGGCTTTTGGCCTTGTTTAGCTCCTAGTACAGAGCGTCTCTTCTCAGGCGAGGTGGAATGTATTGTATTGACTAAAACGAGGAACATCTTATCTTGTCTCCTGGTACACGTCAACCTGTCGGTTAAAAAGAAAATAAGGCCTCTGAACTTTAGAAAAATGCTGGTTCAGCGATCACACTTCCATGTCTCCTGTCTGCCTGCGGCCTCCAGTGCTTCAAGTACCTGCTCCATACTTGCTTCCATGTGTCCTGTCTGCCTCCGGCCGCCAGTGCTTCTTGTACCTGCTCCATATTTGCTTCCATGTGTCCTGTCTGCCTGTGGCCTACAGTGCTTCTAGTACCTGCTCCATACCTGGTTCCATGTGTCCTGTCTGCCTGCGGCGTCCAGTGCTTCTAGTACCTGCTCCATACTTGCTTCCATATGTCCTGTCTGCCTGTGGCCTCCAGTGCTTACAGTACCTTTTCCATACTTGCTTCCATGTGTCCTGTCTGCCTGCAGCCTCCAGTGCTTGTAGTACCTGCTCCATACTTGCTTCCATGTGTTCTGTGTGCCTGTGGCCTCCAGTGCTTCTAGTACCTACTCCATACTTGCTTCCATATGTTGTGTGCCTGTGGCCTCAGGTGCTTCTAGTACCTGCTCCAAACCTACTTCCATGTGTCCTGTCTGCCTGTGGCCTACAGTGCTTCTAGTACCTGCTCCATACTTGCTTCCATGTGCCCTTTCTGCCTGTGGCCTACAGTGCTTCTAGTACCTGCTTCATACCTGATTCCATGTGTCCTGTCTGCCTGTGGCCTACAGTGCTTCTAGTGCCTGCTTCATACCTGATTCCATGTGTCCTGTCTGCCTGCGGCCTCCAGGGCTTCTAATATCTACTCCATACTTGCTTCCATGTGTCCTGTCTGCCTGTGGCCTCCAGTGCTTCTAGTACCTGCTCCATACTTGCTTCCATGTGTCCTGTTTACCTGTGGCCTCTAGTGCTTCTAGTACCTGCTCCATACTTGCTTCCATGTGTCCTGTCTGCCTGCGGCCTCCAGTGCTTCTAGTACCTGCTTCATACTTGCTTCCATGTGTTCTGTGTGCCTGTGGCCTCCAGTGCTTCTAGTAGCTGCTCCATACTTGCATCCATGTGTCCTGTCTGCCTGCGGCCTCCAGTGCTTCTAGTATCTGCTCCATACTTGCTTCCATGTGTTCTGTGTGCCTGTGGCCTCCAGTGCTTCTAGTAGCTGCTCCATACTTGCTTCCATGTGTCCTGTCTGCCTGCAGCCTCCAGTGCTTCTAGTACCTACTCCATACTTGCTACCATGTGTCCTTTCTGCCTGTGGCCTCCAATGCTTCTGGTACCTGCTCCAAACCTGCTTCCATGTGTCCTGTCTGCCTGCGGCTTCCAGTGCTTCTAGTACCTGCTCCATACTTGCTTCCATGTGTCCTGTCTGCCTGCAGCCTCCAGTGCTTCTAGTGCCCACTCCATACTTGCTTCCATGTGTCCTTTCTGCCTGTAACCTCCAGTGCTTCTGATACCTGCTCCATACTTGCTTCCATGTGTGCTGTCTACCTGCAGCCTCCAGTACTTCTAGTGTCTGCTCCATACTTGCTTCGTTGTGTCCTGTCTGCCTGTAGCCTAAAGTGCTTCTAGTACCTTCTCCATGCTTGCTTCCCTTTGTCATGTCTGCCTGCAGCCCACAGTGCTTCTATGTCATGCTCCATGTCTGCTTCCTATATTCCTATTCTTTAACCGCTTAAAATCAGGCTTCCGACTGCATCACTCAACTGAAACTGTCCTAACTAAAGTCACCAACGACCTACTAACCGCCAAGAGCAAGCGACACTACTCTGTCCTCCTTCTCCTGGACCTGTCTTCTGCCTTCGACACTGTGGACCATTCCCTCCTGCTCCAGATTCTCTCATCTCTGGGCATCACAGACTTGGCCCTATCCTGGATCTCTTCATATCTAACAAACCGAACATTCAGTGTCTCCCTCTCCCACACTACCTCCTCACCTCACCCCCTGTCTGTCAGGGTTCCTCAAGGCTCAGTTCTAGGACCCCTACTCTTCTCCATCTACACCCTCAGCCTGGGACAGCTCACAGAATCCCATGGTTTGCAGTATCATTTCTACGTCGACGACATGCAGATCTACCTATCTGGACCTGACCTCACCTCCTTACTGACCAAAATCCCACAATGTCTGTCTGATATTTCTGCTTTCTTCTCTGCTCGCTTTCTAAAACTGAACATGGACAAAACAGAATTCATTATCTTTCTCCCATCTCACTCTACCCCACCACCAGACCTGTCCATCAACGTCAATGGCTGCTCACTTTCCCCAGTCCCGCATGCTCGGTGCCTCGGGGTGATCCTCGACTCTGCCCTCTCTTTCAAGCCACATGTCCAAACCCTTGCCTCCTCCTGCCGTCTCAAACTCAAAAATATTTCCCGGACCCGTGCATTCCTCGACCATGAAACCACAAAAACACTAGTGCATGCCCTCATCATCTCCCGCCTCAACTACTGCAACCTCCTACTCTCTGGCCTTCCCTCTAGCACTCTGGCACCACTCCAATCCATCCTGCACTCAGCTGCCCGGCTAATACACCTGTCTCCCCATTATTCGCCAGCCTCTCCTCTCTGCCAAGCCCTTCATTGGCTTCCTATCGTCCAAAGGCTCCAGTTCAAAACCCTAACCATGACCTACAAAGCCATCCACAATCTGTCTCCTCCATACATCTGTGACATGGTCTCCCGGTACATACCCACACGCAACCTTTGATCCTCTCAAGATCTCCTCCTCTACTCCCCTCTTATCTCTTCTTCCCACAACCGCATACAAAACTTCTCCCGTGCCTCTCCCATACTCTGGAACTCTCTACCCCAACACATCAGACTCGTGCCTACCATGGAAACCTTCAAAAAGAACCTGAAGACCAACCTCTTCCGACAAGCCTGCAACCTGCAGTGATCATCAGTCTACTGAACCACCACATGACCAGCTCTACCCTCACCTACTAGTCTGCAACTGAAACAGACCTACGGTCTAACTAAGAAACAGAACTGTATGAAGTGGGCATCCCCGAAGTGAGAGGAGACCAAGCCAACACATAGCATGATCCAGAGTGGAAAAAAAGGAAAAGTGTTAAAAGGAGTGAGTGATTCTCCGGAATGGGACTGGGGCAGAAAATCTAGTGGGACGATACGGAGTTATCTGATACTCAAGTGATGGATCAGCACTGAAAAGGAAAGCAAGACAAAGACATAGAGTGCCCCGTACGGTAGTTCCACAGTGTCAGCAAGCAGAGAAGCTAAGCAATGGCCATAGTGGCATAAATACTTCCCCATGGTGAGAAAAAGACTCGGAACGGGGGATGAAGAATAGGACCCTTGCTTACCGCTTACAGGTGCTGTTGTTGGGGAGTAGTGAAGCTCCCGAAGTGCTGTACGGGGAGGTGGTGAAGCTAGAGAGAGAAGACAAAGGACAGACAGAAGAGCAGGCTCAGGAAGGAACGGGAATGTGAAGATGCTCGATGTTATAAGAAACACGTCTACAAAATTATACAATTTCAATCTGCTGTACATACTTCCCACTTTATTGTCCAGAAAAAGACACTTAATCTTGAATGGTGGTCTTCCCCATTGTACGATACAACATCTGGTCCTGGCCAGCAGAAGTCAACGGCATCATGCGATCTGCAAGAGCGTAGTGCAGTCACAGCTAAAGTTCACACACCCAGCTAAGACCCCAATTTTCATGTAACATACCGGGGCATGGAAGATGAGTACCCACCCAAGGCTATTGCCTCATGACTCGTTGCAACCTCCAGTGCTTTTACTACCTTTTCCATACCTGCTTCCCTGTATCCTGTCTGCCATTGGCTTCAAGAGGTTCAAGTCCTCGCACCACATGTGTCTTCCTGCTGCATCAACATTCAGGATCCATGTGCCCAGTTTGGAGAAAATACAATCTGGCCGAAGATTTCAACCATTATAAGTTTATGCTTAAAACATACTACTCTGTCCTTCACCTTTCCAAACAAACCTGCTACAAAATCTCATCATCTCACTATCCAACAATCCTAAACAGCTCTTTGACACTTTTCATTCTCTCATTAATCCGAGAGGAGAGGCTACGATCTGACCAATTATTTAAAAGAAAAAATTGACCATATCCGACAGGAAATTTTCTCCCAATACCATGATGTCATGCTTTGTCCTCTCTCCAGAACTGCATCTAACTCACTTTCTGTCTTGTTTAGCTCAGGGCTCTGGCTGGGTCAGTCAGGAATGGTCACAGAGTTGTTCTGAAGCCACTCCTTTGTTATTTTAGCTGTGTGCTTAGGGTCATTGTCATGTTGGAAGGTGAACCTTTGGCCAAGTCTGAGATCCAGAGCACTCTGGAAGAGGTTTTCATCCAGGATATCTCTGTACTTGGCCGCATTCATGTTTTCTTCAATTGCAACCAGTTGTCCTGTCCCGGCAGCTGAAAAACACCCCCATAGCATGATGCTGCCACCACCATGTTACACTGTTGGCATTGTATTGGGCAGGTGATTTTTTTTTCTCCACACATACCGCTTAGACTTATCACCAAAAAGTTCTATCTTGGTCTCATCAGACCAGAGAATCTTATTTCTCATAGTCTGGGAGTCCTTCATGTGTTTTTAGTAAACTCTATGCGGCTTTCATATGTCTGGCACTGAGGAGAGGCTTCCGTCGGGCCACTGCCATAAAGGCCCGACTGGTGGAGGCTGCAGTGATAGGTGACTTTGTGGAACTTTCTCCCATCTCCCTACTGCATCTGTGGAGCTCAGCCACAGTGATCTTGGGTTCTTCTTTACCTCTCTCACCAAGTGAAAAATGTAAAGGGGTCTGAATACTTTCCAATCCCACTGTAGATACTACTTTTGACCTACACATTGGACTCGTCATTCCTTTTGTAATGATGAGCAGGTGGAATGATATTATTGACCATTACATCCATTCACACCGACGCATCCTTTTTAACAGTGGACATGTTTAATTCTGGAGATTTCACTGAAGACTTTTCTTTATTGATCACATCAATCTCTACAGAGCGATGATGTCGTACACGGTGCGGCAGCGGATATCTGCTCTTATGCCGAGCGGCAGTCTAGGATGCAGGAGGCAAGAGGAAATTCTTATAAAATGAGACGTAAAATGTCAAAAACATGAAAATGTAAATTTCATAGAAGAAGCCAAAAGCCATCGACGTCCACCGAGAATACAGTGCGAGGATCAGCAAGACCAGGGACCACAACACTGGACTCCTTATCTGTAGCCCCAATGTTCTCCAGAACTTTACTCCATTTTTCACGTAAACTTCATTTATTTTATTTTATTGTTCATTTAGTTTCTGACAAGAAAACGAAGAAAAGTAATTAGATGCATGATTAGGTGTAGTGATGTTCTGTCTGGATACACCAATATGTACATGCTGTAACTAAACTCAGGGGTGGCAGAAAAAGAAACTTCAGATTTCTGAGTCCTCGCTGGGCTCATACTTTATCATCACATAGGTATGAAGGATTTTCTTTACTGAAACCTTCTGCCTAAACCTCATTGCTGGTTACTGACTACTCAGAGAAAGGTCTATAACACCAGATATATCTGAAGAATGCTACAAACTACACATTTGTTTTAATTTTCCCAATTACAAAAATAAGCCTTGTTTTATTCTATAGAAAGGTGTCATGGTCATGGAAAACCCATTTTATGGATGACCATCATCATTACTAATCCTCTTACCACCATTTATGGAGTTTCTCAGCTTCATCAGGGGCTCTAAAAGTTTCTTCTCCTCTGTGGTGAACAGGAACAAGTCTAGAGCTTTCTCTTTAATAGAGGGCTGGCTGCTTAAGATCCGTGATTTCTCCTCATCATTACCGTTATTTAGGTCATCGACCACCACAATCACATTTTTATCTAAAAGAAATGTAAAAAATCCACGACGAGTCATTCATCACCTTAATATGTAATCTATAAAACCAATCAGAGCATAAAATACCTCAATGAATGGTAATAATTGATTCGTATTGTACTGCAGATGTGATCTTCACACTGAAGACCCAAACATCGAGGAACCAAATCCCAATCTAAGACCAATACGTCAAACACTAAATAACCAAAACCAAAAATACCAAATAAATCAGTGGAGGCCGAAGTGACTAATGAAGCCTGAAATAAGGAACACTCCTGACCCTTTAAAGTGGTTGCGTAATTAAAAAGATTAAAACAAAGTTTAGAAACAACTTCAATGCTTTAATTATGTCTGGTGGCCGATCCCCTCTGGCATCAGGTCGGCAGCTCCACTTCAACTTGTGTTTCAGACAGGAGTGTTCTTCTCGTTTTGGCACATCGTCAGAAGAGGTCACGACAAAAGTATTGACCGAGAAGAGGGGGTGACTAAGCGATGGAAACCAATGCCAACACACAAGGCAATGGCCAGCTGCCGACACAGGAAACTTTCTTATGTGTTGAGCACCAGAGCTAACATGAAACGGGCAAACCTGTGACCAGAGGGGATTGAAGAACCTGCTCTAATCGAAGTATATTAGCATCTTAATGTTTTTTCCAAATTTATGTTTCATTTTTTGGGTTGGACAACTCCTATAAGACCCCATAAAAAGTCTGTGCCATTGTCACTTACTCATCACCGAGGACATGTAGTCCAGCTCTTCGTCATACAGAGAATTAGTGAATCTTGTGATATTGATCCTCCCTCGGTTTTTGGTGTGATACAAGATTCCAAAGGTAGAATTAGAGACGTTAGTCATGAACTGTTGGAAGCCTCTGTTGGAAATATAATAAGATTGGACGTTTTCTACAGAAACTTGGAAATATATCAGATTCCAGATTCATCTTCAGCCATTCATATTCACTTTCTGAAGATCTTGAAAAGATTCCAACCTTATGGCCCTGCTGAAGTCAGAAAGACCATAGAGAAAAGTGTAAAAGATGAAAGATAGATGGAAAGTCAACTTGGGATCCTTTGTGATTACCGATGAGATTTATTATTCTTTCTACGGTAAAAAATTGAGCAATCTTATTTCTTGACATCCTGCCCTAAATGTGCCTAATGTGTGCATCACTTAAAGAGTCATATCCACTGTCAGCTGTTTACCAAAAAAAGAACGTGGCAGGTTCCTCAGACTTGTTGCCAGCTAAATAAATCATTCATGTTTAGAGAGAAGCAAATCATTTTGATGCTGATTGAGTCATATCAAAGTTTTAGTAAATTTGCTGAACCCAGTAAATTTGAAGAATTTGTGAATTGTGCAAATCACATAAATCGGACACCAACATAGCCACTACAAAAGCCAAGGCAGGGAATGCAGCAGCTATTTTGTGGTGAATCTGAATAGAACGATGACATAGCAGCTCACATCTTACAGATAGGGAGAGAAAGCCATAAAACAAAGAAAAGACTGTTCATAGAGCAGTAAAGACTGTTTACCCATAGCCATATAGTATAGGACAATTTGACATCACTAAGGCTCTATTTGCACTAAAAAGTTTAAGATGTGTTGGATACAATTCTATGAGATCTCAGAATGTTATACATGTCTTTTCAGGGCAATTGGAGGCTTTGCGTCACTATAGTTGTGCCACAAAATGAATTGATGGAAATATTTGGTGAAGTTGGTGAATCCAGATTTAAAAACATTTGCTCGTCTCTATTCATGTGAAAACTTTGTGCACTTTTTTGTCAATCTTAGCGTTTCAAAACAAGATGAACTCTTCCCATTTTGAATTTCCAATTCAAATTTTCTAAAAAAAAATGGACAACAGTCCTAATAATTTGGATGAAGTTTTTACTTAACATTAAAACATCTGGCAACACTTAGCATATTGTCTAAGGAGCTGTAGACATTCTTTCTTCTCCTCTTGTAGAGGTCTCATCTAATCCCCATCAGTTTTCTCATGTATGTAGATCGCCCGCCAGGGCAGTGGGATATTCAGTAGCGGGCCGGTGTCTTAAAGCGATGTGTCACAGTGGCAGTGACCCGGTCCGTGGCCCTGGGCGTCCAATAAAAGGGGTATATTTACAAAGGATGATAGAGTTTGTAGTAAAGTGTTCGTGATGCCACCTGTGATTTCTGGTCAGAGGTGACCAGTGCTGCAGTGCAGATCCTCTGAGACTGATGGTGTGATGCAGCAGAGTTGGAATAGCTTCCCACAGGTGAAGCTTGTTGTCCCAGGGCAGAGAGGTGATGTAGAAAGTAATGGTGCTGGGAGATGTAGCAGAGTGGAGTGAGTGCCGCAGGAAGAATTTGAGGAGACACAGTCAGATGCAGTTTCCAAAGCTTTACTCACAATTCAGGTGCGCACAGATGCCCACTTGGTACAGTGGCCTCCAGGTGAGGGGCTCTGCAAACTCCCAGGTAGATTGGGATGCACCTTTCCAGGACTCCTGTCAATGTGTTCCTTTCTCTGTCGTCTCACTGTGTTGACTTTCTCGCCTCTCCTTCCTAGCAACACCTCGCAACCAGTGTCCCAAGCCAGTAGCCGCGGACCTTATCGGATAACGTCTTCCCTGCGTTTCCTTGCTCCCTTATGTGTACCTTTTCGGCGAAGATAATTGCGGTTCAGTAGCTGTGGCACCTTTAGATACCACTGCCTCCGGCTTGCTAGCTGAGTCTAAAGTAATCCACTAGGCTAAGGGGCCGGTGTCCCTTCTGCGACCTGGTCTCTCCACAATTGGATCAGGCCCCCACGGATGGATCACTCACTATCCGTGCCCCTAGGATCCCTTCTATCCTTCCAGAAGCTTCTCTCTCTCTGCAGCTCCTCCTGACAGGGAGCTGCCTGTCAGCAGGTCTGCTTCCTTTCACTTTCTCCTCACGTCTGACCCACTCTACCCTCTCTAACCTTCACTTCCACTTCCCCTCCTTCTTACTTTCTTCCCCCACCACCCATACACTCTTTCCTAGCCAGCCAGGGATAATGCCATCCTCTCTTAGGGTACGTCCAGGGTGCCCTGCTGCTATAGTATGTGTTGGGTGCAGGTGTTAGAGTCCTGGGTGGAGCTCCCTCCTTACCTGAGATTGGGGTATCACACCTCTGGATGAGGTGCAATACCTCTGTGGCGACTGAACCCTCAGGGGCACCACATATGTCCATGTAGCAGCATTACAAAGAGTCGTCTCTTACCGTCCAGGAAGCCGAACCTGCAACAAAAGTGCAGAAAAACTGAAATTCACGATGTGCATTGCGTGACACCTCCACCTCTAATCTTATTCTGTGGAAGTATTTTAAACTTAGACTCATGGTACCTATTAAAAGTGTCTTCATTTTCTCGATCTTCATGTTGTAATACTTGAGATAGTCTTTGTACCAGGCGATTTGTTGTTTTGAGAAATTTAGAACCGGAAAGTTGTGCTGACCTCTCATCTTCTCGGGAGGACAATTGTCTGGAGTCTTTTCACTCAGCAAAATTATAACATTTTTCAGGCCTTGAAGTCAAAGAGCAAAAGGTAATATTCAGAAAGACTCAATCTGAGCCGCAAGTCTAAAGAGTAGAAACTTTGGAAATTATAGGAAATTTTAGGAGTACATTTTTCTACTAGAGATACAACTTCTGGATACGGACTGGTCACAATAACCTGGATGTCTCGTCTGCATCAAGTGCTTCAGCTATGCTTGTGAGATATAAAGCTAGACACAAAGCTAATTTACCATAATGAGAAGACAACTCCTCCACTTCTTGTGATGACTCTGAATCCCATCGGTCACTTTCAAAACAGAACATGACACAAGAGCGGGAGGAGACGCTTTTCCTGAATTTATCATCTCCAGCAATTTGAAATGTTTTGATCTTTTCATCACTTTTATACTCATTGAAGATTTCTGACTTCAGCACGTCCTTAATCCAGTCACATGAGTACGGAGACTTAGTCACAACCTGCGACTCGTAAGAAGTAACAGCGTCAGAACAGAAAGTGTGCGAGGATATTTCATTCATCAATAGTAGGTATGGAGGCAAACAAGAAAATGTTTCCAGATTCAAAATATCAATAAATCTCTGTGTGAAGAGAACATCTACGACAGTTCCCTCCACTGTCTCTATTGATGACCAGTCAGACAAAGGGGCTGGTTTAGCTGTCAGCCAGCCCCTCACACATCGGCAGTACAGGAAGCATTACTCAGAATGGGATGGTCCCGATAACGTATCAGGACATAAACTTCATTGGTAATTCATCAAGAATGTCAAGGGATGACACTGGAGGGGGTCATACAGATTCCACCGCTGCCACCAATTGTCATGAGCAACACCGGAGAGACCACACAGAGTCCCACCGCCGCCACCAATTGTCAAAGATCGCAGCCAGGGGGGACGTAACTGAGCCACCCACACTGTTATCTTTGTGTCATGAACAGTCCTCTGCTGCCCCCTATTGTCTGGAAAATTACGTGATTAATGGAGGAGGCTGCGGCTGTTTCCACGAAGGCTGGTTATTGGGAAACTAACAGTGAGCGTATGGTATACACCTCCGATTCCACACATGGGATTTGTGTATATACCGCCGATACGGTCACTGCTAGCTCCACGATAACCCAGCAACTACTCGCTGCCACCACCAATCATTTTTTATATACATACCGACTGGACAACTAGTTCTGGCAGCGTATGGCTTCGGGGTGTGGTTTACAGAACAAAAGTAACAGAACTATTACATTTTATATTTAATCCAGAAGGATAGGCAGTGTTTATAAAAATATACAAAAGATTTTACAAAGGAGTAAAAACAATACAGCATATACAGTTACATAAAATAAACAGGATTAAGAAAGAAACTTACTAGACTGATCACAGAGATGATTCAGCTTAGCGAAGGAGAGCACTTCGATTGAAAAATGTCTAATGACGGAATCATGCATACACTGATATGTATCTCTCCACATGATCACAGATCATGACTCACCTTGACCTTTTATCAGCACCTGAGTTACACCCCCCCATGAAGACCTCACGTCGGCCAGGTTGTGGGATGTTCTCAGCCCTTCAAGATTTTATGAAATTCCCAACATTAACAATATCTTCACTCCAGACGATCGCAGAAGTTCGAGATTGCCACCATTTTTTTTATTGGGATTTTACTTTTTTTCAGAGACTAAAAATGGCATGGCTGGTGTCATTGATCTTGGGCTTGATTTAGGGCATATTGGCAGGCATGACAGTTATCAAGAAATATGCATACTCTTCCCCAATTAGTCCTCAAATTGAAAATCTATGTCCCATCAACATCAGATCAATACAAACCTCAATATTCACAACTTTTCACTGGTGCCCCAGCATTTGCTGTAAACATATAGCATTTCCCTTGAAGGGAACAAAAGTTTAGTTCCAACTCAGGATGTATTTCCTTTGGGACAAAAGAGACTCTTCCACTTCTCTATCTATGTGTAAACACATGTCCCTTTTGTTATCTGACCTTCTGAAAATACCTTTCCTGTCTAATTACCTGTACTCTGCAGGGATTCTTGGCTTCAAAAGGAATTTTAATTAGATTTGTCACTCCCCAACCATATGTAGTTTCCTCTATGTCAACTGAGCAATTTTATTTCAAGGCAGCTTAGATTGTAAGCTCTTGTTCTACTGCAAAAAAAAGAGAGAGGAGGTGGGAAGGGGGGACCTCACTAGAGGCTTCAGGGATCTTAATATTTTCTATGACAATGAGTACTGGATTTACTTTGATACAAGATATGGAACTTGGAGCTCTTGAGCCCCAATGAAACCTCTGTTCCAGACTCCCATCTATCATGGCCATTATAATATTTGGCCATCGTATGTGATACAGAGACCTTTGGCCCCTAAGACACAAGCACCTGGCTGAGGGACCATCGCTGCACCCCCTCTATCTACACTCCAGATCCTTCTAGTTTAATATCTTTCATCTAATAATAAAAAGAATAATAATTCACCAAAGAATGCTGAAAATATTCTTAGTCCACTGGCGGGCTGATGTGAAATATTGCTGTAGAGGTGACAGGAGCAACATTGTGTCCGGTGTAAAAAAAACCACTAGATAATGCGGAAAAACATCGTCCGTACGCCATAAGAGTGAGTATATGAAAAGGACGTGATGAGACGCGCACAACTTCACCATATGAAACATTGCAAGTGTGCGATGCTTCAAAAATGAAATTACAATGATGGATCTCAAGTAGTAACGTCCCTAAACTCTACACAGCACCCACCAACCTAAATAATAATAATAATAATAGCTCTTACCCACAAAGACGAAGCACGTTTCTGCCAATTTACATATTTCCAATTATCTGAAAAATAGAGAAGAAAAGTGAAGACCGTGATTGATGCCGCACAAAGGGTTAATGGATCGGGACAGAGCTATATACAGTAAGAACTCACCCGACATTAGGGGGTAGACATGCTCAAAGTCTTCATTGTATCCTAGAAAAGATTGTAATATACAGCTAGTGATCATGGCCCCTCTCATCATATAATCCCCCCGTAACAGAAACATGTCGGGGCCACAGCTGGTTACATCTGGGGGTTCTGTAGGTGGGGTGGTGGCAGCGGTATTATTAGTGTGCTCCTTCTATGGTTCCTCACGTCTACATTACATAATACACTAATTTACCATCTATGAGTTTCAGTTGTTTCGTTGATGATTTTTCTAGTTTCCAGATAGATGTCATCAAAAGTTCCTGCACCGACAACAGCTGCAGCGTGAGTGTGAACGGTAGAAGAACGGCTGATTTCCAGAGGAGCCGCAGAGTAGGGCTAGGTTCACATTTGCGTATATGTGCTCAGAGTATCATCTGCATACGCAAACGCATGTTTACGCAGTGGTCTTTTATCCGCATCATCTTACGCATGACGCAAAAAAATGCTGCAGGTGCATGCATTTGTATGCATTTTTTTGCATGTGTTTGCGTTGTTTATGCGCATGCATTCGATATGACAGACACCAAAGGGCGTGTCTCATGAATAACGCATGCGTATCGAACGCATTCGTACGTATGTCCTTGCGAACCAATGCGTTCCCATAGACAGTAATACGTTTTTTTACGCACTCATCTGCATGCACATGACTGTGCAGTGCATATTTGACAGATTTTTGACGCTTCGAAAATGCAACATGTTGCGTTCGCCGGACACCGCCGCACACCGCGAAATGACGCATGCAAACGCATGTCTCAGTGTACACCATGTTAAAGATATGCAAGCATGACGCATGCGGATAATGCATATGAAACGCTGCGCACACGGACGCAAATGTGAAACCAGCCTAAGACCGAGCTGCAGACTTAGTCCAATGCTCTTCAATATTTACATCAATGAGTGGCCACCGCTCTGGAATCCTCTGCGGCACCAGGTCTCACACTCCATGATGCCCAGATGACATTCTTGCTGTCTGCAGATGACCTACTGTTGCCATCAACAAAAGAGACAACCTGGAAATCTTGGAGAAATTCAACTCCACATGGACACTACTGATCAACCCAAAGAAAACCAACATCATGGTGATCCAGAGTAGAAAGCCAAGATCAAACCAGAGCCTTCCATTTGTGCTAAACAACTTTACACTTACAGGAACAGACAAATACACCAACCTTGGCCTGAAATCTCACCAGTCAGGGAGCTTCAAACAAGCCATAGAGACCCTGAAGGACAAAGGCCTGCAAAATCTTCTATAGCATCCATAGGAAACTCTACCATCTGAAGCCGCCAGTGAGGGTCTTCATAATCACCCCAATCCTCCTGTATGGCAGTGAAGTCTGGGGTCCTCACACCTACCCAGACTGGTCAAGGTGGGATTCCAGCCCAACAGAAATATTCCACCTGGAATTCTGTAAACACCTTCTCCTGGTCCTACTCTCGCTGTTATTAGCACCAGCAGGTGTCTGATGATGGGAGCAGTAGTCCCATCAGCTGACACCAGTGACTGGCGGTAAACTGTATACATCCGATCACAGCTGAGTGCTCCCGCTGGGAACCAAGCCTCTCTGACCGCCGGAGGATGATTTCACCGCCCATCAGAAGCGGTGTTTGTTGCGCTGTCATGCACATGACAGGTGGTAAACACTGGATGTTTGGGCCTCCATTCAAGTGAATAGGGTCCGGGTTCGGGTACTGTTCTGGTACCGAAACCAGAACTTTTTGTAACTGTTCGGCTGAACCCGCCGGACCCAAACATCCAGGTGTCCACGCATCTCTCGTCCTGGACAACCCTTGAAGTCAGCAAAGTGCTATCCTTGTCCTTTTAAGAATGGCTACATCTGGAACACACAAGTAGCTGATTTCGTACCTTCGGGATTTGGCTGTTTTGCCGATGTTTCTTCTTCCTTCTTCAGATTCATCTTCTCAGATCCTTCAACCGAAACTAAGAGATAAAAGAAAATAGATGTTAGCTCCTAGAATTTTCTGGACTACTTCTGCTTTTATAGTTACATAATCACTACATTAATTATTTTATTTATCTATAGATATTTTACCTGGCAGCGGAGGATCTTCTATAACATTTTCTACAGCATATGATAAATCTTATACAAGTATATGCGAGTGATTGTTCTACTCTGTATTTTCTTAGTGTCTCGTAGGAGGACAGGAGGCCTCTAGACGGACAGTTTATGCTACAGACAGATATGGAACCAGCCTCTAAACCTTTGAGCTCTGAAAATCCTGATGGGAGCAGGACCAAACTCCTAAGATGCACTTGTGACACACAGCACTTCTTCTTAATTATGCCAGACGTAAACTGAGTAGGCCCAGAGTCATAAACTGTTGTCTGAAGTATTGACTCTTCTTGTAGGTTAAATTGATATTACTAAATGGATGAAGGGCTAAGGTTTTACATCTTATATCAACTTCTACAACTTATTGTCTACTATGTTTGCAAGACAGTGATAAAAGGTCATTGAACAATGATGTTTGCTGGTATGTTGATTACACATTGTCCAGACAGCTAGTTTGCTGAGTTGCAAGACAGAGGTGGAAAAACTATGCATATAGATTACATAATCAAACAATGCGAGTTAACCTCATCACATCTTTCTCTTGACATCCGGATGCTGGTTAAAGGACAGTTGTGAACTATATAAGGAGACTCTACAGAATCTCAGCTTAGGGGACCATGGCCCCAGCTGGAAGAACACAGGACTTCTTCATTGATCATTACTGAAACCCCAGAGACATCTTGAAGAATCCAGGTTGGAACAATCAGGTCACCTGGCCACATACCTCACTGTTTTCAGTTAGCTTCCTATGCTTGTCGTTACCTCCTCTCTGGGGGAAGCCACTGGTGGGGTAGTCGGCACTGGAAGCAGCTCTAATCCCAGCGAGTCAGCGGAAGGGTGAGACTCGGTATTTTGCACCATCTTGGGTATTTGCTGAGACTGTTCTGTATGCTATTGCATGTTAGTGGTTTAATAAAGTATTGCCACATTGCTTTACCCTCACCCTTTGTTATCTGAGTAGTGTTCTGTATACACTGTCTACTTTTTAAACCTGATTTCTGATTCTTTTTCGTTTTGGTTTCATAATCACACTTTGATCAGACCCTTATTAGAGTTTGAGCACAGTGGGATCCAATTTTTTCAGATTAGAAGATGTAAAAAAAAAAAATTCTCCATCTTCTCAATTCTATCAGTGCGTGAAAAAGTGATGTTTTTTTCCATGGACTTGTTAAATTGCATGACTGAATGCAATCTGATATTTTGTCGTATCATTCTCAGACCAAAAATATTGCTGTCTGAACGAGCAGTGAGTAGAAAAAAAAGTTATCAAATAATGGTGGCAGAAGACTTCACCTCTTCACATTCAACTCCTCATACGAGGACCCAGCAAGCAGGAGCATCTGTAGCACATACTGACCCCTTTCTCCTACCTTACAAAACAGTGCAACACCCCAATCAGAGCTGGGAGACCACCATCTGCTAGAAATGCCCTTCATGGTGGAGGCCACTCTTAATAACTTAGTACTGAAATGCCCAGAACCCAATTCCATGAAATGATGTCTCAGGGTCCACACTTTTCACTGTTACAGTCAGAAGAAGAGATGTGTATGGAGGTGGGATCTGGGTCCCTTATACAGTCATGACCAAAAGTGTTGGTAACCTTGAAATTGCTTCCCGAAAATGAAGTATTTCTCCCAGAACATTATTGCAATTACAGCGTTTTGTTATACATGTTTATTTCCTTAGTGTGTATTGGAACAACACAATAAAAAACATACAACAAAAGGTAAATTGGACATAATTTCACACAAAACTACAAAAATGGGCCAGACAAAATTGTTGGCACCTTGCCAAAATTGTGGGTAAACAATTTTGTTTCAAGCATATGATCCTTGTCCAAACTTAGGTGTGGCAAGTAACAGATGTGAGTAATATGAAAATCACACCTGAAACCAGATAAAAAGGGGATAAGTTGCCTCAATCTTTACATTGTGTGTCTGTGTGCCACAGTAAGCACAGAGAACAGAAAGAGGAGAAGAGAACTGTTTGAGGACTTGAGAACCAAAATTGTTGAACAATATCAACAATATTAAGGTTACAAGTCCATCTCCATTGATCTCAATGTTCCTTTGTCCATGGTGCGCAATATAATCAAGACGTTTACAAGCCATGGCACTGCAGCTAATCTCACTGGATGTGGACGACAAAGAAGAATTGATGGAAGGTTGTACCACAGGATAGTCTGGATGGTGGATAAGCAGTCTCAATCAAGCTCCAAAGAAATTCAAGCTGAGCCTGCAGAATCAGGGTGCATCAGTGTCAGCACAAACTCTCTGTCCACATGTGAATGAAATGAAACGCTATGGCAGGAGACTCAAGAGGACCCACTGATGACACAGAAACATAAAAAGCTTGACTGCAGTTTGACAAAATGTATGTTAGAAAGCCAAAATCCTTCTGGTAAAGCATCTTGTGGAAAGAAGAGACCAAGAAAGAGCTTTTAAGTAAAACACATCATTATTCTGTTTACCGAAAATGAAATGAGAAAAGAAGACAGCACCTACAGTCAGATATGGTGGAGGGTCACAGATGTTTTGGAATTTTTTTGTTGCCTTTGGCACTGGGAACCTTGATTGTGTGCAAGTCATCATGAAATCTGAAGATTACCAAAGGATTTTGGGTGGTTATGTAGTGCCCTGTGTCAGAAACCTGGGTTTGCGTCCTAGTTCATGATTCTTCCAGCAAGACAATGGCTGGAAATATACTTCAAGAAGTCCCTAGAGATGGATGGAAACAAAGCGATGAAGAGTTCTGAAGTGGCAGCAATGAGTCCGGATCTAAATCCCATTGATCAACTGTGGAGAAATCTGAAAATCGCAGTTGAGAGAGACCGAGAGAACTTTACGAAAGGAGAGAGGTCCAAAATTCAAGTTGAAAAGTGTAAGAAGATTATTTATTCCAAATGGGGTGCAACCAAATATTAAGTTGAGGGTGCCAACAATTTGGTCCAGTCCTTTTTTTGGAGATTTGTGAGAAATTATGTTCAATTTACCATTTTTTCGCAATTTTTTTGTGTTGTTCCAATGCACAGAAAGGAAATAAACATGTATAGAACATGGGTAATTGGAATAATTTTATTGGAGAATTACTTCATTTTAAGGGTGTCAACACTTTCGGCCATGACTGTAAATGGTTAAACATCTTTATGGCTCCTATGAGTGTCAAAAATCCTCTGTTTAGTCAATCAGTGGGGGCCATGGGACACAGAATAGAAGCAATGAGCAGATGACCGATCAGAAAACGACTGTCTGCATCCCCCCATATGTCTTGTCTTAAAAGAGGTAGGATTCCCTTCTCCCAGGTGGAACCTTCCTCCCACAGCTCTGTGTGATCTGTTTTCATCACTCTCAGGATCCCGAGTGAAAAATCTCCTACCTGGTCGTTGAGAATGTTCTGGAGTCAAATCTTCAAAACCATCATCTTCACCTATTTTCATCATCACAATTTCTAGAAAAAAAAGAAGAAAAGCAGGAAGCCTGATATCACCGGCCAAACCTGAGTATAATCCAGGCCTCACACATGTTGGGGGTTTAGGGTTCCACAATGTGTGTATAAACCGTCAGCCATAACAATAAAACCACTGACTGGTGACGTGAATGTCACTGATTATCTGGTGGCAATGGTGCCCGTTGGGTGGTGGAAATGAGATTAGGACTTATTGGAGCTCAGGAAAATGAATGAGCAAACGTAAGGATTTGAGCAACTCCAGTAAGAACCAAATTTTGATGCCTTGACAACTGGAGATCGGGGACATGGTATATGTTTGCTTCTCCCATTACATGGTAGATCTGGTGGTGTGTCCCCAGTGTGCCATTGATGTGTGTGGGTGATGAAAGATAAGGCAATGGCTATGGGGCCCCTGAGTCAAGGGGGCCCGTCCTGTGTCAGAGTAGCAGCAGCTTGAGACAGGATCCTGTCCCCGCTGCTAAAGCTAAATGAATATTCACGCATTATACTTTGAGGGGGCTACATTATATTCTGTGGGGGGACTGCATTATTCTCAGGGGGCTACATTATATTCTGATTCTGTGGGGGGATTGCATTATTCTCAGGGGGCTACATCATACTATATGAGGGGACTACAGTATACTCTATGGGGGGGCCTGCATTATATTCAGTGGTGGGACTGCATTATTCTCTCAGGGGACTACTTTATATTCTGGGGGGCTACATATTACTATATGAGGGGGTTACAGTGTACTCTATGGTGGGCTGTATTATATTTTGTGGTGGGGCTGCATTATTCTCTCAGGGGGCTACATTATATTCTGTGGGGGGATATATCATACTATATGAGGGGGACAGCATCATGCCCTATGAGGGGGCTACAGTATACTCTATGGGGGGCTGCATTATGCCCTATGAAGGTGCTACATTATATTCTATGGTAGGGACTGCATTATACCTTATGAGGGGTTGCATTATATTTTGTGGGGTGTTGCATTATATTCTATGAGAGAGGCAACATTATATTCTGTGAGGGGGCTACATTATATTCTATGAGGGGGCTACATTATATTCTATGAGAGGGCTATATTATATTCTGTGAGGGGGCTACATTATATTCTATGAGGGGGCTACATTATATTCTGTGAGGGGGCTACATTATATTCTATAAGGGGGCTACATTATATTCTATGAGAGGGCTACTGTTGTGAATGTGCTAGAAATGAATTCTGAGCAGAAGCTCCCTCTGGTGGTTACAAACAGTACTGAACTATTCAATAAAGATTGTGAAGATTGGCGATCAGGTGTTACTGACTGGTCTTATATAAGGGAGGTTCCCTCCCATCAGGGTTGCCGGTGATCAATTGTTCTGGTCACATTTTTGATTCCTGTTCACTTTGTAGCTTGCTGTTTCTTGCCTGCATCTTCTGCTAACAGATAAGACATTTTCTTCTTTTAGTTTTTTGTGCTTGCTTTTTGCATTGTCCCCTGCACTTCTGTGGGGGTCTGCCGGGTCCCCTCCGGGGGCTTCTGCCCTCTCAGTTTAGTTCAGCCACTGTTGTTTGTTCATTTGCCTTTTCCAGTTTTTTCAGTGGCTGCTGTTTAGTTTTGTTACACCAGAGAACTAATTTAGGTGGTAGAGGTCGTGTGATCTCAGGTGTTTTTGTAATTAGTACAGTTGGTACTTTTTAGGGTTTTTTGGGATTGCAGTAAGTGTCCTTCCTATCCTTTTCTATTTAGGAAGTTTGGGCCCCAACGTTTGCTCATACTATTTTCTGTCTGTGTCTGTATTTCCTCTTGTCTAACCGCTATTACATGTTTGGGGGCTTTCTATGTTCTTTGGGGATCTGCTCCGGGGCAGATAGTTTTCCTCTTTCTGTCTTTAGGTGTAGTTAGCTTCTCAGGCTGTGACGAGGCGTCTAGGACCAACGTAGGTACGCTCCACGGCTGCCTTTAGTTGTGGTGGTTAGTCAGGGTACTGCAATCCCATAGATTCCAACCTCTCTGGTGTATTTCCTTTTTTGCCTGCTCTCCTCAGCTACCAAATCATAACAGTATCACCGGCCCAAAAACTGATATTTGTATGGTACTCACAGAAGGGAAAAATAGTGTTAAAGAAAGAAGATTGTCAGAGTTGTCAGAGATTTTTTTTTTTTTTTTTCCCTCTGTATCTCTGGGTGCTGGGGAGGATCTTTTCTCCCAATGGAGTTTGCACAGTTGTCTGGCCGTGTGGATCAGCTTGCCACTGAGGTTCAGAGTATTGCTGCATATCTTGCTAGGTTGCCTGTTGTGGAACCTAGGATCCCCATGCCAGATTTGTTTTTAGGGGATCGAGCTAAATTTCTGAATTTCAAAAATAATTGTAAGTTGTTTTTTGCCTTGAAATCTAAGTCCTCAGGGAACGCAGCGCAGCAGGTTCAAATTGTGATCTCTCTTCTGCGCGGCGACCCTCAGGATTGGGCTTTTTCCCTGACACCTGGGGATCCTGTTTTGAGTAATGTTGATGCATTTTTTCAGGCTCTGGGGTTATTGTACGATGAGCCTAATGTCACTGATCAAGCTGAAAAAGCCTTGTTGGCATTAAATCAGGGGCTTGAGGATGCTGAGTTATACTGTCAGATAGTGTTGAGCATTCCGATACTGCAAGTATCGGGTATCGGCCGATATTCGCTGTATCGGAATTCCGATACTTAGTTCCGATACTTTTTCAATATCGTATACCGGAATCGGAAGTTCCCATAATTCTTTGAGAGGCAATGTGATTTTAGTCAGCCAATGAGGAATCTTATGAAGTGTGGGCACATCCTGTAATGCTGCGGTCATCTTAACTAATGGCATGGCTGTGATTGGCTGCTGAAATGATGTCAGAATGCACTATAAAAGGCACCGCCTCCATTTTAGCGTCACTTTGCTGTGAACTCAGTTAGGGACAGAACGCTGCTGTGCTGACTCTGAGGGACAGTTAGATATTGCGATTTTGTGTACTGGGCTTTAGGCAGGCTAGTTTACCAACCGCTGTGTAAAGCTTCCTTTTGCCAGTGTTGTTTTAACAGCTCTGTGCAAGGTGTGTGTGAGAGTGCAGGTGACGCTGCAGTTTGCTCTGCATGCAACGCTGTCTGTAGGCATCTGCACATGTCACTCACAGACTCTATTTTTTTTTCTTCAGTGTAATTCTTGCAGCTCCATGCAATTTAACTATTAGTGTGACGCGCTTCCATCCGTATACAATACATTGGTTGCAAACACTATATAAGTAGACAAAGGAGTAGCCTTTCACAGATTGTGGACAGTTGTGTTTCAGTGTTCACTTCAGTCTGTGTTTTTTATTTTTTGAGTGCATATCACGCTCCAGTTACTTGTTCAAGCACTGCTGCTTGTACTCTGCTGAGCGTGTCTCAGTGCCTCATCCTTTTCATTTCTCTCCAATTGGTGCTGCTCCATTATATTTAAAATCTAATCTATTAGTGTGACGCGCTTCCATCCGTATACAATACATTGGTTGCAAACACTATAGAAGTAGACAAAGGAGTAGCCTTTCACAGATTGTGGACAGTTGTGTTTCAGTGTTCACTGCAGTCTCTGAGGAATAACCACACTTAGGCCTTATAACTTTTCTGACTTTCTTTATCAATCTACCAAGATGAAGAAGGCAGGGAGTAAGGCACGTGGTCGTGGCCGTGGAGTTTCAGCAGGGAGAGGACGTGGGGATTCTGTGGCTGCTGCCGCACCCAGTGACACAGCATCCACCAGTTTTCCCCGTGAGCGTTCCTTTATGCGCACTTTTGTAGGAGCTCAGCGTACCCCCCTGCTGTGGGAAGAACAAATTGAAGCCGTTGTTGGTTGGATGGCAGCCAATGCATCGACTTCAATTCCTTCCACCTCCTCTCAGGACCACAGCACTGTTGAACAACCATCTGTCTCTTCACCGCCTGCCAAATTGCCCCGGCAGTCAGAGAGTTATGAACTGGAGCCAGCTGAGTCTCTGCTTCTGTTCTCAGAATCTGTTGGCTTGCAAACAGGGGCCCAGCCAAGCAGCATTCTGGAATGTGAAGAAGAGGCAGTATGCAGTGATGCGCAACAGTTGTGTCTCTCTGAATGTGAAGAGGCGGGTGAGCCAGTGCCGATGGTCAGCACACCGCAGAACGCATCTGATGATGATGAGACTCAGGTGCCATTTTCTGATGAGCATGGTGCTGGCCAGACCACCCAACAGCAGCAGGTGTTGGAAGAGGGTAGTGGAGATGATGAGGTCCAAGACCCAACATGGCGTGAGGAACAGGAAGGTGGTGGTAGCAGCTCTGAGGAAGAGATTGCCCCAATGGTCCAAACAGTAGGGAGAGTTAGGCTGCAGACTCGGTTGCCTGTAGCCTCCAGTTTGGCACCCGTTCGTAGCAGTTCTCTTCCAACAGCAAAAACGGGCGCTCCCAGGACTTGCATTGCGTGGTCCTTTTTTGACACACTTGCAGATGATATTTGCTATGTGAAATGCAAGCTGTGTAATCAAAAAGTAAAAAGAGGTAAAAATGTCAGTAACCTTAATACCACAAATATGTGGAAACATGTGCGGTCAAAGCACGTGGTTGAGTTCCAAAGACACACTGGAGATGTAGGCCAAACTACAGCAGCACCTACATCTTCAGCTCGTGTTGGAGCCTCTTCCTCCAGCTCACACACAGCTGGTTCTGCTTCCTCACAGGATCGCCATGGAAGAACCTCTGTCACTGTTGTCCAGAGACACAGTGTTATTCCACCCACAGCTGCAAGTTCCCTGTCATCCTCACACTCCCAGGCCACAAAACAGCCATCGGTAGCACAGGCATGGGATAAAAGACGGCCATACTCGGCAAACCATCCACGAGCACAGGCTCTGAATGCTGGCATTGCAAAACTCCTGTCCCTTGAAATGCTGTCATTCAGGCTGGTGGAGACTGACAGTTTCCGTGACTTAATGGCATTGGCAGTCCCACAATACAATGTGCCCAGCCAATTTTATTTCAGCAGGCAAGCCGTCCCTGCTCTGCAAAAGCATGTTGAGGGAAAAATTAAACATGCGCTACTAAACGCCGTCAGTAGCAAGGTCCACCTGACCACCGATGCGTGGACCAGTACCCATGGCCAGGGACGATACCCTTCCCTCACTGCCCATTGGGTCAATGTTGTGGAGCCGGGTACAGATCTTGCCAGTGGCGCTGTACGTGTTCTGCCAACTCCAAGGATTGCAGGAATCAAGTCTGTCCACATTGACTCCTCCTCCTACTCCAGTTCCTCAGAATCATCGCTGCAGGAGCCGTCACGGTCTACCTCCACATGGACCCGTGAACGCTTACCTGATGCGACCGATATGAGCACAGCCGTGGCCAAACGTCAACAGGCCGTCCTGAAATTAATTTCCATGGGGAATCGAAGCCACACAGCGCAGGAGGTCTGGAATGCCATCAAGCAGGAGAGCGACGTGTGGTTTTTGCGAGCGAATCTCCAGCCAGGCTTGGTAGTGTGTGACAATGGCCGAAATCTGGTGGCAGCTCTGGGCCTTGGCAACCTCACTCACATACCATGTCTGGCACATGTGCTCAACTTGGTCGTGCAGAGTTTTTTGAGGGACTATCCGGATCTTGATGCACTGCTGCACAAGGTCCGCCTAGAGTGCACTTACTTGCGACGTTCCAGCATGGCCAGATCGCGCATTGCAGCTCTGCAACGCAGATTTCGCCTTCCTGAACATCGCATCATATGTGACGTACCCACCAGGTGGAATTCCACGTTACATATGTTGGAGCGGTTGTGTGAGCAGCAGCCAGCAGTAATGGAGTATCAGCTGCATCAGGCGCAATCAACTCGCAATTTGCGCCGTTCACACTTCACCACTACTGAGTGGGCCTCTATGAAGGACATCTGCCACGTTTTGCGTCCGTTTGATGAGTCAACGCGGATGGCGAGTGCAGATGATGCACTAGTCAGCCTGACTGTCCCCCTTATCTGCCTGCTTCAAAAAAAAATTCAAACACTAAGGGATGAGGTTTTGGAAGAGGTGGAGGATGAGGAGTCACAAATTCCATCACCTTCTGGACAGTCAGCGCAACGTGGTTCCTCACAAAGGGCTGGGCAGGGCTCACTTTGTGAGGAGGAGGAGGAGTCAATGGAGGAGGAAGACATCGCTCCAGAGGGAGGTACACAACGCTCTAGTCAGTATGTAGAGCGAGGGTGGGGTGATGCAGAGCAGGCAGAGATGACGCCTCTTGCAGGGGACAGCGTTTGTTGGCCAGTTGGGAGTCTGCAGCACATGGTTGATTTCATGCTGCAGTGCCTGAGAAAAGACCGCCGCATCGCCCACATTCTCACCACGTCTGATTATTGGGTGTACACCCTCCTAGACCCTCGCTACCGGGACAACTTACAAAGCCTCATCACACCGTTGAACCGGGAGCGTAAAATGCGGGAGTACCAAGACACACTGGTGCAATCCATAATGTTCTCCATTCCAGCCGAGAGCACTGCTGCTGCTACTGCTTTACAAAGCAGCTCTGTGCGTCGAGGCAGTGGAGACAGCTCTGCAACAAGAGGGAGCACAAGCAGCGCCTCTGCACAGGGCAAGACCAGTATGTTCCAAATGTTGCGAAGTTTTGTGGCAGCGCCACAAATGTCTACACCATCCGAGACGGCTCCAGTCAGCAGGAGGCAACGTTTCCGTAAGATGGTGACAGACTACATGTCTTTCCCTCTCAGTGTACTCCCAGATGGCTATTCCCCATTCAAGTTTTGGGTCTCTAAGCTGGATACATGGCCAGAGCTTAGCCAGTATGCATTGGAGGTGCTGGCTTGCCCTGCTGCCAGTGTATTATCGGAGCGCGTCTTTAGTGCTGCAGGTGGTGTACTAACAGACCGTCGCATGCGACTATCCTCCGATAATGTAGACCGGCTTACTTTTCTGAAAATGAACAAGGCATGGATCTCGCCAGAATTTGTCTGTCCGTTTTCAGATTAAATAACTGGTTCGCAACGTTATCCATGTCTCCTGTTATGTTCATCTTTATACCACCTGAACTCTACTCCCTGGGCTACAACACTGGCAGTTGCTGCTCAGAAGTGTCGTGTCCACAGACCAATACACAAGCTATAGTGTTACTGGCATTCAGTAATGTCAGCTGTTCCCCTGCTGTGTGAACGGCAAAAAGTCATGCTGCCTCCACCCTGTTGTCTTCTCATCCCTGGGCTTCAACACCGCCAGTTGTTGCTCGGAAGTGTCATTGGCACGGGTACTCACTCCTGCCCAGACTGGTTACAGCACGCCATCTGTTTCCTGTCAGTGTAAACGTCACTTAGCCTCCAATAAGTTGTCCTGTCGTGTTGCGGTCGGGTTCGCCGACTCTATGGTGCTTGGAGTTTAGGTGCTTCCTATGTGTGCTGCGGGATATGCAAATAAAGGCTGTTTCCGTTGTGACAATAGGACAATCACCCACTGTAGTACTGTGGGAATCGGTAACTGCGGCCGGCTCGCGGCCTGTCAACTTAAATTTCCATGGGTACCTTCTGCTACCCGTCCGGGTTCCAGTACCGTCAGCTGGTTCTCCGCAGTGCCTTTGCCCTAGGTGCCTCCATCTCGGTATCCGAGTTCCAGCAACGTCTGCTGGTCCTTGGTAGTGCTTTGGAGCACAGGTACCTCCTGCTTAGTAACCGTGTCCCAGTAACATCAGCTGGTACAAGGTTGTGCTACAAATACAAGATACAGAACAAGAGACACAAGAACAATAAGCAGAAGATCTAAAAGCAGAAGAACATGAAGTATAAGACCAAAATAAAGAGCAAAATATATGCTCTAAATTATAAGAAGAAGACTAAGCAGTGTATGGGGTGAGTCCGTTCCTCCTCGTGGTGCCCCTGGAAAATGCCTGCTGCTGCTGCAGGCTAAACTGAACACGGACAAATACTGTTGTAATTTAAATCTTTTGTGACAGCAAGAACGGAAGAATGAAAAATTCATACTTTGACAGATTACAAGTACAGGATTCTCTGTCACAAATAAGAATATGATGAAGAAGATGAAGTACAATATGAATAAGAATAATAGTTTAATAAGAAGAATATGAGTAATGTTAACAAAAAGATGAATAGCAAGAAGTTTAAGAAGAAGATAAAGAAGGTGAAGATGAAGAATAATTTGATGAAAAAGATGATGCTGCTGAAGATTATGAAGGAGAAAGTGTGTCAAAAGTTAAAAAGGTGAAGAGCATGGAAGTTGTGAAATATACATATTTGCCAAAATAGAAAAAACGTGAACAACATTGTCAATTTCTTCGTCAATCCGAACATGTTTAAAAAAAAATATTTATGCTATTCCATTTGATTGGGTTAAACATCTATGCCTTTAATGTCTCCTCAACCTTCCCCAATACATTCTACATTACTCTTTGTTGTTTTCCTTCATGTACAATTAACCAACAAGGCAAGAATGGGGTTTTTTTAATTCCGATATTTTGTTCCCATAGACTTACATTGGATTTCCGGTATCGGTATCGGGTATCGCCGATATTTTTTGGGTATCGGCGATACCATTCCGATTCCGATACTTTTGGATATCGGAAAGTATCGCTCCAATCTACTGTCAGAGATTCCGAACGTGGGCAGTCCTGACCAAATGGAATGACGATGCTTTGGCAGCCCTTTTTCGGAAGGGTCTGTCAGAGAATGTAAAGGATGTTATGGTGGGATTCCCTGTCCCCTCTGGTCTCAATGATTCTGTAAGGTTCTTTGTCTCTTTTGACATGTTCCTTGAAACTCAGTTTTCCATCGGCCATTTTGCTTTCTGTCTTTCTGCAGCTCTTGCCCTCAGTTAATATGGAGTTTCCAGTTTTCATGTTCCCGCCCTGATTCTCTCCCTCTTGCTTCTTAAGCAGCTTCAGCTGAACAATCAGTGCTCCTGAATCAAGCCTCAGTCAGCCTGTGACCTGACTCCTGGAAATCTAGGATTTTGGACTCCAGCTATTTCCTACTGAGGAACTTTGGAACACTTTTGGACTCTGGAAACCTGCTGTCTGGTGAAATCCATGTTTGCAGAGGAATTACGGTACAGAGAAGAGATCCTGAACCTGCTTTGGAGAGTTATGTAGAGCTTGAAGTTACTCTGGCCTGCTGTGTCTTCTGCCTCTGTTTCCTGCAAACTGTGTGACCTTTTCTGCATGCTTGTATGAAGTAATACAAGTCATTTCATTTCAACCTATGTCTCATGTGTTTCCCTCGCACCCAAGCACAAGATGCTATAGGAACTGTACACTATACATGACAAGATTCAGGAGAAAATGTCTTTTATGCTTATCTCTTCTCCCCACTTTCCCATTATTCTAGGGCTACCATGGCTGCAGGCGCAGAATCCTACGATTAACTGGGAGACAAAGGAATTACACTTTCCAGAGAAACAGATGAGTCAAGGAGTTTCAGCTTGCTCTGTGCCTAAAGGAACCATGTCAGTTCCTGAACTACCAGCTGTATACCAGGACTATGTGGATTTATGTGACAAGAAGAACGCTGATCAGCTTCCTCCTCACCGTCCATATGATTGTCCAATCGAATTATTGCCTGGAGCCGAGATACCTTTTGGTAAGATCTACCCCCTAGCGGGGCCCGAGCTAAAAGCTTTGAAGGACTACATAGATGAAAATCTAGCCAAAGGCTTCATACGCCCCTCTTCATCTCCCGCAGGTGCACCCATCTTCTTTGTGAAGAAGAAAGATGGATCTCTGAGACCCTGCATAGACTATAGGGAACTCAATAAGGTTACTATTAGAAACCGTTATCCATTGCCTTTAATCCCTGAGTTGTTGGAGAGAGTGCGGCATGCCAAAATTTTCTCAAAACTGGAAACTCCATATTAACTGAGGGCAAGAGCTGCAGAAAGACAGAAAGCAAAATGGCCGACGGAAAACTGAGTTTCAAGGAACATGTCAAAAGAGACAAAGAACCTTACAGATTCTATGTCATTAGCGATTCAAATTGACAGACGTTTGCGTGAGCGTAGAGGTAGCGTGGAATAGTGTTGCCTTGTGAACCAGCTTCTGAACCCATGCAGTGTGATAGAGTGGCTTCTGGGGCACAGCGTCATGAGTTTCGAAAACGCAATGGGTTATGTTTCTACTGTGGTGAAGCCTCTCATGCTATTTCAGTCTGCCCTAAGCGGGGAAGACGTTTTGCACGCTCAGTTGTCTTGGGTAGTGTTCAGACTAAATTTTTGTTGACTGTTACCCTGATTTGCTCCCTGCCCACATTTTCTGCTCAGGCTTTTGTTGATTCGGGAGCAGCTATTAACCTGATGGATTTTGATTTTGCTAAACGTTGTGGGTTTCCCTTGATACCCCTATGGAAGTCTATTCCCCTACTGGCTGAGAATAAACCTCAGTTCTCTACTCAGGTGATAATGAGGGTTGAACCTGATCATCAGGAGAGTTGCAAATTTTTGGTGCTGTATAATCTGCATGACATTATCGTACTGGGTTTCCCTTGGTTACAGTCTCATAATCCTGTTTTGGATTGGAAATCTGTGTCTGTAACCAGTTGGGGCTGCCAATGTGTTAATATCAACACTCCTGTTTTTTATGTCTCCCCCCAGGCTCAGGATGTTCCTGACTTTTTGACTGATTTTTCTGATGTGTTTAGCGAAAGTAAATCTGCATCCTTGCCCCCCCATAGGAGCTATGACTGCGCTATTGAATTAGTGCCTGGTAGTAAATTCCCTAAAGGTCACCTTTTTAACTTGTCTGTACCTGAACATGACGCTATGCGGTCTTATATCAAGGAGTCATTGGAGAAGGGTCATATCAGACCATCCTCTTCACCCTTGGGTGCCGGTTTTTTCTTTGTGGCCAAAAAGGATGGTTCATTAAGGCCGTGTATTGATAATCGTCTCTTGAACAATATCACTGTGAAATATCAATATCCGTTACCCATGATTTCTGATCTGTTTTCCAGGGTGAAAAGTGCTACTTGGTTTACCAAGCTTGACCTCAGGGGGGCATATAACCTTATTCGCATTAAGCACGGGGATGAATGGAAGACGGCATTTAATACCCCAGAGGGGCATTTTGAGTACCTAGTGATGCCCTTTGGGCTCACTAATGCTCCTTCTGTCTTCCAGTCCTTCATGAATGACATTTTCAGGGATTTTGTGGATAAATTTCTGATTGTTTATTTGGATGATATCTTGATTTTTTCCAATGACTGGGACTCTCATGTGAAACATGTTCGGACTGTGTTCCAGATTTTGAGAGAGAATGCTCTGTATGTGAAGGGATCAAAGTGTCTTTTTGGCGTACAGAGGATCTCATTTCTGGGATTCATTTTGTCCCCATCTGTTATTGAAATGGACCAGGTCAAGGTTCAGGCCATCTGTGATTGGGTCCAACCTACTTCATTAAAGGCTCTTCAAAGATTCTTGGGTTTTGCCAATTTTTATCGTAAATTTATTGGTAATTTCTCTGTTATTGTTAAACCATTGACTGATTTGACCAAAAAGAGTTCTGATGTGGTGAATTAGCCTCCTGAGGCAGTCTCTGCGTTTCAGGAACTTAAGCAGAAATTCACTTCTGCTCCTGTTCTACGGCAGCCTGATGTTTCTCTGCCATTTCAGGTGGAGGTGCCGTTTTGTCCCAAAGAGATCCAGAGACCTCTAAAAGTAACCCTTGTGCCTTTTTCTCTCGAAAATTTTCTCCAACTGAACGTAATTATGACGTGGGTAATCAGGAGTTATTGGCCATGAAGTGGGCTTTTGAAGAGTGGAGACATTGGCTGGAGGGAGCCAAACATCAGGTGGTGGTCCTCACGGACCATAAGAATCTGGTTTATCTGGAATCAGCCAAGTGACTTAATCCTAGACAGGCCAGGTGGGCCTTGTTTTTCACACGTTTTAATTTTGTGGTTTCCTTTCTTCCTGGCACTAAGAATGTTAAGGCGGATGCCCTCTCGAGGAGTTTCCTTGCGGACTCTCCTGAGTTATCTGATCCTGCTGTTATTTTGAAAGAAGGTGTAGTTCTTTCCGCCATCTCGCCCAATTTGAGACTCGCTCTGGAAGGGTGTCAGGAGGATAAACCCGAGCGCTGCCCTATTGGGAAATTGTTTGTCCCAGACCGGTGGAAAAAGAGTGTGATGTCTGAGATTCATTGTTCCGCGTTGGCCGGTCATCCCGGAATTTTTGGTACCAGAGACTTGGTTAGTCGGTCCTTTTGGTGGCCTACTTTGTCTCGTGACGTCAGGGAATTTGTGCAGTCCTGCGGGACTTGCTCTCGCTCCAAGCCTTGCTCTCGCTCTAGTGGTTTGTTGATGCCATTGCCTGTGCCCAAGAGACCATGGACCCATATCTCTATGGATTTCATTTCCGACCTCCCTGTTTCTCAGAGAATGACCGTTATCTGGGTGATTTGTGATAGGTTTTCCAAAATGATACATCTTGTGCCATTACCTAAGTTGCCTTCCTCCTCTGAATTGGTGCCTTTGTTCCTTCAGCACGTGGTTCGGTTACACGGCATTCCTGAGAACATTGTGTCTGACAGAGGAGTCCAGTTTGTTTCCAGATTTTGGAGGACTTTTTGTTCTAAACTTGGTGTTCAATTGTCTTTTTCCTCGGCTTTTCATCCTCAGACCAATGGACAAACTGAGAGAACAAACCAGACATTGGAGACTTATCTGAGATGCTTTGTGTCTTCTGATCAGGATGACTGGGTCTCTTTTTTGCCTTTGGCTGAGTTTGCTCTTAATAATAGGGCTAGCTCTGCCACTTTGATGTCTCCATTTTTCTGCAATTTTGGGTTTCACCCTCGATTTTCTTCAGGACAGACGGAGGCTTCTGTCTGTCCAGGTGTTGACTCTGTTGTGGAGCGTATGCAGCAGATTTGGGACCAGGTAGTGGAGAGGTTGTCCCTCTCTCAGGAGAGGGCCCAGCGGTTTGCCAACCGGCATAGGACTGATGGTCCTCGGTTTGAAGTGGGGGACTTGGTCTGGTTGTCCTCAAGAAATATCCCTATGAGAGTTGCATCTCCTAAGTTTAAGCCTAGGTTCATTGGACCTTATAAGATCATGGAGATTCTTAATCCTGTTTCCTTTTGTTTACTTCTTCCAGGGACATTTAAGATCCATAACGTGTTCCACAAGTCCTTATTGAAGAGGTTTGTCGAGCCAGTGGTTCCTATGGCTGTGCCTCCTGACCCTGTTTTGGTTGAGGGCAATCTGGAGTATGTGGTTGAGAAAATATTGAATTCTCGTTTTTCTAGACGGAAACTCCAGTATTTGGTTAAGTGGAGAGGTTATGGTCAGGAGGACAATTCTTGGGTGTTTGCTTCGGACATCCATGCTAGGAGACTCATCCGTGCGTATCACAGAGCTCATCCTGACCGACCTGGTTGCTCAAATGAGGGTTCGGTGACCCCTCCTCAAGGGGGGTACTGTTGTGAATGTGCTAGAAATGAATTCTGAGCAGAAGCTCCCTCTGGTGGTTACAAACAGTACTGAACTATCCAATGAAGATTGTGAAGATTGGCGATCAGGTGTTACTGACTGGTCTTATATAAGGGAGGTTCCCTCCCATCAGGGTTGCCGGTGATCAATTGTTCTGGTCTCATCTTTGATTCCTGTTCACTTTGTAGCTTGCTGTTTCTTGCCTGCATCTTCTGCTAACAGATAAGACATTTTCTTCTTTTAGTTTTTTGTGCTTGCTTTTTGCATTTTGTCCTGCACTTCTGTGGGGGTCTGCCGGGTCCCCTCCGGGGGCTTGTGCTCCTCTCAGTTTAGTTCAGCCACTGTTGTTTGTTCATTTGCCTTTTCCAGTTTTTTCAGTGGCTGCTGTTTAGTTTTGTTACACCAGAGAACTAATTTAGGTGGTAGAGGTCGTGTGATCTCAGGTGTTTTTGTAATTAGTAGAGTTGGTACTTTTTAGGGTTTTTTTGGGATTGCAGTAAGTGTCCTTCCTATCCTTTTCTATTTAGGAAGTTTGGGCCTCAACGTTTGCTCATACTATTTTCTGTCTGTGTCTGTATTTCCTCTTGTCTAACCGCTATTACATGTTTGGGGGCTTTCTATGTTCTTTGGGGATCTGCTCCGGGGCAGATAGTTTTCCTCTTTCTGTCTTTAGGTTTAGTTAGCTTCTCAGGCTGTGACGAGGCGTCTAGGACCAACGTAGGTACGCTCCACGGCTGCCTTTAGTTGTGGTGGTTAGTCAGGGTACTGCAATCCAATAGATTCCAACCTCTCTGGTGTATTTCCTTTTTTGCCTGCTCTCCTCAGCTACCAAATCATAACAGGCTACATTATATTCTATGAGGAGGCTACATTATATTCTATGAGGGGGCTACAAGACAAGAAAGGGGCACGGTCACTATGCTCCTCCTAAGGAGCAGCATCAATTCCCTGCGTTTCGGTCATTCCTCTATTCTGTGTGAGAATACTAGCTCTAGAAATCTAGCGCCTCAGATTGGATACAGCAATCCTAAAAGTCAGTATTGACCATTTAACGAGTCTTGACACTCAGCTTTGAGAAAGAAGTCAAACCAAACACTCCATTTCTGAACATGTGTTTCGAGTGTTCGTCCCTCTTCAGTGCAAAGCAGGAGGTCTGATTTATCTAGATGAGAGACCTCTGATAGGGATCTAAGGAGGAACATTCCTGCTTTTGGAGAGTGCTTTGCACTGATGAGGGGCAAACACCATGAAACGTGTCTGCAAATGGAGTTTCCAGTTTTCTGCTCTGAAGCTCATAAATACGAAGCCAAAAAAGTCCAAAGCATCAAATATCAGAGGAGCAATCTGTAATCTCAACTCTCTATAGATACAGGATCCCTCTCTATAGAGTTATAGGATCTCTCTCTTTAGATACAGGATCCCAAGTTATAGGATCTCTCTCTATAGATACAGGATCCCACTCTATAGTTATAGGATCTCTCTCTATAGATACAGGATCCCTCTCTATAGAGTTATAGGATCTCTCTCTATAGATACTGGATCCCTCTCTATAAAGTTATAGGATCTCTCTCTATAGATACAGGATCCCGCTCTATAAAGTTATAGGATCTCTCTATCTATACAGGGTGGGCCATTTATATGGATACACCTAAATAAAATGGGAATGGTTGGTGATAACAACTTCCTGTTTGTGGCACATTAGTATATGGGAGGGGGAAACTTCAAGATGGGTGGTGACCATGGCGGCCATTTTAGATCCAACTTTATAAATGGCCCACCCTGTAGTTATAGGATCCCTCTATATAGAATCTCTCTCTATAGTTATAGGATCTCTCTATATAGTTATAGGATCCCTCTATATAGGATCTCTCTCTATAGTTATAGGATCTCTCTATATAGTTATAGGATCCCGCTATATAGGATCTCTCTCTATAGTTATAGGATCTCTCTATATAGTTATAGGATCCCTCTCTATAGTTATAGGATACCTCTATACATAGTTATTGGATCCCTCTCTATAGTTATAGGATCCCTCTATACATAGTTATTGGATCCCTCGCTCTATAATTATAGGATCTCTCTCTATTTAGTTATAGGATCCATCTCTATATAGTTATAGGATCCCTCTCTGTATTGTTATATGATCCCTCTGTCTATAGTTATAGGATCTGAGTCGCCCGTAGCCAGGGCCTGTGGGGTACTCGGCACCGAGCCCGTTCACTTCAATGGGGGATGTCACGGGTAGCACAGCTCGGTCCGTTGCCCTGGGGGCTCACCTCAATAAAAGGGGGATATTTACAGGGGATTATAGGTTTGTAGAAATGTTCGTGACGCCACCTGTGGTTCCTGGTCAGGGTGACCAGCGCTGCAGGGTAGATCCTCTGAGGGGTTGTTACTGGACAGCAAGGTGTTAAGTCTTCCACAGGCAAGACTGATCCCTCAGGGTATATGGCGGTGTAGGGGTGCAGGAGCAATAAGGCAGACATACACACGTAAGTCTCTTTCTGTACCTTTACTGTTGGTATAGTTGCAGGCACGTCCCGGGAAGCTGTCAGGGTGGAGGATGCACGTCCAGTAATCCCACTGAGTAGGTGTAGGGCCTCCGTACTCCTGTATGTGTGTGAGTTTCTGACCTGTATAAAACTAAGTCTAACTCTGTCTTCTCATATACGCCCGGCTGACTTTGTGGTGGAGCCTTCTCTTGGATAGAACACAGTCTCTAATGGTTGCGCTGACCAGACTCCTGTTCTTCCTGACCCCGGTTACGTATCAGCACTGCTGGGCCCCTGCGACTTGAAGTCCCACAGGGTCTCCGGTTTCTCCTACTAGTCGTGTAGATGCTAGCAAGCTCGGACCCGGTGTCCGGTGGTGCAGAGTAGAGGTAAGCTATCAATGCTGTTTCGACCTCTGTCACTCTCTTCTTCCTTCCACTCGCCTTTCGTCCTACTCTCACCTTTAACATAAGCACACACTAGCAGTAGATGGCAGTTTCTCCTTCTCTTCACCGCTCTCAAAGCGTCGGCACGCTTGCTCACTATAAATACCTCAGTTGACTCAGTTTTGACCAGGCTAAGTGGCAATCTTTCCCACCATTACTGGACTCCACAAAATAAACTAAGTTCAAGCTGTAAACTTCAGTCCTTCAAGCCCTGCAGTTCCCTTCCCTTCGCTTCCATCTGAGGCTCTGTCCGAAGTAGCTATCAGGACCTTCCGTCAGACTGATCTATGCTCACTTCAAGAGCTACTTTCCACTTTCCTAGGGAACTAACAGTCTGTCACGTTCTAAGATAACTTTCCTCTTTGCTCATCTGAGGTAACACCAACAACCAACTAACCTCTCTCTCTGGTGTTCTGAGGAGATCTCTCTTTCCCTCTGAGGTAAAAATCTAACTGAGGTAATTTGATCTCATCTCCTCAGCTCTCCCAGCTAATCTAACTGCCGCCTCCACTACCCTTATATATATGCATACTCCCTAAGGGCTCCCTCTGGTGGTTCCAGGGAATAGTGAAGGTGTGAATATCAGGTATGTAAGTGTGGGTTTACCTTCTGTGCATCCTCCAGGGTACATGTGGCCTCAAGCGCAGCTGGGCTACACAGATCCATCTCTATATAGTTATAGGATCCCTCTGTCTATAGTTATAGGATCCATCTCTATATACAGTCATGGCCAAAAGTTTTGAGAATTACACAAATATTATATCTTCACATGATCTGCTGCCCTCTGGTTTTTATGTGTGTTTGACAGATGTTTTTATCACAGACAGAAATATAATAATTGTAAACATATGAGTAATAAAAGCTTATATTGACAGTTAGAATGAGTTAATGCAGCAAGTCAATATTTGCAGTGTTGAGCCTTCTTCTTCAGGACCTCTGCAATTCTCCCTGGCATGCTCTCAATCAACTTCTGGACCAAATCCTGACTGATAGCAGTCCATTCTTGCACAATCAATGCTTTCATTTTGTCAGAATTTTTAGGTTTTTGTTTGTCCACCCGTCTCTTGATGATTGACCACAAGTTCTCAATGGGATTAAGATCTGGGGAGTTTCCAGGCCATGGACCCAAAATCTCTATGTTTTGTTCCCTGAGCCATTTAGTTATCACCTTTGCTTTATGGCAAGGTGCGCCATCATGCTGGAAAAGGCATTGTTGATCGCCAAACTGCTCTTGGAGGGTTGGGAGAAGTTGCTCTTGGAGGACATTCTGGTACCATTCTTTATTCATGACTGTGTATTTAGACAAGACTGTGAGAGAGCCGATTCCCTTGGCTGAGAAGCAACCCCACACATGAATGGTTTCAGGATGCTTAACAGTTGGCATGAGACAAGACTGGTGGTAGCGCTCACCTTGTCTTCTCCGAATGAGGCGTTTTCCTGATGTCCCAAACAATCGAAAAGGGGATTCATCAGAGAAAATAACTTTACCCCAGTCCTCAGCAGTCCACTGCCTGTACGTTTTGCAGAATATCAGTCTGTCCATGATGTTTTTTCTGGAGAGAAGTGGCTTCTTTGCTGCCCTCCTTGAGACCAGGCCTTGCTCCAAGAGTCTCCGCCTCACAGTGCGTGCAGATGCACTCACACCTGCCTGCTGCCATTCCTGAGCAAGCTCTGCACTGCTGGTAGCCCGATTCCGCAGCTGAAACACTTTTAAGAGACGGTCCTGGCGCTTGCTGGTCTTTTTTGGGCGCCCTGAAGCCTTTTTGGCAACAATGGAACCTCTCTCCTTGAAGTTCTTGATGATGCGATAGATTGTTGACTGAGGTGCAATCTTTCTAGCTGCGATACTCTTCCCTGTTAGGCCATTTTTGTGCATTGCAATGATGACTGCACGTGTTTCTTTAGAGATAACCATGGTTAACAGAAGAGAAACAATGATGCCAAGCACCAGCCTCCTTTTAAAGTGTCCAGTGGTGTCATTCTTACTTAATCATGACAGATTGATCTCCAGCCATGTCCTCATCAACACCCACACCTGTGTTAATGGAGCAATCACTGAAAAGAGGTTAGCTGGTCCTTTTAAGGCAGGGCTGCAATGATGTTGAAATGTGTTTTGGGGGATAAAGTTCATTTTCTAGCCAAATATTGACTTTGCAAGTAATTGCTGTTAAGCTGATCACTCTTTATAACTTTCTGGAGTATATGCAAATTGCCATTAGAAAAAGTGAAGCAGTAGACTTTGTAACAATTAATATTTGTGTCATTCTGAAAACTTTTGGCCATGACTGTAGTTATAGGATTCTTCTCTATGAATATAGGATCCCTCTCTATAATTATAGGATCTCTCTCTATTTAGTTATAGGATCCCTCTCTATATAGTTAGAGGATCCCTCTCTGTATTGTTATAGGATCCCTCTGTCTATAGTTATAGGATCTATCTCTATATAGTTATAGGATCCCTCTCTATGAATATAGGATCCCTTGCTACAATTATAGGATCCCTCTATATAGTTATAGGATCCCTCTATACAGTTATAGGATCTCTCTCTATTTAGTTATAGGATCCCTCTATATATAGTTAAAGGATCCCTCTATATAGTGTGAGACAGTGAGAGTATGGGTGTTGAATGGGGTGTACATTTCACCTAGATACTGTGCTGACTGGTATAAGGGAAATGTATGGCTTTGTAAACCTAGTGGTAGAGAAAGGTCACTACACCTTACATTCATTACACACTTGCAGCTCAGGCCTGAAACCATTCAGCTGTTAATTAGGAGACCAGAAGTAGGTGTCTGCGAACACAGTCAGAGAGCTCGTTTAGTCTGGACACAGGAGGGGTCCAGGCACAGAAGGTGTCTCCAGGAGTTTGAGCTATCTCAGTCTGGGTGCTCGATGTACCCGGACACAGGAGTAGTCTCTGTGAGAATCCATGCGGATAGCTGCTGAATAGGAGGGGAGCTCTCTCAAGTCTGGATGTTGAAGGTGCCTTCAGACACAAGGAGGAGACTCTGTGAACCTCAATGCTGGTAAATGCTGGTAAATGCTGGTAAATGCTGAATATATGTGTTGTTTTGGCCCAGGCTGGTAGAGCCGGGACCCGGATAGATAGGGAAATCTATCTAAGTGTAGTTAGTGGCTAGACAAGCCTAGGTCTTCTGTTTATGATTTGTTTTATATCTGTTTGCTGTGGACTTTAATAAAGCTGGTTGCGGCCAGTTTTCACCAGAACTGCTGTCTGAATGAACTGTTTCCGTGCCACTCTGTCTACCCGGACGGCGATCCCAGAGCTATATCCCCTGAAAAGCTTATAATTGGCGGAGAATGCTGGGGCAGCACAGTGGCTGATACAATTGGTGCTGGAATGTGCGTGCAGCACAGTGGCTTAGAGACAGCAATAAAGGAGAGAAGTCTGTTGAAGCAGCAGCAGAGAAAAAAAAAAAAAGTGTGTCAGTAAAAACGTTTGATTGGAGAAGTCTTAAAGAGACAGTAGCCCTAATAGAGTTTGCAAAAGGAAAAAAAAAAAAAAAAGTGTCTGCACAGCAGAGCTGAATTTTTCTGTGGAAAAGACTGTGGAGTGTGTATGTCTTGAGTGAAGACTGCCGTTGTTGAGACAGAGAAGTCTGACAGCATGGATGACAGCATGGAGGCGCTGTTTGAACAAATGGCAGCAGCGCATGCAGCAGGCCCAGCAGCAATTCCTGCAGCAGCAGCAGGAGAATGACCGGTTGTTTTTTGAGCAGGTTGCAGCACTGCAGGGGACTTGCGGCGCATCGTCCCAAAGTGGTGTTGCAAAGTCACCTGCATTGTCCGCTGTAAAGAAGGCGGTAAGACGGTCCCTGAAAAAGATGACACCTCGTGATGATGTGGAGGTATATCTCACTAGGTTTGAGAGATTGGCAGAGAAGGAGAATCTGCCCCTATCTGAATGGGCCATGATGGTCGCACCCTATCTATATTTGGGGAACCCCAAAGGGCCTATGCTGACCTGAGCGAGCAGGACAGCCAAGACTATGCCAAGCTGAAAGCGGAGATTCTTACCCGGCTGGGTGTTATGGTGACAGCCCCTGCCAGGGGAGTTCATGACTGGAGATGCAGTTGGGAGTCTGCAGTCAGCAAACCTGATTATGGAGTTGAAAAGGTGATAGTGAACCGCTACACCCGAGCATGTCCTCCTGAGGTACAGCCAGAGGTCGGACAAGGAGACCACCAGGACGCCAATCGTCTGGTCAGCCTGATGGAGAAGGCCTTCGCCAGCAAAGACTGTCTCCGTGACCAGCCGTCTGAGAGGTCGTCACTTCAGAGTTCCCGGACGCTGAACTCTCGCGGTAAGAGCGTTCCAGCTGTTGGGGACATGGGGTATGCTGATAAGCGGGTTCAGGCCCGAGGGGACATGTGGGTGGGAGAGTGTGATGGACAGTGTTAGAGATGTCGTGAAATTGCGGCCGACTGTCCAATAGAGGGGGAGCCTATGTGTTGTGATGTTGGCGGATCCTCTCTCCCTGCGCAGAGCCTGTGTGTGTGTCCACCTCAGCCGAAGAGACTGGACCACAGGTGTCCCCGGTGGTTGTAAATGACTGCCCAGCACAGGCCCTCTTGGACTCAGAGAGTCCAGTGACTTCTGTATGTGACAGCCTGATTGATAGGGACTTCATCCCTGATAAGCACCTGAGTGTGGTGTGCGTCCATGGAGACACCAAAGTCTACCCAGAGACTGTCGTGGACTTGATCCCCAAACGCGGGGAGGTTTCATGTGAAGTGGGGGTAGTGAAGAACCTGGTGCAACCCGTTATATTGGGTAATGACTTTCCCCGATCTAAGGATCTCTGGGGGAAAAATGTTTCTGATGGACAGTGATATGAAGCTCCTACTGAGGGTGCGCAGTCCCGAGGGGCGGAACACAATGCTAGTGGGCCGTTAAACTTATGTGATGATGATGATGATGATAATGATGATGATGATGATGATGATCATGATAATGATGATGACCATGATAATGATGCTGATGCTGATAATGATGATGATCATGATAGTGATGATGATACTGATCATAATCATGATAATGATATTGATAATAATGATGACTGTGATAGTGATGAAATTCCTTTGCAGGTGATGTTGGGAGACGAGGATGGTGGTTCTCGGGAACCGAGTGTCCCTGACTTACCTGTGTCCTGTGACAATTTTGAGAGTGAGCAGTGGCGAGACCCCTCTCTTAAAACGGCCCAGGAAAATATAAATGTTCTAAATGAGGTTTCCCAAGAGCCTGGCTCTGAGGAGAGGTTTCCTCATGTTGCCATAAACACTAACCTGTTGTATAGGGACACTGAAGTCCAGGGAGAGGTCGTGAGCCAGCTCCTAGTACCTGAGCTATATAGAAGTATAGTGCTGGGGTTGTCACATAGTCACATACTTGAGGGACCAGATGGTGAAGTTAATGTTGTGGATGACATGTTAACTAAGGTTCCAGATCAGGATGTGAATGAGAATGAATTGTATAACCCTGACAGTGAGCAGGATGTGAATGAGAATGAATTGTATACCCCTGAAAGTGAGCAGGATGAGAATGAGAATGAATTGTATAACCCTGAAAGTGAGCCGGATGTGGCTGAGAAAAAGGGGTCAGACAGGGATAGTGGTAGTGATAGTGAATCATCTGATGACAATAAAGCAACCAGTGCAAATGAGGAAGGCATGGTAGCAGAGGAGGTTGAGAGTCCTGAGAAGAAAGCTGATGCTGACCTTGCAGCCGGACAGAAGATGGCATCTGAAGATGTTTTACAGTTGGCCGGTTCCCTGGCGAACACTAGGGTGAAAGGAGGAGAGCTGAGCTTTAAAGGCAGGACTCTGAAACTGAACACAGCACAAGTGGATGCTGTTGAAGATGAGAAGTTATCAATGTATGGTATGGAGCTGCATCATGCCCAGGACTCTGAAGGTAATGCTGCAGAGGTGGAAAAAGCCATGGAAGTGGTGGTCACCAAGCCAGATGCCTCATCAGAAGCTGAGGTCTCAAGTGAAGCTGTGAGGAACAAGACTGAAGATATGGGGACTGACTCTGTCCAGGAATCTGTTTTTGCCGAAGACAGCGGCGTGGACGGGTTACGGTCCGGATTAGTAGCTGCAACTCGTGAAGCTCAGGCTGGAAGTTCGGCGCCCGGAGCCCCAGCAGTGTTCCTGAGTGATACCAAGGATCTGGATAAATCACAAGATGAGATTTTGAGACATCAGGCTGGCGTTGGTGAGCTCAAGAGCACTTTCATGGAGTCTACATCGGAGCCACGTCCCAACAAATGGGAAAAGCGATGTGTCACTCCGTTGCCGCTGCAGACACACGGGAGCTCAGATGGGATGCAGAACGTGGTGGAAGAGAAGAATCCGGCGGGTTCTGAGTATACAGATGCAGCTATCAAGGAGAACTTGAAAGCTGGAATAAATGGAGATATTGGAGACCATAATGATGTGAATGAAGAAGTAGAATGTAAGACTGACGGTAGGGCTTCTGAGCATGTCCTACCAGAAGAGCCTGAAGAAGGGGCTGAAGACATAAAGGACGTCCAACAGGTACAAGATGAATTGATTACTTCTCAGAAAAAACTCCAAACTGTGATGAAGGAGCGTGATGAGAGCCATGAGCATCTTCTGGAGAAGCTCAATGAAGTAAAGAAGGTTCAAGGGGAACTGGAGAAAAGTGAAAAACCCCTATACCTTCTGTGATAGTTGGTGACACATGGTCAGTGCACCAGGGACAGGAAGTACGTGAGTTTCTGAGGAAGAGTCAGCAGAAGTGTTCTGATGTGCCGGGTCGTACTTCTCTGGCCAGGCACTATATCGAAAGTGAGCCCGGCCCTAAGGTCAAGATGAAACCATGCAGGATACCCGAGGCCCGCTGTTATGTCCCATGAATGAGACATTTTACAGACTGTCCTGTGTATTTACATGCTGTATTGCAGTCTCTCATATTGTTTACTGTTGCTATGTGTCCCTGTGTTTGCATAGCTGAAATCCTCCCTTTACATTAAGTTTGTCCCTTCTGTCTCTCTGTCTCCCTCTTCTGGTGTGATGTCATTTCCTTCTTCTTTCTCCTGTGTTTCATTCTCCATCTTGATTTTATCAGAATCACATGTGTTTTCAGTCTGTCTGAAGAAAGTCTTTTTTACCTGCTGCTGTTTGTATGCATTCAACAAGAATTCTTAAAGAAATCAAAGTCTCTTCTGGATTCTTCATAACATGTGTGCCGGCAGCTGAGTTAAGCTATCTGCAAACGTCACCAATTGTAAGTAGGGTGAAAGAGATCCGGCATCTCACAGAGCCATATTTACAGCCACAGGCCCCGGGGACAGAATAGTAAAAAAGACTTTTCAGATTCATCTGTAAAACCCACAGCTTCTATAAAGCTACAGAACTTCCTGCAGAGCATCCGCTCTCAACATATAAGAGTCTATACAGCTCCCCTTCTCCCTGTGCAGCAGGATGGCTGAAGGAATGACTACACGGTCTCTGCCAGACCCATTGTCAGAGGAAGAGTGCATAGACCCTGATCCACCATTTAGTGAGAAGGCTAGACGTGTCACAAAGCCAACATGGAAACTAAGAGAGAATCTAGAATCCAGTAAACATGATCTTCTCCGTGCAACAGCAGAGCTATGGCAAAAACTCTTATGCCACATAAATAGCCTGTCTCAGCCTGCTTCTCTCCAACGACCACTGGAGGGAGCTCTCGCACAACTGTGTTCAGATTATCAATGTTATGCAGAAATAACAGACCAATATATCGCAGTGTTAAAAAGACTTAACCCATCAGTTACCTGCAAAGAGCTGCAAGCTTTCCAAAAACTTAACTCTGAGAGAGAAAGCATGGTGCGCGATATAAAAGCCAAAACAGAGGCAAGAATCGCACTAATAGCCGAGATGTCATCTTGCATTTCTGGCTCTGCCAGACAGTCAAAGCGAACATCTAAGTCACGCTCTTCAAAATCCTCAACCCTCAGCGAACAGCTCATAAAAGCACGTGCGGAAGCTGAGGCCACTAAAATACAAGCTGCCTTTGCTCAAAAGGAAACTGAAATGAAAACTGAGGCAACTAAAATACAAGCTGCCCTAGAGGCCACTAAAATACAAGCTGCCCTAGAGGCCCTGGAGAAGGAACGCCAACACGCCATAGCCATGGCAAAGTTAAAGGTCCTGGAACAAGCCATCAGTGGGAGCCAAAGAGACAGCATCAGTTTAAGTGTTTTTGATACTGAAGACCCTCTTAA
>JARQOD010000007.1:97263209-97366418 GCA_033576555.1 Oophaga sylvatica | reverse complement strand
AAGATGGCGCCACAGGACCAGAGCGGCGTTGGGAAGAGCTGCAGATGGCAGGTGGAGAGCATAATATTGGGTGCAGGGATCTTACATTGTGCTGCTTTACAATGCTACAAATACTGCAAATCACTGGGAGTCCATCACCCATGGTCTACAGGAAAGACTCTCCAGCTCCTCATCATACATAGGACAACTTTCTTCTCACAATCCTCCATCTCTTACCAAGTCTGGAGTGGAGATACTGCAGCTCGACATCATACAGAGCGTCGGTCACATCAGTCACATTGATTCTCCCGCGGTTCTTGCTGTGATACAGGATCCCGAATCTGCACTTAGAGACGTCATCACAGAACCGCTGGAATCCAGTATTACTGATAGAACAGGGCCGGACCTCAGGAGCCCAACCTCTGAATATATGTGACTTGAGAATGTCCATCAGCCAGGAATACTGACTCTCCGCTTCTCTGGAGAAAATCCCGATAACTAATTTATTGCGATTCTGAAAGAGAAAGAAAAATATAGAAGTTTCTTGGAACAAGGACACAGATTAATTCCTGATATATAAAAGAACGACATAAAACAAAAGAGACACAATCAAACATGATGACATATTAAACTAATTGAAATAAAGTGTTTAATATGATAAATGGTAACTAATCAGTCAAATTACAGAACCGCAGCCTAAAGAACAGAACCCCTGATGAAGGCTGAGCGAAACACATCAGGGTTGGCCCTGTCATCCCTGAGGGAGCGTCCTTTCATTGATGGTTCATATTCTCTGGCTGTACACATTATTTTTCTCAGGAGACTTTCACAGTTGTGTGCATCTCTTCATTAGTGTCATTATCTGCCCTCGTGCACACTGTTAGTTTTACGTGGTTTGCGGTGTTGTACCGCCCTGTAGCCGCGCCGTTCATCTCCGGTCCACCTTATGTATTTTAGGATATTCTTTTTCATACTGCTCAGGGATTATTTTCCTGAATGCCTTATATCTAAAGCTCCTGTGCAGAAACTAGTTTGTGTTTCATCAGATACAAGGTTTCTCTCATTTTCGCACTTTGCTGCTCGGCCTATTAGGTTTTTATTTGTTTTTCATCTTTGATATTTCCTTGGTCTCCCTCTGGAGATGTCACATTTCCTACCACAGGATCCATTTTTAGTGGTTGTAACAACTTTTACAGGATTAAGAAATACAATTACATCAATATTGTTACTTTATCTTCTTTACCTTGCGCTGTTTGTTTTTTAGATTGTGTTTTTTTTCCAGATATGGCTGCTAAAGAAGCGAAGAAAATACAAACATCCTCCCTACTGACATCATCATCACTTTCCTCAGCGGGGATCACAATCTACATTCCCTACCAGTCTTTGGAGTGTGGGAGGAAACGGGAGACCCCAGAGGAAACCCACGAAACACGGGGAGAACATACAAACTCCTGGGAGATGTTTCCTAGGTGGGATTTGAACCCAGGACTAGAGATGAGCGATCGTGTTCAGAAAATGTTCGCCAATCTCAAATTCGGCACGAACGTAACACATTCGGATTCGTGTTCGCTTTCACAAGCAGTTTTACTCAAAATTCGGCAAATTTCGGCCACAGTTCGGTAAATCATTGAGTTGCCACTAATGCTTTTGAATGACTTTGGTTGGGATAGCGCTGCTGTATGATGAGCGGGGAGAAGGTTTGATGAGGGGAGAGGTTACAGGAGCCGTGCACTGTTTTTGTTTTTTCCCTTAACTTTATATGTGTTGATTCCGGCAGCCAATCAGGGCGCAGACACCATCCACAACATCATGACACAAGGTCTTCTGTGATTGGTTGCCAAAGTCACATGTCCCTGGTCATATAAAAAGCTGACATCTTGTTTTCCTTGTGCCATTGTCTCAGTGTCACAGTGCAGAGAGGTCGCTCCTCCACTAATGCTGGTGCTGAAAGTGAACTTGTCAGTTAGCTAGATGAGATCCTGTCCTGTGTGAAATCGATCTTCCAGCATCGACGTAGATAGCTCTGGCACAGCCAGCCACTGATGATGATGTCATCCTGCAGCGCTGCTGTCTGTGTCAGAAACAGGAAGCGCGGGCGCCGGGCAGGACGGATCCTTGCATCTCTGCTCCTGCTATTTTCTCTTGCAGGCAGCGGAGCTGCTGGGATCGCTCCTGCCCGCCACACATGAGGGCAATCTGGCCAGGGGCCCCCGGAGCCTTGGGCCCGGAGAAACCAGCCAGATTGACCTCATTATTAGCCGCCCTGCATGGGCCCCCTGGAACCTCTGGGCCCCGATGCAGCCTCACCGGTTGAATCGGCGGTATGTCCGCCCATGCCACACGTATAACAGGAGCCTGAGCAAGATGCTGGGACCAATGTGGACAAGGTGATCCATCATGCTGGAAAAGGCATTGTTGATCGTCAAACTGCTCTTGGAGGGTTGGGAGAAGTTGCTCTTGGAGGACATTCTGGTACCATTCTTTATTCATGGCTGTGTTTTTAGGCAAGACTGTGAGAGAGCCGATTCCCTTGGCTGAGAAGCAACCCCACACATGAATGGTTTCAGGATGCTTAACAGTTGGCATGAGACAAGACTGGTGGTAGCGCTCACCTTGTCTTCTCCGAATGAGGTGTTTTCCTGATGTCCCAAACAATCGAAAAGGGGATTCATCAGAGAAAATAACTTTACCCCAGTCCTCAGCAGTCCACTGCCTGTACCTTTTGCAGAATATCAGTCTGTCCATGATGTTTTTTCTGGAAAGAAGTGGCTTCTTTGCTGCCCTCCTTGAGACCAGGCCTTGCTCCAAGAGTCTCCACCTCACAGTGCGTGCAGATGCACTCACACCTGCCTGCTGCCATTCCTGAGCAAGCTCTGCACTGCTGGTAGCCCGATCCCGCAGCTGAAACACTTTTAAGAGACGGTCCTGGCGCTTGCTGGTCTTTCTTGGCCGCCCTGAAGCCTTTTTGGCAACAATGGAACCTCTCTCCTTGAAGTTCTTGATGATGCGATAGATTGGTGACTGAGGTGCAATCTTTCTAGCTGCGATACTCTTCCCTATTAGGCCATTTTTGTGTTTCTTTAGAGATAACCATGGTTAACAGAAGAGAAACAATGATGCCAAGCACCAACCTCCTTTTAAAGTGTCCAGTGGTGTCATTCTTACTAAAGGGTATGCCACACTAAACAATATCGCTAACGGGATCGCTAAAAAAGTCACTATTTAGCGATCCTGTTAGCGATGTTGTTCAGTGCGGCAGCTTCCAGCGACGAGCTTCCTGCTGTGATCTCGCTCGTCGCTGGAATCGTTCCAGACCCTATTTTCTCGTCGGCGCTCCCGCTGGGTAAGTATCTAATCGCTGTGTGGCACCTTTTCTTAGCGATTTAGCGGTACTTTTGTACCGCTAAAGTCGTTAAGAAGATCGCTAGCGGCGATAGCGTCGTTAACTATATCGCTAAATGTGGCCGCATTTAGCGATATAGAAACAATCCCGCTAGCGATCTCATTAGTATGCAACGCTAACGAGATCGCTAGCGGGATAGCTTAGTGTGGCAGTACCTTTAATCATGACAGATTGATCTCCAGCCATGTCCTCATCAACACCCTGTGTTAATGGAGCAATCACTGAAAAGAGGTTAGCTGGTCCTTTTAAGGCAGGGCTGCAATGATGTTGAAATGTGTTTTGGGGATAAAGTTCATTTTCTAGCCAAATATTGACTTTGCAAGTAATTGCTGTTAAGCTGATCACTCTTTATAACATTCTGGAGTATATGAAAATTGCCATTAGAAAAAGTGAAGCAGTAGACTTTGTAAAAATTAATATTTGTGTCATTCTCAAAACTTTTGGCCATGACTGTACACTAGTTATGGTGCCACCTGGTGTTATACACTAGTTATGTGCCCTCTGGTGTTACACTCTAGTTATGGTGTCCCCTGTTGTTACACTTTAGTTATGGCGCCCCCTGGTGTTACACACTAGTTATGGTGCCCTCTGGTGTTATACACTAGTTATGGTGTCCCCTGGTGTTACATACTAGTTATGGTGCCCTCTGGTGTTTACACTCTAGTTATGGTGCCCTATGGTTCTATACACTAGTTATGGCACCCCCTGTTGTTACACACTAGTTATGGCGCCTCCTGGTATTACACACTAGTTATGGTACCCTCTGGTGTTACACTCTAGTTATGGTGTCCCCTGGTGTTACACTCTAGTTATGGTGCCCTCTGCTGTTACACTCTAGTTATGGTGCCCCCTGGTGCTATACACTATTTATGGTGTCCCCTGTTGTTACACACTAGTTATGGTGCCCCGTGCTGTTACACTCTAGTTATGGCGCCCCCTGGTGTTATACACTAGTTATCGTGCCCCCTGGTGTTACACACTAGTTATGGTGCCCTCTGGTGTTACACTCTAGTTATGGCGCCCTCTGGTGTTACACTCTAGTTAACGCGCCCCCTGGTGTTACACACTAGTTATGGTGCCCTCTGGTGTTACACACTAGTTATGGTGCCCTCTGGTGCTATACACTAGTTATGGTGCCCTCTGGTGCTATACACTAGTTATGTGCCCTCTTGTGTTACACACTAGTTATGTGCCCTCTGGTGTTACACACTAGTTATGGTGCCCTCTGGTGTTACACTCTAGTTATGGTGCCCTCTGGTGTTACACTCTAGTTAACGCGCCCCCTGGTGTTACACACTAGTTATGGTGCCCTCTGGTGCTATACACTAGTTATGTACCCTCTGGTGCTATACACTAGTTATGTGCCCTCTGGTGTTACACACTAGTTATGGTGCCCTCTGGTGCTATACACTAGTTATGTGCCCTCTGGTGTTACACACTAGTTATGGTGCCCTCTGGTGCTATACACTATTTATGTACCCTCTGGTGTTACACACTAGTTATGGTGCCCTCTGGTGCTATACACTAGTTATGTGCCCTCTGGTGTTACACACTAGTTATGTGCCCTCTGGTGTTACACTCTAGTTATGGTGCCCTCTGGCGTTACACTCTAGTTATGGTGCCCTCTGGTGTTACACTCTAGTTAACGCGCCCCCTGGTGTTACACACTAGTTATGGTGCCCTCTGGTGTTACACACTAGTTATGGTGCCTCTGGTGCTATACACTAGTTATGGTGCCTCTGGTGCTATACACTAGTTATGTGCCCTCTTGTGTTACACACTAGTTATGTGCCCTCTGGTGTTACACACTAGTTATCGTGCCCTCTGGTGTTACACACTAGTTATGGTGCCCTCTGGTGTTACACTCTAGTTAACGCGCCCCCTGGTGTTACACACTAGTTATGGTGCCCTCTGGTGCTATACACTAGTTATGTACCCTCTGGTGTTACACACTAGTTATGGTGCCCTCTGGTGCTATACACTAGTTATGTGCCCTCTGGTGTTACACACTAGTTATGGTGCCCTCTGGTGCTATACACTAGTTATGTGCCCTCTGGTGTTACACACTAGTTATGGTGCCCTCTGGTGCTATACACTAGTTATGTACCCTCTGGTGTTACACACTAGTTATGGTGCCCTCTGGTGCTATACACTAGTTATGTACCCTCTGGTGTTACACACTAGTTATGTGCCCTCTGGTGTTACACTCTAGTTATGGTGCCCTCTGGTGTTGCACACTAGTTATGGTGCCCTCTGGTGTTACACTTTAGTTATGTGCCCTCTGGTGTTACACTCTAGTTAACGGCTCCCCCTGGTGTTACACACTAGTTATGGTGCCCTCTGGTGCTATACACTAGTTATGGTGCCCTCTGGTGTTACACACTAGTTATGGTGCCCTCTGGTGCTATACACTAGTTATGTACCCTCTGGTGTTACACACTAGTTATGGTGCCCTCTGGTGCTATACACTAGTTATGGTGCCCTCTGGTGTTACACTCTAGTTAACGCGCCCCCTGGTGTTACACACTAGTTATGGTGCCCTCTGGTGTTACACTCTTAGTTAATGGTGCCCTCTGGTGTTACACTCTAGTTAACGCCCCCTGGTGTTACACACTAGTTATGGTGCCCTCTGGTGCTATACACTAGTTATGGTGCCCTCTGGTGTTACACACTAGTTATGGTGCCCTCTGGTGTTATACACTAGTTATGTACCCTCTGGTGTTACACACTAGTTATGGTGCCCTCTGGTGCTATACACTAGTTATGGTGCCCTCTGGTGTTACACCTAGTTAACGCCCCCTGGTGTTACACACTAGTTATGGTGCCCTCTGGTGTTACACTCTAGTTATGGTGCCCTCTGGTGTTACACTCTAGTTAACGCGCCCCCTGGTGTTACACACTAGTTATGGTGCCCTCTGGTGTTACACTCTAGTTACGGCCCCTGGTGTTACACACTAGTTAGTGCCCTCTGGTGCTATACACTAGTTATGTGCCCTCTGGTGTTACACACTAGTTATGGTGCCCTCTGGTGCTATACACTAGTTATGTGCCCTCTGGTGTTACACACTAGTTATGGTGCCCTCTGGTGCTATACACTAGTTATGGTGCCCTCTGGTGTTACACACTAGTTATGGTGCCCTCTGGTGCTATACACTAGTTATGTACCCTCTGGTGTTACACACTAGTTATGGTGCCCTCTGGTGCTATACACTAGTTATGGTGCCCTCTGGTGTTACACCTAGTTAACGTGCCCCTGGTGTTAACACTAGTTATGGTGCCCTCTGGTGTTACACTCTAGTTATGGTGCCCTCTGGTGTTACAACTCTGTTAACGCGCCCCCTGGTGTTACACACTAGTTATGGTGCCCTCTGGTGCTATACACTAGTTATGGTGCCCTCTGGTGTTACACACTAGTTATGGTGCCCTCTGGTGTTATACACTAGTTATGTACCCTCTGGTGTTACACACTAGTTATGGTGCCCTCTGGTGCTATACACTAGTTATGGTGCCCTCTGGTGTTACACTCTAGTTAACGCGCCCCCTGGTGTTACACACTAGTTATGGTGCCCTCTGGTGTTACACTCTAGTTATGGTGCCCTCTGGTGTTACACTCTAGTTAACGCGCCCCTGGTGTTACACACTAGTTATGGTGCCCTCTGGTGTTACACTCTAGTTAACGCGCCCCCTGGTGCTATACACTAGTTATGTGCCCTCTGGTGTTACACACTAGTTATGGTGCCCTCTGGTGCTATACACTAGTTATGTGCCCTCTGGTGTTACACACTAGTTATGTGCCCTCTGGTGTTACACACTAGTTATGGTGCCCTCTGGTGTTACACTCTAGTTATGGTGCCCTCTGGTGCTATACACTAGTTATGTGCCCTCTGGTGTTACACACTAGTTATGGTGCCCTCTGGTGTTAACACTAGTTATGGTGCCCTCTGGTGTTACACTCAGTTAACGCGCCCCCTGGTGTTACACACTAGTTATGGTGCCCTCTGGTGTTACACACTAGTTATGGTGCCCTCTGGTGCTATACACTAGTTATGTGCCCTCTGGTGTTACACACTAGTTATGGTGCCCTCTGGTGTTACACTCTAGTTATGGTGCCCTCTGGTGTTACACTCTAGTTAACGCCCCCTGGTGTTACACACTAGTTATGGTGCCCTCTGGTGTTACACTCTAGTTAACGCGCCCCCTGGTGTTACACACTAGTTATGGTGCCCTCTGGTGTTACACACTAGTTATGGTGCCCTCTGGTGCTATACACTAGTTATGTGCCCTCTGGTGTTACACACTAGTTATGGTGCCCTCTGGTGCTATACACTAGTTATGTGCCCTCTGGTGTTACACACTAGTTATGGTGCCCTCTGGTGTCATACACTAGTTATGGTGCCCCCTGGTGTTACACACTAGTTATGGTGCCCTCTGGTGCTATACACTAGTTATGGTGCCCTCTGGTGTTACACACTAGTTATGGCGCCCCCTAGTTGTGCTCTGATTGTCTCTGAGCTGCCATGTTCTGCGTCCAGTGTCGGCGGTCACACATGCGTCGCTCCCTCCTCTTGTACAGACCGGTGATTATTATACGATGTCAATATCGGCAGATTCGGCCGTTTTCTTACCATTAGTCGCTGGATTCGGTTTTGTGAATCTTCTGTAAAGGAAAGAAAAGTGATTATAACTCCCATCAGGATCAGCAGTGTAGTCATCCTCTCCTCTCTGCCCTATGTCGTCCTGAGCTCGGCAGTGACCGCAGTGGTCAGGATGGGGTTAACTACACGCCATCTTATAAGGGATAATGAGGCTTCTGCTCTCCATCACTCCCATCAGGATGATTTGTGACCTACACAACTACTGCCCCCAACATCCTGAGATCAATGATGAAACTAGAGACGTGCCCTCACCTGCCGCTGTCTGTAGGATCTCCCTCATCCGCGTCACTTTTCTGGCCATTCTCCTCTCCGCCGATATATCGTCATTGTCTGATGTACAGATCACATCCATGTCATCCTCAGTCAGTGTCACCAGGGGGCATCCTCCTGACGCCCACTCTGAGCATCTTCTCTCGGATTCGGCATCCTCCAGGTCAGTAATGACCATCATCATCTCCTCTGAGCCTGATTATACAGAGACACATTATAACAGGTAGGAGGACTACGACTCCCATCATTGTGTGTAATACATATATACAATCCTGAGTATAGTACATATCTGCTGCAATCAGTGAGGAATGGAATCATCACAATATAGCCTTTCATTTAGACATAAGTAAAAATCCCTCAGGGTGAAGACACCGAGCCTCCCGGAGACCTCTGCACAGGTGACAGAGGACCCCGCAGTCAGGAGAAGGTTGGATCATCATCCTTAGGACAGGTCTAACCAAAACCCGAGAACCAATAGGAACCATCTCACCAGATACTCATGTGGTGTCCTCACAGCTTAAATCCAGGGCAGATCCCTTATTATAGATGCGCCATGGTCTCCTGATGCGTTTCATCTATTGATTCCTCAGGGTAGATAAGGACCAAAAAGGGGAATAATATATGAGCCACAGAGGCTGAGAGATAAGGATCCCACATCCACCTGGGGAGAAACCGCCTGGTGCAGTGTTATGGCGGCAACGTGCGTTTAAATCATATACCGCCATCACCAAAGACGTCATTCCCGGTGAAACCAAGCCTGGAAAGCACCAGTGGCCACCAAGTGTGACTTCTGGTGCGCTGCCTCAGAACGGAGGCGTACCATCCGATTGAGAGCAGGGATTGGAGCGCCCCCGTGACTCTATGCCGTCTCATGGACCATACTGATAAGGACTCCAGGTCAGGACGTGTGGTCTATGCTAATGACATGAATGACAGACAGAATATAGATCCACATATGGAAAATAACCATTTCATAATGCTAAAGTGGCAGAAAATGTAAATTAGAGGAGAGGTGAATCTCATCTAGAGAAAATCCACGATACCTGAATTCCCCTATATGATGAGTGGGGACGGGGAGGAGAGCAGCCAATTCTTCCAATCTCCCACGTAAATAACAGTTCCTGCACCCTCAAAATATACAGACGAAAAATAAAGTGGAATCGGTGACTTAAAAAGCAGGAAACAATGATAGATCAAGGCAAAAAAGCGTACAAAATCAATGGATGGATACACTGGGGAGAAGCTCGGGAGGGGAATCAGCTAGAAAATGTATCAATACTATTTTACACTAATGCTGTGCACCCACCTATCAGTGGAGGTTGGCACCCTAGGGGGATACGAAGTGGAGCCCCCACTCGACAGCGGCTCTACCTAGGAATCCCTCTCCTAAAGGAAACATCCGAAGGTGAGGGTCTCATTAAGGCCAAGGGCTACTTGTGTTCTAAGGCGGTATGTCCACCTAGCCTCACATTGTAGAACATGTCGATTCCAATTACCTCCACTCTTAGGGATACTGACTTTGTCAATTCCCATGAAACTCAAGTGGAAAGCATCACCACTGTAGGTGACATTAATACGGTATGTCCGACCAAGGAGTTGTCTCTTTTGTGGTGGCTATCTCTAAGGTGTTCTCCAATACTCCTTCTAAGTTCCCTGGTTGTTTTCCCTATATATTTCAGGCCTCATTGGCATGCAGCCGTATAATAACTCCATTTGTACAACAGTTTATGAAGGAGGGAATTTGGAATTCCTTGCCTGTGACACTGCTTGTAAAGGTATTGCCTATTGCCATGACCGGGCAGGCAATGCATCCACTACATTTGAAAGATCCCGGATATTGGAAGAAAGCCATGCTGTACATTTGGGAAGGACAAATGACTATGGACTAGTCTATCACCTATGAACCTGCCTTTTTGAAAGGTAATTCAAGGACTTAAGCCGACGAACTCTCCAATGTCCCATCCATCTGAAAAATTGGCCAATATTTTTGTAAGTGCGAACAAGCCTGTTGTGAGCCACTGTCAAAGGTAGTGATGTAATGAAGGGGAGGCGAGGAACAAGAAGCTGAGTTATATTTATGTTCTTATTCTCATTGTAAGCCCTCCTCAAGACCCCATCCGGACACCCTCCTGTCGAGAAAGTGTTTATGAAGATCTTTGGACTGATCTTCGTATTCTGTGTCAGAGGAACAATTACGTTTTGTCCTTGAGTATTGGCCACTAGGGATGCCTTTTTTCAAAGACATAGAGTAGTGACTGTCCAAGCGAAGTAGGACATTAGGAGAAGTGAGTTTTCTATAAATTTTGGTTTGTAAATGCCATTCAGGAGTTTTTTGTAGAGCCATATCCAGAAACGGAAGCTCCATTGAATGACTCTCTGACGTGAAAGATAAACACAAGCAATTATGGTTCAAACTGGTCACAAAATTAGAAAAACAGGTTGGATCACAGTTCCACAAGATTAGAAAGTTGTCAATATAGCGTGACAGTAAAACAATTCTGTGGGTTTCCTTAAAACAGTTCTCACCAAAAACCATGGTCTCCTCCCACCAACCCAGGAGTAAGTTGGCATATGATGGCGCACAAGGGCTGCCCATGGCTGTGCCCATGAGCTGGTGGTAAAAGGAGCCATTGATGAGAAAAACGTTCTTGGTAAGACAAAATTCCAAAAGTGTCAAAAGAATTTCATTATGCCCCGAACATTGATGACCTCTGCTCTGTAAGAAGAATCGAACTGCTTTAGGACCATCACTATGATTTATGGAGGAATATAATGCCTCTACCTCAATGCTTCCTGAAATCATGTCTGGTTCAAGGATAATAACATCCAACTTTCTTAGTAAATCATATACCAATAGAAGAAAAAAAGAACATGTGGTCAAAAAATGGGAGAAGTAGTTGAATTAAAATACCTTTATTAATAGAGAAAAATTGGTGAAAGATAGCACCATAACACAAGGGTGCCTGCACAATATAACTAAATATTGTTACACTGTAAAATTAATAAAAGATAATAAATAGTGTGATCCTACTAAAGATGGAGAGCATTAATACTGTAGTATTTTATAATAACAATAATAATAACAGCTGCTATATAGATATCCAAGCAGTAATATGTGTTAGAAGTAGAGCGAGATATAATCAATTAGCTTGCTGTAGCTCAGAGTAATCAAAACAAAGTAATGTATGCCAACTGGGATTACCCTGATGTCAGTAGGATATATAGATCAAGTTTTTACCTGGTGGGTGGTAGGTGATGGCTGGTAGTGCGGCACACTCCCTGACGCGCGTTTCGGAACACAGTGATCCCTGGGCATCTTTCTGGTGGTGTAATGTGTGACCCTCCCGTCCTCTCCAATTTGATCTACTCTTGATCCATTTGTTAAAGAGATCTGGATTTAAACTATGAGGACACAACCTGAGTATCCGGTGAGATGGTTCCTATTGATTCTCAGATTTTGGTTAGACATTATTCTAAGGATGAGGAATAACATAAGCCAAGATAATTATCTAACCTTATCCTGACTGCGGGGTCCTCTATCATCTATAGGGATTTCTCTGGGCATCTTTGTTTCTTGTCTTTTCTGCCTGAGGGATTTTTACTTAAATCTTAATTAAAGGTTACATTTTAATTCTTACATTCTACCTTGCTGACCTCCCCAATCCTGAGTATATACTGAGAACAACTGCTCCCATAGCTTATACCGCGGAGCCCACCACATCCCCCGTCACACATGCCGTTATGCCGGGATATCCAGATTTCTCAGGAGACATCCCGGCCTCCTAGTGAGGCGTCTCGTACCGTGTGTGCTGTTGCAGACGTCCAGGAATCTCTTCAGGAAGGACCATGGGGTCTGTGACCGGCAGATCATTATGACTTGACTACATCTTTTTACACTTGTCCAGTCACTCTCAGAGTCTGGGCAGACCGGTATTACATTGCCAGAGACGATAACAGGTAACAACCGATCAATCAGTGATAACACATCTGGATTCTGGTCCCAGCAGAAGATTCCCACAGATTTATTTCCATCGTTACTCCTCAATCTAAGAAAGAAGAAAAAAAACATCTGCAGCAAACATGACAGTCATGAGACGTCCACACAGATATTTATCTGGACTGGCCCACAGGAGGACCGGTGAATCCCCCGGGGGCCCCTGTGCAGGATTGTCCCCATCCCTATATGACCAGTGGGCATGGTCACCTGATGCCCTATATACAAGCGGGGCAGACGGCACTGTGTTTAGACTGATTGTTAATGGACACCTGGGATTCTGCGTGAAACCTGCTGTTTACCTGCAAAAAAAACATACAACCATCAACAATGTGTGTGAAAATATAGACGTGTGTGTATCTGAGGATTGGGCCCCTGGGTCCCCGGTCTGACTCCAGCACTAGACGTCCAGTTTTATGTCTTCAGAACAAATTCCATCAGATGTGACGAGAGGATGATGCAGTGTTGTCACAAATGGAGTCCACAAAGCAGCAGAAAACTTTGTGCCCTGTTCTACATTTCTTCCCTCTTCTCCTTTTCTCTCTTTATTTCTCTTCTTCTCTCATTTTTCTCTGAGCTCCTCCTCTTCCTCTTCTCCATTTCCTCCTCTTCCTCTCTCCTTTTTTCTCTTTTTCTCTCCTTATTTCTCTTCTCGAATTCTTCTCGTCTCCTCCTCTTTCTCTCTCCTTTTCATTCTCTTTTTCTTTCCTTATTTCTCTTCTCTCATTCTTCTCCTGTCTCCTCCTGTTCCTCTCTCCTTTTCATTTTCTTTCCTTATTTCTTCTTCTCTCATTCTTCTCCAGTCTCCTCCTCTTCCTCTCTCCTTTTCTTCTCTTTTTCTCTCCTTATTTCTCTTCTTCTCTCAATCTTCTTCAGTCTCCTCTTTTCCCTTCTCTTTTTCTCTCCTGGTTTCTCCTCTTTGATTCTACTCCAGTCTCCTCCTCTTCCTCTCTTCATTTTCTTCTCCTTTTCTCTACTTATCTTTCTTGTGCTCTCATTCTTCTACAGTCTCCTCCTCTTCCACTTTCCGTTTCCTTCTCTTTTCTCTCCTTAATTCTCTTCTTCTCTCATTCTTCTCCAATCTCCTCTTCTTCCTATCTCCTTTCCTTCTCTTTTTCTTTCCTTATTTCTCTTCTTTCATTCTTCTCCAAACTCCTCCTCTTCCTCTCTCCTTTCCTTCTCTTTTTCTTTCCTTATTTCTCTTCTACCATTCTTCCCTAGTCTCCTCCTCTTCCTTTTTCTGTTTCCTTCTCTTTTTCTCTCTTTATTTCTCTTGTTCTCTCATTCTTCTCCAGTCTCCTGCTCTTCCTCTCTCCTTTTCCTTTTCTTTTCCCATCCTTATTTCTCTTCTTCGCTTGTTCTTCTCCAGTCTCCTCCTCTTCCTCTATCTTTTCCTTCTCTTTCCTTATTTCTCTTCTCTCATTTTTCTCCAGTCTCCTCCTCTTCCTCTCTCCGATTCCTTCTCCTTTTCTCTCTTTATTTCTCTTGTTCTCTAATTCTTCTCCAGTCTCCTCCTCCCCTCTTTCGTCTCTTCTCTTCTTCCACCTTTTCTCCATGTTTGTCCGTGTCTTCAGGTGGTAAAGAGGTTTTTTCCAGCCTGAACCCTGATTCTAGAGCCTTCCTTCTGCCCCGTAGGGATACACTGCACTATAACTGGTGCATGGTAGATTGGGGGGGCTAACATAGATCCTACATCGGACCCCGGGGCTTCATGTTACATTAATGACTGTTCTGTGAGTGCAAATAAAGATGGGGACATAGGAAAAAGATAATGAAACACGTCAGATTTTCAGTATTTTCACTTCATTAAACTGTCCTTCCAATAAAGTGATTTTCATGTCTATGGTGCTTTATTTCACATTTATTAATTATACATTTAGTCCTATTTTGCTGAGTCAGGGAAAACGTTGCGGATTATAAAAGACAGATAGCTGAGGTCCCCTGTTGGGGCATGTTCACACAAAGTTTTTTCTTCTGGCTGGTTTTGAGCAAATCCTCCTGATTAACAAAGGGCTCAGAAAACACTGAAAAGAAAGAACGCGTTCATTTCTATGTAAAGAAAGACTTGTTGTTATAATGTATAATTCCACATGTGATAATTCATAGTTTTGATGCCTTCAGTGTGATTCTACGATTATCACAGTCATGAAAATACAGAAAAATCTTTGAATGAGAAGGTGTGTCCAAACTTTTGGTCTGTACTGTATGTGTTTAATCATTTTGATGATATCTAATCTGTTGCGGATCACATAAAAGGATACTTTTTTTTCACTCCTCGTTAAGACGTTAGTGCTTCTTTAAATTCAATACAGTAAAGATGTATATCTTTGTACCACTGAGGACTCTCAACTCTAAATATTGTTCTTTAAATTCAAAGCAGCCAAGCTGTTCTAGCGTTTAGGACGCAAGAACAGCTTGGCTGCTTTGAATTTAAAGGACAGTACAGACCAAAAGTTTGGACACACCTTCTCATTCAGCGATTTTTCTGTATTTTCATGACTATGATAATTGTACATTCACACTGAAGACATCAAAACTATGAATTATCACATGTGGAATTATACATTACACTTTACAAAAAAGTGTGAAACAGCTGAAAATATGTCTTATATTCTAGGTTCTTCACCTTTAGCTTTGATTACTGCTTTGCACGCAGAAAAGGTGAACGGATGGACTCTACATGCCTGGTTCCCACCGTGAAGCATGGAGGAGGAGGTGTGATGGTGTGGGGGTGCTTTGCTGGTGACACTGTTGGGGATTATTCAAAATTGAAGGCATAGTGAACCAGCATGGCCACCACAGCATCTTGCAGCGGCATGCTATTCCATCCGGTTTGCGTTTAGTTGGACCATCATTTATTTTTCAACAGGACAATGACCCCAAACACCCCCAGACTGTGTAAGGGCTATTTGACCAAGAAGGAGAGTGATGGGGTGCTACGCCAGATGACCTGGCCTCCACAGTCACCAAACCTGAACCCAATCCAGATGGTTTGGATACTTCTACCTATCCCTAATCATTTTGTGTCATCTGGCCATAATATAGCACAACTTCAATATCAAGTTATTGAACACATACAGGCACCGCGCCAAGGGGGCGACCGTATTGGCCTCCTCAAAAAAAAAGAGAAGCTTACTGGATTCACGAATTAGACACACTGCACCCCAAGGGGTTAAATAGAGAATACGACATTATATCCTTTGTATAAATTCTTTATTTATTTATCTCCATCTCCTATGAGTGTGCTATATATGCTCTGAAATATATTATGTACTGACTGTATATTTTCTGTTCACAGAATCTGCCACAATGAAAACTATTTCTCTGGGCACAGAATTTGGGAACACGAATACTATGATTTTCACTACTATGCAGAACTCTAATAGTTCACCCACTTCCTGCCTGTATGGACCGTCACCAGCACTATTATGTCTATTTTCAACCATCATATGGCGCATCTGGCATATCTAGGCACTTCTTTTCTTTCCCCCATACTAGTTCCTGTACTTGGAACGCATCAGCAGCCTGCTGGAACGCACGCCGTCTCACTTCCGGTACCGGACTTCCGGTCCGGATCACACGCTTACCAGGCTTCAAATGCCAGCACCTCCTGCCTCACAGCGCTCCCTGACAAGCGGTGGTATACCGCGTCCTAGCCGCTCTATTCTGCCTACACACTATCGGTAAGCACAGCACGTTCTATGGTCATTCCACCTTAGTATATGCAGCCATGTCTCTGCTGACAATAGTAACTCATTCAGCTATAATCTTCTCTCCTCAGACTAACTGTCTGCAGTGCATTATCTGTGTTACTTTGTGGTATGTAACACTCTCTATTGGACACTGTCTCTTCCCTATATATATATAGATAACCATTACATACTCTCCTCACTATATCTTCTTAGGTATATTCTCTACCTTTCTGCACCTGGCCATTTTATGCCAGACTCTGGTATGTATATTTTCATGGCTTATTAGATGTGATTTTTGTTGAGGGGTGACACATACCTCTGTATACACACACATATATCCTTTGGATATTATATTGGATGATTCTAAGCATTATACGTTAATCATATTTCTTTTATTATGATTATACCATGTATCCTCGTTGATATACCTGTATATACTTTCTTTCAATGCCCTATGTCAAATTTTTACTGCCTTTGCATATATTTTATTTGTTATTTTTTCATCTTATAGTACACTGAAGAAGGTCATGCTCGACCAAAACGTTTGCTGTATGTACCTTATTCTTGATTAAAATCATCACCACAAAATACCACCGGTGTGTGTCGAGATTATATTATATTGTCTACAATTTCCATAGTCATGAAAATACAGAAAAATCTTTGAATGAGAAGGTGTGTCCAAACTTTTGGTCTGTACTGTACAAAGGCCTTTTATCAAGCCGTCCAAAAGTTATTGTTTTATTTAGAAAGTAGGAACAAATTGCCTCTTTTTAAAGTGAAGAAGCAATGGCTGGTCATATAGGGTGAGAAAAGTTGCCCTATTTTGGGAGCTTTCATGTTTGTGTTCTGTACAAACCATTTGTGGAGGAACTTTTACTATTAATAATAGGACAACAGTCCACAGAGACGCTGGAGCGACACCTGAGGGTCCTAAGGGGTCATCATATTTTTGACAAAGTGAATTCTGTAAAACTGATAAATAAAATATGTATTAAAGAGAAGATTATACAAGACCAACAAATTACAGATTTACACCCAAATGTTCATGAAAATTAGTTGATGTGACATTGGAAAAGATTGCTGGATGCGGCTCACCCTTGTCCTTTACTAGACGATGGTGGAGAGTCGTCCTCCGGTGTCTTCTGTTTTTCCCCATCATCTCCAGTTTCTGTATCACCTGAGGACAAGACAGATAATCATTATCTGCAGGTGACCTGGTATACGCCATATACACATTATATACAGGTTATCTTGATCTGTGAGTTGTGGGGTAAGCGGTAAACTATTGGTCCTATATTGAATATCTGAGTGCACCGCTCCACTATTCTTATACACTTTGCTTCAGACTCACATATAAAGATGATATAAATCAGTCGTGTCTTTCCTTATTTTTGCAGGTTTAGAAATAATGTAACCGTGAAAAACTGCACCTGGCAGCCTTGCCTGATGTCACTAACATGTCGGGGGGTCACACGGTACAGTCTCCCAACTTGCACCAACGTGACGTTCCGTCCCCACTGAGGACAAGGTAAGGTCTGCTTGGCACAGTATAACACAGACGTTCCCTATCCACATGGGTCCAGGGAGGCACAGGGACTGAGAGAGGGTGGCCCATGCGTCCCTCCGCATGACATAACACTCGCTCACAATCCTGACTGGCTGCAAGGCCACTTTCACTATTACCAGTGAAACACTGCCTGCTTAGCCCGGTAGGACTGCCACCATTTCCTTGTTAGATATAAGCCAGGTCCGTTAATGGGATTATATCAGGCCAGAAACCAGCCCTGGTAGCATGGGAAGTCAAAACCAATAACACAGATGTGTGGATTCGTGAATCGAGATAAAAGAGCAACCTAAGGTTAAATTGGATATTTAATCGCCTTAAGGGCATACTAGATTAAACACTATATACACAATGGATATATACTGTATACAGAGGTTATATATGTAAATACAGGTGGGAGTACAATAAGTATAAGCAGAAGATACAAAAGTCAGGTACTGGCTTGATGTTAAGCCTTGGTGCTGGCAGCCACATGAAAGTTGTGAGGTGCCAGCTGTTTCCAGTTTCCTTCAACACGATACATGGTGGGATAAATAATACAACCAGAGAAATAAAACCGCTGAGGATAACACTGGAAACTGAGCCCCGTGCAGATTGTTCCCCAAAACCTAATGCTGCCTGTCTCATGCCTCATACACTTCCATAGTGACCTCTTAGTTTGGCACAAGTTAATAACACAGAGATGATTCCCCTAAACAGTAGTGATGCCCCCTTATTGCTCCACACAATATAGTGATGCCCCTTTATTTTCCCCACAATATAGTGATGCCTCTTATTGCCCCCAAAATATATTAGTGCCCACTTATCACCCCCACAATACAGTGATTCCAACTTATTGCATCCTCAATATAGTGATGCCCCCTTTATTGCCCCGAAAATATAGTGATGCTGCCTCATTGACCCCAAAACATATTGATACCCCCTTATTGCATCCACAATATAGTGATGCCACTTTATTGCCCCCAAAATACAGTGATGCCCCCTCATTGCCCCTCAAATATAGTGATGCCCCCTTATTGCCCTCACAATATAGTGATTCCCCCTTATTGCCCCCACAATATAGTGATTCCCCATTATTGCCCCCACAATAGAGTGATGCTCCCTTATTGCCCCGAAAATAGTGATTCCCCTTATTGCCCCCACAATGTAGTGATACCCCCTTATTTCATCCACAATATAGTGATGGCACTTTATTGCCCCCAAAATACAGTGATGCCCCTCATTGCCCCTCAAATATAGTGATGCCCCCTTATTGCCCCCACAATATAGTGATTCTCCCTTATTGCCCCCACAATGTAGTGATGCTCCCTTATTGCCCCCACAATTTAGTGATTCCCCCTTATTGCCCCCACAATGTAGTGATGCTCCCTTATTGCCCCACAATATAGTAATTCCCCTTATTGCCCCCACAATGTAGTGATGCTCCCTTATTGCTGCACACTATAGTGATGCCCCCTTATTGCCCCCACAATATGGTGATGTCCCCTTATTGCCCCACAATTTTGTGATGCCCCCTTATCACACTGATAATATAATGGTGCCCCCTTATTGCCCCCACAATGTAGTGATGCCCACTTATTGCCCCATTATATAGTGATGTCCCATTAGTGACTCTCATATCCGCAGAAACCACATTACAAGTCTCACCTTCATATTGATCTTCAGATAAGGTCTCTTCCCTCTCTCCTACAAGTGGCGCTGTATCTAATCCATCCTCAGTGTTCCTCTTCTTCACAGATAAGGTCTCCTCTCTCTCTTCTGCAGATGGCGCTGTATCCGATCCATCCTCAGTGTTTGACTTCCCTTCAGATAAGGGCTTTTCCTTCTCTCCAGCAGATGACGCTGTATCTAATCCATCCTCAGTGTTCCTCTTCTTCACAGATAAGGTCTCTTCTCTCTCTTCTGCAGATGGCGCTGTATTTAATCCATCCTCAGTGTTCCTCTTCTTCACAGATAAGGTCTCTTCCCTCTCTCCAGCAGATGGTGCTGTATCTAATCCATCCTCAGTGTTCCTCTTCTTCACAGATAAGGTCTCTTCCCTCTCTCCAGCAGATGACGCTGTATCTAATCCATCCTCAGTGTTCCTCTTCTTCACAGATAAGGTCTCTTCCTCTCTCCAGCAGATGATGCTGTATCTAATCCATCCTCAGTGTACCTCTTCTTCACAGATAAGGTCTCTTCCCTCTCTCCAGCAGATGGTGCTGTATCTAATCCATCCTCAGTGTTCCTCTTCTTCACAGATAAGGTCTCTTCCCTCTCTCCAGCAGATGGTGCTGTATCTAATCCATCCTCAGTGTACCTCTTCTTCACAGATAAGGTCTCTTCCCTCTCTCCAGCAGATGGTGCTGTATCTAATCCATCCTCAGTGTTCCTCTTCTTCACAGATAAGGTCTCTTCCCTCTCTCCAGCAGATGGTGCTGTATCTAATCCATCCTCAGTGTTCCTCTTCTTCACAGATAAGGTCTCTTCCCTCTCTCCAGCAGATGGTGCTGTATCTAATCCATCCTCAGTGTTCCTCTTCTTCACAGATAAGGTCTCTTCTCTCTCTTCTGCAGATGGCGCTGCATCTAATCCATCCTCAGTGTTCCTCTTCTTCACAGATAAGGTCTCTTCCCTCTCTCCAGCAGATGGTGCTGTATCTAATCCATCCTCATTGTTCCTCTTCTTCACAGATAAGGTCTCTTCCCTCTCTCCAGCAGATGACGCTGTATCTAATCCATCCTCAGTGTTCCTCTTCTTCACAGATAAGGTCTCTTCCCTCTCTCCAGCAGATGGTGCTGTATCTAATCCATCCTCAGTGTTCCTCTTCTTCACAGATAAGGTCTCTTCCCTCTCTCCAGCAGATGGTGCTGTATCTAATCCATCCTCAGTGTTCCTCTTCTTCACAGATAAGGTCTCTTCCCTCTCTTCTGCAGATGGTGCTGTATCTAATCCATCCTCAGTGTTCCTCTTCTTCACAGATAAGGTCTCTTCTCTCTCTTCTGCAGATGGCGCTGCATCTAATCCATCCTCAGTGTTCCTCTTCTTCACAGATAAGGTCTCTTCCCTCTCTCCAGCAGATGGTGCTGTATCTAATCCATCCTCAGTGTTCCTCTTCTTCACAGATAAGGTCTCTTCCCTCTCTCCAGCAGATGGTGCTGTATCTAATCCATCCTCAGTGTTCCTCTTCTTCACAGATAAGGTCTCTTCTCTCTCTTCTGCAGATGGCGCTGTATCTGATCCATATTTAGTGTTTTTCTTCCCTTTGGATATGGTGTCTTCCCTCTCTCCAGCAGATGGCGCTGTATCTAATCCATCCTCAGTGTTCCTCTTCTTCACAGATAAGGTCTCTTCTCTCTCTTCTGCAGATGGCGCAGTATCTAATCCATCCTCAGTGTTCCTCTTCTTCACAGATAAGGTCTCTTCCCTCTCTCCAGCAGATGGCGCTGTATCTGATCCATATTTAGTGTTTTTCTTCCCTTTGGATATGGTGTCTTCCCTCTCTCCTGCAGACGGCGCTGTATCTGATCCATCATCAGTGTTCCTCTTCTCCACAGGCAGCGTCTCTTCCCTCTCTCCTGCAGATGGCGCTGTATCTGATCCATCCTCGGGGTTCTTTTTTCCTTCAGATAAGGTCTCTTCCCACTTTCCTGCAGATGACGCTGTATCTAATCCATCCTCAGTGTTCCTCTTCTTCACAGATAAGGTCTCTTCCCTCTCTTTTGCAGATGGCCTGTTTCTGTTCCGTCCTCAGTGTTCCTCTTCCCTTCAGATAAGGTCTCTTCCATCTCTCCTGCAGATGGCGCTGTATCTGATCCATATTTAGTGTTCTTCTTCCCTTTGGATATGGTGTCTTCCCTCTCTCCTGCAGATGGCGCAGTATCTGATCCATATTTAGTGTTCTTCTTCCCTTTGGATATGGTGTCTTCCCTCTCTCCTGAAGATGGCGCTGTATCTGATCCATTCTCAGTGTTCCTCTTCTCCACAGATAAGGTCTCTTCCCTCTCTCCTGCAGATGGCGCTGTATCTGATCCATCCTCAGTGTTCCTCTTCTCCACAGATAAGGTCTCTTCCCTCTCTCCTGCAGATGGCGCAGTATCTGATCCATATTTAGTGTTCTTCTTCCCTTTGGATATGGTGTCTTCCCTCTCTCCTGCAGATGGCGCTGTATCTGATCCATATTTAGTGTTCTTCTTCCCTTTGGATATGGTGTCTTCCCTCTCTCCTGCAGATGGCGCTGTATCTGATCCATCCTCAGTGTTCCTCTTCTTCACAGATAAGGTCTCTTCCCTCTCTCCAGCAGATGGCGCTGTATCTGATCCATCCTCAGTGTTCCTCTTCTCCACAGGCAGCGTCTCTTCCCTCTCTCCTGCTTTACCTCCATTATCTGCTGACATGTCACCTGCTCTGTTCTGGAGGTGGCTGGGGTTACCCGGATTCTCCAATAAATCAGCCTTTTCTCTGGGTGTTGTCACCTGCTCCTCAGATCTCTGCTCCTCCACCTCCTCTGACTTCTCTGCTCTGTGATTCTTCTCTCCCTCCTGGTGATCGCTCAGTCCATGTAGGATCACGTCTATGTTATGGAGTCTCTGACCACTGAGCCCTCACGTCTCTGCTTCCTCTTCCTTGTCTGTGAGTGTCAGGTTCTTATAAAATGTCTCTGCTTCATGTCCCTTTCACTTTCACTTTCTGCGGATTCTGATCTCTGACAGGATGTGTAATATGGAGGAGTGGAGTCACCAGGTCTCTGAGTGATGTGAGGAGCTGCAGACACAGAAGAGACATGACCACTGATATCTGTGGAGCGCGTCACTAAGATGCACTGTATGGAGACCAGTCCTGGGCCTCACGACCTCATCATTGAATTCCAGCTTCTCAATCAGTCAGATTACGTAACACCCGGCTCTGCACCTGACACCCCAAGTGGTGAAATGTATTTTATATTAATGTATACAGGAAAGATGTATATCTTTGTACCGTGTTATCCAGTAGATAGAAGAATATTTAGAGTTGAGAGTCCTCAGTGGTTGACACCTTTTAATGATAACTGAAAAGATGGTAACAAATTGCAGCTCTGGAGACTACTCAGGTCTCTTCATCAGGCTAAACTAATACAACATCTGAAGAATCACATATTTATACACAACAGGACACAGGAATAATGCAATAGGTAAGACAAGTGACGTGAAGCAGAACTGTCATTATGGCAGAGGGATGAACATAAATATTGGAACAGTTCATAGATAAGGAGTGTGAAAGTTTTATTGTCCTCTGATTGGGGTCTGGTAATGTTTTGTGATGCCCCTATGCAGTCCGTTGGCAAATATATAGCTGCAGCTTTTTTTGTTTGGGCTGGAAAAATTGCATGTATTTTGATCCCTCAAGTAATACACGCTTTTAGACCTTTTTCTGTTACATATTACACCCAAAAATTGTTGAAACATTTTCCTGGGCTACATTTCTCAGCCATACACTATTCTGTAGTGTAGAGTAAATTTCTGTGATCTCAGTGAACAAAAGCTTTTAAAAATTCCCTAGGTCTCCATTTCTCAGACATACTCTGTTGTCAGGTGGCCCAGGATCAGGGGCTCCTTCCCTGTCCCTAACACTAGCTAGCCCTGTTCCCTGGATTACTTCTGATGGTGAAGATGCCGGGGCCGTGTACCTTACCTTAGCTCTGGAATCCGGCCTCAGTCTGTACCCTTCCCCACACAAGATAAAGGAAAATACCAATCATACAAATATACACACATAAAGAACAGAGGTAAACACTGAGAAGTGGAGGATGGGGTTAAACCAAAGTAGGAGAAAGAAGGGAATTATCACACACTGAAAACCTAGCAACAGTCACAGATAAATCTACCAAATGCCTTCTCCAGTAATAACCAAGAACCTCCAGCCATGCAGCTGTCATGGGTGCATCGCCACGAGGATCGTCGCGATTGCACATTCTGACTTCTCGCAGCTGAGTTGCTGTTACTTTGTGTTTGGTAATGAGGGAGTTAATTTTACCTAGCTCTTTGCTAAGACTAGGTCCAGCCTCGCCCGGCTGCTTTTGATTATGTTCTAATTAGCTTCCTTTATATCCCTGCCAGTCTGGGTGTTAGATGCCGGTGAAAGCCTTCATGTAGTCTAGCAGACTGGATCGGTTCTGAGAATACTTAAGCTAAGAGCTCCTTAGTTGTTTTTACTCTTACAGCTTATAGTTTATCTCTGAGACCTTAGGTGTTCCTACTGTGTGTGAGTGTTGTATGTAAGACTTTATTTACTTTATTTCTTGTCTTTCTTGTATGTCTTTCTGTTCATTAACCGTTACCTGTTCATTCCCTTTGGTGGTAATCAGGGTCCTTCTTAGGACTAGATTACAGTTGGCAGGGATTGATAGGAGACAGGGTTTACGCTGGTGGCCTGGACCTCTGTACCTTTAACAGTACCTCCAGGTAGAGGGATTAGTTAGGACCCCAGTTTAGGGTCAGCATAGACCCCGGTCACCCTCTAGCCAGAGACAGCGTATAACGGATTCCGTATTGACCCACTGGACATTCTGTCAGGTAATTCTATGTTATCATATATCTATGCGCATGTTATATAGTATGTTGCCCTTTTGATATAGATTACTGTCATCACATAAATATATATCTGCTATACAGCGTGACATTTTCACCGGCCATACTAAAGATTCTCCCCAGCTGTCATGGATCCAGTAGCCCAGCCGGCCCGGCAGTTGCAGGGGTTGTCCATGGAGTTGGCAGACATTAAGTCCAAGGTTTTGTCCCCCCCGGAGCAAACCAGATCTGAACCTAAGGTTGCTCTTCCGGACAGGTTCACTCGTGGGCGGGACAAATTTTTTACTTTCCGGGAGGCATGTAAATTGTACTTTCGGCTGCGGCCTCGGTCATCTGGGAGTGAAGAGCAGAGAGTGGGAATTGTTATCTCGCTCTTACAAGGGGACCCTCAATCTTGGGCGTTCTCTATTCCTCCAGGCTCCCCAGATCTCCAGTCAGTGGATCGATTTTTTACTGCCCTGGGTCTGGTATATGATGATCCGGATCGAGTTTCCCTTGCTGAAACAAAGTTACGTAAAATACGGCAAGGAAATCGTCCAGCGGAGGAATATTCTTCTGAGTTCCGTAGATGGGCAACAGATACTCAGTGGAATGACCCAGCTCTTAGGAGCCAGTTTTGTCAAGGGTTGTCTGACAAATTAAAAGATGTGTTGGCTCAGTATGATTCTCCTCCATCACTGGAGGCTGCTATGGCCCTCGCTATTCGCATTGATAGACGAATTCGGGGAAGACGCGAGGTAGCTCCGCCTCCCGTGATGACTCCACCTACTACTAAAGTCCCTTATACTGAGGTTCCCCTGGTCTGTTCTGAGGAACCCATGCAGTTGGAGGGACATCTTTTTGTAGGAGGGAATCGGCGGTGCGCCGCAAGACTAGAAGGTGTTTCTTTTGCGGGAGAGAGGGACATTTTGTTGGGGGGTGTCCATCCCGGGCCTCTTTGAGCAAAGGAGTTAACCTGGGAGTGTGTATTTCGTCCCCAAATCCCTCTCAGTTTCTCGTGCCTGCGGAGGTGGTGATTGGTACTAGAACTGAGAGGATTTCTGTTTTTCTTGATAGTGGGTCCGGGGCTAATCTGGTGGACGCTCGGTTTGCCCAGGTGCATGGTATGCAACTGAGTGTATTGGCCAAACCGGTCCCTATAGTCTCTATTGATTCTAGACCTCTCGGTCAAGGTAGCTTGGTACAAGCTGTTCATAACATAGATCTTCGAGTAGGGGCAATACATAAAGAACAATTGTCTTGTTATGTGTTGGAGGGTCTACCTACTCCTATTGTGTTGGGACTTCCTTGGTTGGCTAAACATAACCCAGTGATTGATTGGCAATCCAGAAAGATAAGCCAGTGGGGTGAATTTTGCAAGAATAACTGCATGAACACGGTCATCGGTGCGGTCGTGCCTAGGACTTTGCCTCCTTTTCTGGAGGACTTTGGGGAGATGTTCTCAGAGGAGGGGTGTCAAGAGTTACCCCCTCATCGCACGTGTGACTGCTCAGTAAAGTTGCTTCCTGATGCCTTGTCTCGTGGTGTCCCAGGGGCCGGAGAGACGGATGGCCCGGTTCCTATCATGCAGAAAGGAGTGCTGAATGGTCTGAGTGCTATGGGGAACCGTTACAAGCGGAGGTCTGATAGGAGGAGAGTGTTTGGTCCGGACCTAGGTGTGAACGATCTGGTGTGGTTGTCTACCAAGAATATAAAACTCAAGGTTCCCTCCTGGAAACTGGGTCCCAGGTTCATCGGTCCATACAGGATCAGTTCTATAGTTAATCCTGTGGCATTTCGTCTGGACCTCCCTCCTATGTTTAAAATCCACAATGTGTTCCACAAATCGTTGCTTAAAAGGTACGTGGCGCCAGTTATACCGTCGCCTCTGCCTCCTCCTCCGGTGGTGGTCAATGGTAGCTTGGAGTTTCAGGTGTTGAAGATCATTGACTCACGTCTGAATCGTCGGTCCCTTCAGTACCTGGTTCATTGGAAGGGGTATGGTCCTGAGGAGAGGACGTGGGTCCCTGCGTCGGAGGTTAACGCAGATCGATTGGTTTGGACCTTCCACACAACTTACCCGGGCAGACCTGGCCCTGAGGGTCCGGAGGCCCCTCGTAGAAGGGGGGGTACTGTCATGGGTGCATCGCCACGAGGATCGTCGCGATTGCACATTCTGACTTCTCGCAGCTGAGTTGCTGTTACTTTGTGTTTGGTAATGAGAGAGTTAATTTTACCTAGCTCTTTGCTAAGACTAGGTCCAGCCTCGCCCGGCTGCTTTTGATTATGTTCTAATTAGCTTCCTTTATATCCCTGCCAGTCTGGGTGTTAGATGCCGGTGAAAGCCTTCATGTAGTCTAGCAGACTGGATCGGTTCTGAGAATACTTAAGCTAAGAGCTCCTTAGTTGTTTTTACTCTTATAGCTTATAGTTTTTCTCTGAGACCTTAGGTGTTCCTACTGTGTGTGAGTGTTGTATGTAAGACTTTATTTACTTTATTTCTTGTCTTTCTTGTATGTCTTTCTGTTCATTAACCGTTACCTGTTCATTCCCTTTGGTGGTAATCAGGGTCCTTCTTAGGACTAGATTACAGTTGGCAGGGATTGATAGGAGACAGGGTTTACGCTGGTGGCCTGGACCTCTGTACCTTTAACAGTACCTCCAGGTAGAGGGATTAGTTAGGACCCCAGTTTAGGGTCAGCATAGACCCCGGTCACCCTCTAGCCAGAGACAGCGTATAACGGATTCCGTATTGACCCACTGGACATTGTCAGGTAATTCTATGTTATCATATATCTATGCGCATGTTATATAGTATGTTGCCCTTTTGATATAGATTACTGTCATCACATAAATATATATCTGCTATACAGCGTGACAGCAGCATAAGCTAGCTCTGACAATGAGTGCTAGCCAGAACCCAGATTATATAGGAGATGTGAGTGGCTAACAGTGAACAGCTAAGAGCCTGAGAGCCTTAATGCAGGAAAGCGTCCAGGAGCTCTCAAATAAGCAGATTAACCCCTGCACTTCCCAAAGAAATTTACACAGTTTAATATGAAGGTGAAGCGCTTCTAATCAGTGCAGGAGTAGAAGAAATCAGACGCAGCGGTCTTCTGACTCCTCTTTGTCGTGGTAGACACATGACAGTTATTATATTGATCATCTATAGACTATTCTGTGGTCTAGAGGACATTTCCTTGGTATATAACCCTCAGAAGTGCATAGTGTTGTGAATGTGTTAGAAATGAATTCTGAGCAGAAGCTCCCTCTGGTGGTTACAAATAGTACTGAACCATTCAATGAGGATTGGCAATCAGGAGTTACAGACTGGTCTTATATAAGGGAGGTTCCCTCCCATCATGGTTGCCGGTGATCAATTGTTTTTGTCTCAACTGTGGTTCCTGGTTCACTTGGAAGCTTGCTGAGTCTTGCCTGCATCGTCTGCTATCAGATAAGATATTTTCTGCTTTTATTTTTTTTTATTTGTTCATTTGCCTTTTCCAGTTTTTTCAGTGGCTGTGGCTTAGTTTTGTGACACCAGAGAACTAATTTAGGTGGTAGAGGTCATGTGATCTCAGGTGTTTTTGCAATTAGTAGAGTTGGTATTTTTTAGAGTATTTTGGATTGCAGTGAGTGTCCTTCCTATCCTTTTCTGTCCAGGTAGATTGGGCCCCAACGTTTGCTCATACTATTTTCTGTCTGTGTCTGTATTTCCTCTTGTCTAACCGCCATTACATGTTTGGGGGCTTCCTATGTTCTTTGGGTATCTGCTCCGGGGCAGATAGCTTTCCTCTTTCTATCTTTAGGTGTAGTTAGCCTCTCATGCTGTGGCGAGGCATCTATGACCAACGTAGGAACGCTCCACGGCTGCCTTTAGTTGTGGTGGTTAGTCAGGGTACTGCAATCCAGTAGATTCCAACCTCTCTGGTGTATTGCCGTTTTTGCCTGCTCTCCTCAGCTACCAAATCATAACAGTATCACCGGCCAAACTGAAAATTATATGGTACTCAACAGAAGGGAAAAATAGTAAAAGGAAAAAGAAAAAAGGAAGTTGTCAGAAATTCTTTTTTTTTTTTTTTTTTTCTCTGTTTGTTGCATTTTTTCCCTCTTTTTCTCTGGGTGCTGAGGAGGATTTTTTTTTTCTCTCAATGGAGTTTGCACAGTTGTCTGGCCGTGTGGATCAGCTTGCCACTGAAGTTCGGAGTATTGCTACCTATCTTGCTAGGTTGCCGGTTGTGGAACCTAGGATCCCCATGCCAGATTTATTTTTGGGGGATCGAGCTAAATTTCTGAATTTCAAAAATAACTGTAAGTTGTTTTTTGCCTTAAAACCTAAGTCCTCAGGGAACGCAGCACAGCAGGTTCAAATTGTCATCTCTCTCCTGCGCGGCTTTTTCCCTGACACCTGGGGACCCTGTTTTGAGTAATGTTGATGCATTTTTTCTGGCTCTGGGGTTATTGTACGATGAACCTAATGTCACTGATCAAGCTGAAAAAACCTTGTTGGCATTAAATCAGGGGCTTGAGGACGCTGAGTTGTACTGTCAGAAATTCCGAAAGTGGGCAGTCCTGACCAAATGGAATGATGATGCTTTGGCAGCCCTTTTTCGGAAGGGTCTGTCAGAGAATGTAAAAGATGTTATGGTGGGTTTCCCTGCTCCCTCTGGTCTCAATGATTCGATATCATTAGCGATTCAAATTGACAGATGTTTGCATGAGCGTAGAGGTATGCGTGGAATAGTGTTGCCTTGTGAACCAGCTTCTGAGTCCATGCAGTGTGATAGAGTGGCTTGTCGGGCACAGCGTCATGAGTTTCGAAAACGCAATTGGTTATGTTTCTACTGTCGTGATGGCTGTCATGCTATTTCAGTCTGCCCTAAGCGGGGAAGACGTTTTGCACGCTCAGTTGTCTTGGGTAGTGTTCAGACTAAATTTCTGTTGACTGTTACCCTGATTTGCTCCCTGTCCACATTTTCTGCTCAGGCTTTTGTTGATTCGGGAGCAGCTATTAACCTGATGGATTTGATTTTGCTAAACGTTGTGGGTTTCCCTTGATACCCCTACGGAAGTCTATTCCCCTACTGGGGATTGATTCTACCCCTTTGGCTGAGAATAAACCCCAGTTCTCTACTCAGGTGATAATGAGGGTTGAACCTGATGTGAGACAGTGAGTGAATATGTGATGAATGGGGTGTACATTTCACCTAGGTATAAGGGAAATGTGTGGCTTTGTAAACCTAGTGGTAGAGAAAGGTCACTACACCTCACATTCAGCACACACTTGCAGCACAAGCCTGAAACTACTCAGGTGTTAATTAGGAGACCAGAAGTAGGTGTTTGGAAACACAATCTGAGAGCTAGTTTAGCCTGGACACAGGAAGGTGTCCTGGCACAAGAAACAGTCTCCAAGAGTGTTAGAGCTGTCTTTAGCCTGGACACAGAGAGGTGTCCTGGCACAAGGAAGCAGTCTCCAAGAGTGTTAGAGCTGTCTTTAGCCTGGACACAGAGAGGTGTCCTGGCACAAGGAAGCAGTCTCCAAGAGTGTTAGAGCTGTCTTTAGCCTGGACACAGAGAGGTGTCCTGGCACAAGGAAGCAGTCTCCAAGAGTGTTAGAGCTGTCTTTAGCCTGGACACAGAGAGGTGTCCTGGCACAAGGAAGCAGTCTCCAAGAGTGTTTGAGCTATCTCAGTTTGGGTGCAGGAAGGACCCCGGACATAGGAGTAGTCTCAGTGCGAATCCGTGTGAAGAGCGGCTGAATAGGAGTGGATCTCTCTCAAGTCTGGACATGGAAGGTGCCTTCAGACACAAGGAGGAGTATCTGTGAAGCTCCATACTGGTAACATATGTGATATGTGTTGTTTTGGGCACAGACTGGTAGAGTCTGGGTCCCGGATAGAGAGGGCCATCTATCTAAGTGTAATTAGAGGCTAGACAAGCCCAGGTTTTCTGTTTATGCTTTGTTTTAATCTGTTTGCTGTGGACTTTAATAAAGCTGGTTGCGGCCAGTTTTGCACCAGAACTGCTGTCTGAATGAACTGTTTTCATGCCATTCTGTCTACCCAGACAGCGATCCTAGAGCTAAATCCCCTGGAAATGTTACACTGATCATCAGGAGAGTTGCAAATTTTTGGTGCTGTATAATCTGCATGACATTATTGTACTGGGTTTCCCTTGGTTACAGTCTCATAATCCTGTTTTGGATTGGAAATCTGTGTCTGTGACCAGTTGGGGCTGCCAATGTGTTAATGCCAACACTCCTGTTTTTTCTGCCTCTCCCCAGGCTCAGGATGTTCCTGACTTTTTGACTGATTTTTCTGATGTGTTTAGCGAAAGTAAATCTGCATCCTTGCCCCCCCATAGGAGCTATGACTGCGCTATTGAATTAGTGCCTGGTAGTAAATTCCCTAAAGCTCGCCTTTTTAACTTGTCTGTACCTGAACATGACGCTATGCGGTCTTATATCAAGGAGTCATTGAAGAAGGGTCATATCAGACCATCCTCTTCACCCTTGGGTGCCGGTTTTTTCTTTGTGGCGAAAAAGGATGGTTCATTAAGGCCGTGTATTGATTATCGTCTCTTGAACAATATCACTGTGAAATATCAATATCCGTTACCCTTGATTTCTGACCTGTTTTCCAGGGTGAAAAGTGCTACTTGGTTTACCAAGCTTGACCTCAGGGGGCGTATAACCTTATTCGCATTAAGCACGGAGATGAATGGAAGACGGCGTTTAATACCCCAGAGGGGCATTTTGAGTACCTAGTGATGCCCTTTGGGCTCACTAATGCTCCTTCCATCTTCCAGTCCTTCATGAATGACATTTTCAGGGATTTTGTGGATAAATTTCTGATTGTTTATTTGGATGATATCTTGATTTTTTCCAATGACTGGGACTCTCATGTGAAACATGTTCGGACTGTGTTCCAGATTTTGAGAGAGAATGCTCTGTATGTGAAGGGATCAAAGTGTCTTTTTGGCGTACAGAGGATCTCATTTCTGGGATTCATTTTGTCCCCATCTGTTATTGAAATGGACCCGGTCAAGGTTCAGGCCATCTGTGATTGGGTCCAACCTACTTCATTAAAGGCTCTTCAGAGATTCTTGGGTTTTGCCAATTTTTATCGTAAATTTATTGGTAATTTCTCTGTTATTGTTAAACCATTGACTGATTTGACCAAAAAGGGTTCTGATGTGGTGAATTGGCCTCCTGAGGCAGTCTCTTTGTTTCAGAAACTTAAGCAGATATTCACTTCTGCTTCTGTTCTACGGCAGCCTGATGTTTTCTCTGCCATTTCAGGTGGAGGTTGATGCCTCTGAAATTGGGGCAGGTGCCGTTTTGTCCCAAAGAGATCCAGAGACCTCTAAAAGTAACCCTTGTGCCTTTTTCTCTCGAAAATTTTCTCCAACTGAACGTAATTATGACGTGGGTAATCGGGAGTTATTGGCCATGAAGTGGGCTTTTGAAGAGTGGAGACATTGGCTGGAGGGAGCCAAACATCAGGTGGTGGTCCTCACGGACCATAAGAATCTGGTTTATCTGGAATCAGCCAAGCGACTTAATCCTAGACAGGCCAGGTGGGCCTTGTTTTTCACACGTTTTAATTTTGTGGTTTCCTTTCTTCCTGGCACTAAGAATGTTAAGGCGGATGCCCTCTCGAGGAGTTTCCTTGCGGACTCTCCTGAGTTATCTGATCCTGCTGTTATTTTGAAAGAGGGTGTAGTTCTTTCCGCCTTCTCGCCCAATTTGAGACTGGCTCTGGAAGGGTGTCAGGAGGATAAACCCGAGCGCTGCTCTATTGGGAAATTGTTTGTCCCAGACCGGTGGAAAAAGAGTGTGATGTCTGAGATTCATTGTTCCGCGTTGGCCGGTCATCCCGGAATTTTTGGTACCAGAGACTTGGTTAGTCGGTCCTTTTGGTGGCCTACTTTGTCTCGTGACATCAGGGAATTTGTGCAGTCCTGCGGGACTTGCTCTCGCTCCAAGCCTTGCTCTTCTCTAGTGGTTTGTTGATGCCATTGCCTGTGCCCAAGAGACAATGGACCCATATCTCTATGGATTTCATTTCCGACCTCCCTGTTTCTCAGAGAATGACCGTTATCTGGGTGATTTGTGATAGGTTTTCCAAAATGATACATCTTGTGCCATTACCTAAGTTGCCTTCCTCCTCCGAATTGGTGCCTTTGTTCCTTCAGCACGTGGTTCGGTTACACGGCATTCCTGAGAACATTGTGTCTGACAGAGGAGTCCAGTTTGTTTCCAGATTTTGGAGGACTTTTTGTTCTAAACTTGGTGTTCAATTGTGTTCAATTGTCTTTCTCCTCGGCTTTTCATCCTCAGACCAATGGACAAACTGAGAGAACAAACCAGACATTGGAGACTTATCTGAGATGCTTTGTGTCTGCTGATCAAGATGACTGGGTCTCTTTTTTGCCTTTGGCTGAGTTTGCTCTTAATAATAGGGCTAGCTCTGCCACTTTGATGTCTCCATTTTTCTGCAATTTTGGGTTTCACCCTCGATTTTCTTTGGGACAGGCGGAGGCTTCTGTCTGTCCAGGTGTTGACTCTGTTGTGGAGCGTATGCAGCAGATTTGGGACCAGGTGGTGGAGAGGTTGTCCCTCTCTCAGGAGAGGGCCCAGCGGTTTGCCATCCGGCATAGGACTGATGTTCCTCGGTTTGAAGTGGGGGACTTGGTCTGGTTGTCCTCAAGAAATATCCCTATGAGAGTTGCATCTCCTAAGTTTAAGCCTAGGTTCATTGGACCTTATAAGATCATGGAGATTCTTAATCCTGTTTCCTTTTGTTTACTTCTTCCAGGGACATTTAAGATCCAAAACGTGTTCCACAAGTCCTTATTGAAGAGGTTTGTCGAGCCAGTGGTTCCTATGGCTGCAGCTCCCGACCCTGTTTTGGTTGAGGGCAATCTGGAGTATGTGGTTGAGAAAATATTGGATTCTCGTTTTTCCAGACGGAAACTTCAGTATTTGGTTAAGTGGAGAGGTTATGATCAGGGGGACAATTCTTGGGTGTTTGCTTCGGACATCCATGCTAGGAGACTGATCCGTGCGTATCACAGAGCTCATCCTGACCGACTTGGTTGCCCAAATGAGGGTTCGGTGACCCTTCCTCAAGGGGGGGTACTGTTGTGAATGTGTTAGAAATGAATTCTGAGCAGAAGCTCCCTCTGGTGGTTACAAACAGTACTGAACCATTCAATGAGGATTGGCAATCAGGAGTTACAGACTGGTCTTATATAAGGGAGGTTCCCTCCCATCATGGTTGCCGGTGATCAGTTGTTCTTGTCTCAACTGTGGTTCCTGGTTCACTTGGAAGCTTGCTGAGTCTTGCCTGCATCTTCTGCTATCAGATAAGATATTTTCTGCTTTTATTTTTGTGCTTGCTTTTTGCATTGTTCCCTGCACTTCTGTGGAGGTCAGCCAGGTCCCCTCCGGGGGCTTGTGCTCCTCTCAGTTTATCTGAGCCACTGTTATTTGTTCATTTGCTTTTTCCAGTTTTTTCAGTGGCTGCGGCTTAGTTTTGTGACACCAGAGAACTAATTTAGGTGGTAGAGGTCGTGTGATCTCAGGTGTTTTTGCAATTAGTAGAGTTGGTATTTTTTAGGGTTTTTTGGATTGCAGTAAGTGTCCTTCCTATCCTTTTCTGTCCAGGTAGATTGGGCCCCAACGTTTGCTCATACTATTTTCTGTCTGTGTCTGTATTTCCTCTTGTCTAACCGCCATTACATGTTTGGGGCTTCCTATGTTCTTTGGGTATCTGCTCCGGGGCAGATAGTTTTCCTCTTTCTATCTTTAGGTGTAGTTAACCTCTCAGGCTGTGACGAGGCGTCTAGGACCAACGTAGATACGCTCCACGGCTGCCTTTAGTTGTGGTGGTTAGTCAGGGTACTGCAATCCAGTAGATTCCAACCTCTCTGGTGTATTGCCGTTTTTGCCTGCTCTCCTCAGCTACCAAATCATAACAGCATAGCCTTTATGAGTCTAGGAGACCAATGTGACTAGAATGTGTATGAGGCCTCCCTTTTGTCTAATACAGGGTATATATCAGACTCTCAGTCCCTCTGAGTCCCTTATTTTGGCAGTTGTTGCTTCCTTCATAAATTAAACTGAAATTTCCAATTTTTTTAATAAAAAAATCAATTTTGGTTACTTAAATTGTATATTTTTAAAGCTTTTTTAAATTTTGCCTTATATACAAGTCTTTTTATGGGAAAAATGTTTCTCAACATTTTTTCCTTTCAAATTCAATTTCTCGTCAGTTTGGAATGTTTTATTGTCAGTCCTTAAAGTGTGACACCATTATTCTCAGCAGTGATCTGGGGGTCAGAGAAGCTTCCAGGGGTGTTCCCCATGCTCTTCTCATTCCATTCAGCACTTTTCCCATCCATTTAAACATTTTCACTGCCTCCCAGACCCATTGACTGACATTATAATTGTTGCTCGGTTCCAGCAAGAAGCACAATATCATCTTAGTGCTAGCTCATCCCTATTGCTCATCCCTAATGGAATCCCCAAAGTTAGTGCTCAGCGTAGAGCGCAGGATACATGTGATCCCAAATGTTATGTAAAATGTTTCCAACAAAATCTTAACTTAATCCACAAAAAAAGCAAGTCCCTACTCAGGTCCATTATCTGGATATGGAAATAAAGGTAAATTCCACCTTACTGGTAGTACAAAGGCTCTAGAAAAGCAAAATGGTTCCACACCCTCCAATAGAAATTCATCAAATTCTGCACTCCCAAATGCAAATGCCCCCCTTCTGAGCCCAACAGTGTACCTAAACCACATATAGTGTCTACATGTTTGCCATTTCTGTAGCAATGAGAGCCTGCTTAATTTCTGGGTGCATGACTCTAGAAGCACGGGCTGGGCATAATGTACTTGGCACAACAACGTATTGGGGACTACAACACACTGTACACTACAATGTACTGGTGACTACAAAGAACTGATCACTACTATGTACTGGTCAATTTAAGTTACTGGTGACTACAATGTTCTGGTCATTATAAGGTACTGGGCACTACAATGCACTGGTCACTACAATGTTCTGGTCACTACAATGTTCTGGTAAATATAAGGTACTAGGCACTACAATTTACTGGTGACTATAATATACTGGTGACTACAATGTACTGTGCATTACGACGTACTGGTAAATATAAGGTACTGGGCACTACAATGGCAGTTTACAATTTTCACTCAGCAGCATTCAGTGTTGCTTGTTTCTGGAAAACACCTACGGAGTCAAAATCGTCACTACAACTGTAGATAAATTACCAGAGGGGTATAATTTCCAAAATGGGGTAACTTGAGGGGAGATTCTGCTCTTCCAGAACTTATGGGCTCTGTATATGGAGTCTGCAAACTATTCTGGGAAAATCTGGGCTCCAGGAGGCAAATAGCGCTCTGTCCCTCCCGTGTGTCGCCGTGTGGCTAAGCAGTACTGTACAGCCACATATGGGGTATTTCCATGTTCCATTTTAACCAATTTCCTCTTGTGAAAATGTAAATTCTGGGGCTAAAACAAAATGTTTGCAATAAAAATGTAATTATTTTTTCTTCTGTGCCCAATGGTAAAAAATGTTGTGACAAGGCACACAACACCGAGGGCACACAGCACCAAGGGCACACAACACCGAGGGCACACAGAACCTTCTCTGATGCACTGAGCAAATTCCATAATTCTCTCAGTGTGAAAAACAACATGATCTTGTGGTGATGAGACCTTTTAATGGTGGACAAAAATAAAATAAATGAAGTTACACAGCAGCTTTTGGGACTTCTTAGGTCTCTTCCTCAGGCGTCGGGTGTAACAAAGTATCTGAAGGAACTCAAATATGTACATAAACAAAGAAACAAAACCAGAGAGGGGCGGTATAACAAAGGAACAGTTAAAGAAACAACCTGAGCTCAGAGGCTGAATCCACACTTTTTATTTTCTTTTTTTTTTCTGTGGTTGTGTATATTTTTGTGTTTCTTCAGACACTTTGTTATACCGGCCTGAGGAAGGGACCTAAGACGTCTGGAAAGCTGCTGTGTAACAAAGTGTATTTTATTTTAGTTCGCCAATGTCTCATAACCACAAGGTCACCTTGTTTTTCCCACTGAGCATTGTTTGTTCATCGGCTAACACAGCACCAAACCCATTCCAGGTCTGACTCCAGCTCTGGCCTCTGCTTTTCTCATTTCCAGGAATCAGAGACGCTTTCACCTTCATCCTGACTTTTTTAACCAGTTCTAGTCCAAATAGACAGAGGCCAATCCTGGGCCAGAAGCGTCTGCAGTCACTGTAGCGGGGCCCTCAATACCCCATCTAGTCTGCACTAATAAATCTTTGGGGGCCCAATCCCTGCACAGACAGAGCCCCCTGGTGATAATCTCACCATCCACCGGTGATGTGGATGTTCACCGCGCCGTCGCACCACTCACACTACAGCCACGCATTATTTAAAAGTGAAGAAAAGGAGTAAAAAAAGACCCCAATTGTTTTCTCATTACCGACATGGATCCACTTGGGGCAAATCTCGTAATTACTCCCAATGTGATTGTTCTTATCACCGACATCACGGCCGTCACCGGACACTTTTCATCTATTCCGAGAAATAACCCCCTAAGATCAGTGTGACGCATGCAGGGGTCACCCTCCCGGGCCATTGTGGGTATGTGCCATAGTGTGTCCCGTCAGGGTGGCAGATGGTCCACCCTTCACCTGAACCATTGGGAAACAGATGAGGAGAGAATAATGCTTTGGTGCTGAAAAGTTTGTGAACCCTATAAAACGTTCCATATTTCTGCAAAAATTTGCCTAAATCTTTTCTACAGAACGTTTCTGCTCCCCGGCTCTAACCCATGATGGCTACAGATTAGACTGTATTTTCAGGTTCTCTTTAACCCTTCCCAGTGCGGCCAATTTCCGATTTTTCCATTTCCATTTTTTCCTCACCTTCTTCCAGGAGCCATAACTTTTTTACTTTTCTGTCCACATCCCTGTATGAGGGTTTGTTTTTTGTGGGATAAGTTGTACTTTTGAATGACGTCATTAATTTTACCACATAATGTACTGGAAAAAGGGTAAATAATTCCAAGTGCGGTGAAATTGTAAAAAGAGACACAATTCTGACATAGTTTTATGAAAATTGTTTTTACAGTGTGCATTAAGTGGTAAATATGACCCCACAATGTGATTCTCCTCATCAATATAATTACGCTGATACCAAACCTGTCCAGATTTTTTATTATTTTAGTGGTAAAAAAAATCAGAATTTTGAAAAAAACATTTTTTGATTGTGTCTCGATTGTCTGAGACCTGTAACGTTTTCACTTTTTTGGTTCACTGAGCCGTGAGGGGGCTTGTTTTATAACAGGACAAGGCACCTGTTTTATTGATACAATGTTAGGAAAAATGTGACGGCCATTATCACACACGACTGTACCTGCGCAGGTGGCGCAACCTCGGAAGAGGCAATTTTTTTCTTTCTCTAGCAAGGTCTCCAATAGCTGATACTGCGCCGGCGCCGTTTTTAAACTAATTTTATTTTTTTTTTAGGAATTTTTGGATACCATCAAAAAGACAAATTAAATGCACAATATGAATGCCATCTTGATGCAGCGCCAGTGCCAACTGCAGAAGGGGATTTGTTTTTTAATATATATAATATTCATTATGTAAACTAGGGGGCGGGTCAGTGAGGGATCAGTGACCTGTCAGAAGCCGCACAGATGAATACCTAATCAGAGGACTACATGAAGACCCCACAGGTCTCCCATAGTCCCACCCACAGGCTGCCCCACCCACAGGTCTCCCATAGTCCCACCCACAGGCTGCCCCACGATCATATCATTATCTCAAAACTGAAAATCCAGATTCCACAACAACCACAAGACGGATTTCATCACCACGTATCAGTGTAATCAGTATAACGGCGCCGACCTGACACTGTCTGTAGTCACTGATCACAATCCTGCTGACAGGTATCAGTGTAATCAGTATAACAGCGCTGATCTGACACTGTCTGTAGTCACTGAGCACAATCCTGCTGACAGGTATCAGTGTAATCAGTATAACAGCGCTGATCTGACACTATCTGTAGTTACTAAGCACAATCCTGCTGACAGGTATCAGTGTGATCAGTATAACGGCACTGACCTGACACTGTCTGTAGTCACTGAGCACAATCCTGCTGACAGGTATCAGTGTGATCAGTATAACGGTGCTGACCTGACACTGTCTGTAGTCACTGAGCACAATCCTGCTGACAGGTATCAGTGTAATCAGTATAACGGCACCAACCTGACACTGTCTGTAGTCACTGAGCACAATCCTGCTGACAGGTATCAGTGTAATCAGTATAACGGTGCTGACCTGACACTGTCTGTAGTCACTGAGCACAATCCTGCTGACAGGTATCAGTGTAATCAGTATAACGGCACCAACCTGACACTGTCTGTAGTCACTGATCAGAATCCTGCTGACAGGTATCAGTGTAATCAGTATAACGGCACTGACCTGACACTGTCTGTAGTCACTGAGCACAATCCTGCTGACAGGTATCAGTGTAATCAGTATAACGGCACCAACCTGACACTGTCTGTAGTCACTGAGCATAATCCTGCTGACAGGTATCAGTGTAATCAGTATAACGGAGCTGACCTGACACTGTCTGTAGTCACTGAGCACAATCCTGCTGATAGGTACAGTGTAATCAGTATAACGGCGCTGACCTGACACTGTCTGTAGTCACTGAGCACAATCCTGCTGACAGGTATCAGTGTAATCAGTATAACGGCACCGACCTGACACTGTCTATAGTCACTGATCACAATCCTGCTGACAGGTATCAGTGTAATCAGTATAACGGCGCTGACCTGACACTGTCTGTAGTCACTGAGCACAATCCTGCTGACAGGTATCAGTGTAATCAGTATAACGGCACTGACCTGACACTGTCTGTAGTCACTGAGCACAATCCTGCTGACAGGTATCAGTGTAATCAGTATAATGGCGCTGACCTGACACTGTCTGTAGTCACTGAGCACAATCCTGCTGACAGGTATCAGTGTAATCAGTATAACGGCACTGACCTGACACTGTCTGTAGTCACTGAGCACAATCCTGCTGATAGGTACTGTGTAATCAGTATAACGGCACTGACCTGACACGGTCTGTAGTCACTGAGCACAATCCTGCTGACAGGTATCAGTGTAATCAGTATAACGGCACCGACCTGACACTGTCTGTAGTCACTGAGCATAATCCTGCTGACAGTATCAGTGTAATCAGTATAACGGAGCTGACCTGACACTGTCTGTAGTCACTGAGCACAATCCTGCTGATAGGTACAGTGTAATCAGTATAACGGCGCTGACCTGACACTGTCTGTAGTCACTGAGCACAATCCTGCTGACAGGTATCAGTGTAATCAGTATAACGGCACCGACCTGACACTGTCTATAGTCACTGATCACAATCCTGCTGACAGGTATCAGTGTAATCAGTATAACGGCGCTGACCTGACACTGTCTGTAGTCACTGAGCACAATCCTGCTGACAGGTATCAGTGTAATCAGTATAACGGCACTGACCTGACACTGTCTGTAGTCACTGAGCACAATCCTGCTGACAGGTATCAGTGTAATCAGTATAATGGCGCTGACCTGACACTGTTGTAGTCACTGAGCACAATCCTGCTGACAGGTATCAGTGTAATCAGTATAACGGCACTGACCTGACACTGTCTGTAGTCACTGAGCACAATCCTGCTGATAGGTACTGTGTAATCAGTATAACGGCACTGACCTGACACGGTCTGTAGTCACTGAGCACAATCCTGCTGACAGGTATCAGTGTAATCAGTATAACGGCACTGACCTGACACGGTCTGTAGTCACTGAGCACAATCCTGCTGATAGGTACAGTGTAATCAGTATAACGGCACTGACCTGACCCTGTCTGTAGTCACTGAGCACAATCCTGCTGACAGGTATCAGTGTAATCAGTATAACGGCACTGACCTGACACTGTCTGTAGTCACTGAGCACAATCCTGCTGTCAGGTATCAGTGTAATCAGTATAACAGCACCGACCTGACACTGCCTGTAGTCACTGAGCACTAACAGGTATCAGTGTAATCAGTATAACGGCACTGACCTGACACTGTAGTCACTGAGCACAATCCTGCTGACAGGTATCAGTGTAATCAGTATAACGGCACTGACCTGACCCTGTCTGTAGTCACTGAGCACAATCCTGCTGACAGGTATCAGTGTAATCAGTATAACAGTGGTGACCTGACACTGTCTGTTGTCACTGAGCACAATCCTGCTGACAGGTATCAGTGTAATCAGTATAACGGCACTGACCTGACCCTGTCTGTAGTCACTGAGCACAATCCTGCTGACAGGTATCAGTGTAATCAGTATAACAGTGGTGACCTGACACTGTCTGTTGTCACTGAGCACAATCCTGCTGACAGGTATCAGTGTAATCAGTATAACGGCACTGACCTGACCCTGTCTGTAGTCACTGAGCACAATCCTGCTGACAGGTATCAGTGTAATCAGTATAACGGCACTGACCTGACACTGCCTGTAGTCACTGAGCACAATCCTGCTGATTGGTACAGTGTAATCAGTATAACGGCACTGACCTGACCCTGTCTGTAGTCACTGAGCACAATCCTGCTGACAGGTATCAGTGTAATCAGTATAACGGCACTGACCTGACCCTGTCTGTAGTCACTGAGCACAATCCTGCTGACAGGTATCAGTGTAATCAGTATAACGGCACTGACCTGACACTGCCTGTAGTCACTGAGCACAATCCTGCTGATTGGTACAGTGTAATCAGTATAACGGCACTGACCTGACACTGTCTGTAGTCACTGAGCACAATCCTGCTGACAGGTATCAGTGTAATCAGTATAACGGCGCTGACCTGACACTGCCTGTAGTCACTGAGCACAATCCTGCTGACAGGTATCAGTGTAATCAGTATAACGGCACTGACCTGACACTGCCTGTAGTCACTGAGCACAATCCTGCTGACAGGTATCAGTGTAATCAGTATAACGGCACTGACCTGACACTGCCTGTAGTCACTGAGCACAATCCTGCTGACAGGTGTCAGTGTAATCAGTATAATGGCGCTGACCTGACACTGTCTGTAGTCACTGAGCACAATCCTGCTGACAGGTATCAGTGTGATCAGTATAACGCGCCGACCTGACACTGTCTGTAGTCACTGATCACAATCCTGCTGACAGGTATCAGTGTAATCAGTATAACGGCACTGACCTGACACTGCCTGTAGTCACTGAGCACAATCCTGCTGACAGGTATCAGTGTAATCAGTATAACGGCACTGACCTGACACTGCCTGTAGTCACTGAGCACAATCCTGCTGACAGGTGTCAGTGTAATCAGTATAATGGCACTGACCTGACACTGCCTGTAGTCACTGAGCACAATCCTGATAACAGGGGCAGTTTAATGAAAGGATATAAAATCCAGAGAAAACAAACTCCAACATTTCTAAGCCTGAATGTTCGGTATATAGATACAGATAAAGCAAATATCAGAAACTGTTCACTCTGTCAGGCTCCGGACACTGAGAGGACAAAGCTCTTAGGAGAAAACGTTTGGTGAGTTTCGCACTGTGGCTTCTCCAGAAATGGTGAAGTTCTTCTACTAGAAACTTCCTGGCCGGTGTTAATTATACTAAAATCTTTACATCTTATTAAATCTCACTAAATGCAGTGCAGTCCTATGTAAATCAGCAGGACGAGCACTGGATTTAATCACACACATTCATCACACCCTCGATCGCACCATTCTCTGTGGCTCCTGCAGCCGCCACACCATCGCAGACACAATCATTCACAGACCGGGTCACACGCCTTATGGAATTAATACAAAGCCAAGTTGTTCTTTTACATTAATAACACAATTGATTGACATTTAATCCCTTTAGTTTATTTTTTAAATATATTTTTTACATTTCCAAAACAAATGTTTTTTCCATTTCACGTCACAATGTTGCATTCTTTTCTGTCTCTTTCGTCCCCCAAGCTTTATAGAGACGGACACCTGACGTCTGACAATCCGAACGCTCCGGTCTGCTCTGGCGCCATTATTGTAATGTTCTCCTTATTTCAGGTCTCTCTTATTGGCAAACTCATACAGGATTCTCTTCCTCTCGATCTTCTCGGCACTGAGATTTCGTGTCTCCTGCATCTTGAATGCCACATCTTTGATGATCTCATACAGACACTTTAGGATCCCCTCATGTTTCCCTCGGGTTTTCTTGTGATCTTCCATTGTGTAATTCTCCACGGGGAATATGTTCTCCACTCCCATCCTCCTGAACGTCTCCTGAATGTCTGGGAGATGCTCACTCAGCTTACGGGTGATGACCACAGTGGGGAAGAGACCTAGATTAGAGGGAAGACAATGTGTTATACCGTATGTGTCTATGACAAAATGGAGCCTTGTGACATCATCTTTTGTCAAAAATGAAAAAAAAAAACCGAGGAGAAAAAACAGCAGAAGGCTAAATATCAGAAATAGTATCGGTATATGCTCACTTGGTCCAGGGTTGAAAGGTTCTGCAGATCCATGTGTAAGAGTGTGAACTGTAATGACATCAGGAGAGCATTAGGACCCTGCTGCTTTTGCATGTCTCAGCTGACATCAAAAGCCGGGGAAACTGTGTGTGCCTGGGGTGGGGCCTAGTGATGCTGCTAGTGTGTAGCCCAGCTGCGCTTGGTGCCACATGTACCCTGGAGGATGCACAGAAAGGTAAATCACAAACACCTGATAGAAAAATATTTAGACTTGAGAGTCCTCAGTGGTTGATACCTTTTAATGGCTAACTGAAAAGATGGTAACAAATTGCAAGCTTTCGAGACTACTCCGGTCTCTTCATCAGGCAAAGACTAAAACAAAAACTGAAGAATCACATATATATATATACACAAGAGGACACAGGAATAGTGCAATAGGTAAGACAAGTGACGTGAAGCAGAACTGTCATTATGGCAGAGGAATGAACATAAATATTGGAACAGATCATAGATAAGGAGAGAGTTTTATTACCCTCTGATTGGGGTCTGGTGTTTAAACACCTGATATTCATTCACACTCCACATTTCCCTATAGTGCCACCAGAGGGAGCCCCTTTAGACTATATAAGGGTGTGGGAGATGCAGCAGTGAGTCTTCTGCTAGTGAGTCTTCTTCTAGCCAGACGGTCTTCTAGTCAGAGCTCAGTCTGAGCCAGTGCAAGTTCGGATGAGTTGTGATTCCTGACAGATCAGATATTGAGACAGCCAGTCATTCAGCAGTGGGCATTCTAGCCAGAAAGTCATTCTGGATTGGACAAGTTGTTACCTCAGAACAGGCTGACTGTTAGTTCCCTATGAACGTGGAAAGTGACTCTCAGAGTGTGCACAGATCAGTCTGACGGAAAGTCCTGGTAGCTATTCTGGACAGAGCCTATGAAGGAAAAGAAGGAAGGAACTACAGTATTTGTAACAACGAGTCAACTGAGGAACTGTCAGTGAGCAGTGGATAGAAGGAAGCTGATGACTACGACCACTGTTGCCTGTGCTTATGTTAAGGGTGTGAGTAGGACGATGGGCGAGTGGAAAAAGGAGAAAGAGAGTGACGGAGGAGAAATAGCGACGATAGCTTATCCTCTACTCTGTACAACCGGACACCGGGTCCGAGCTTGCTAGTTCCTTCACGGCTAGTGGGAGAAACCGGAGACCCTGCTGGACTTCAGGTCGCAGAGGGGCCCTTCAGTGCTGATACGTAACTGGGGTCAGGAAGAACAGGAATCAGGCCTGATCAGCCACATCGATTTAGTTCTGTCCACAAGAAGGCTCCACCACAATGTCAGCCGGGCGTAGCTGTTCTACACGGAGTTAAACTTGGCTTTATGCAGGTTAGAGACTCACACACATCAAGAAGTAAGGAGGCCTACACCTACTCAGTGATTACTGGATGTGCATCCTCCACCCTACAGCCTCCCGGGACGTGCCTGAACCCACAACAGTAAAGGTACAGAAAGAGACTTTTTGTGTGTGTCTGCCTTATTGCCTGCATCCCTGCACCGCCATACATCTCGAGGGACCAGTCCCGCCTGTGGGGGACTTAACATCTTGCTGCCCAGTAACAACCCCTCAGAGAATCTATCCTGCAGTGCTGGTCATCCTGACCAGGAACCACAGGTGGCATCACGAACATTATATTATCCCCTGTAAATATTCCCTTTTGAATGAGCGCCCAGGGCCACGGACCGAGCTGCGCTACCCGTGACCTCTCCCCCATTGAAGTGAACGGGCTCGGTGCCGAGTACCCCATAAGCCCTGGTACGTGCGACTCACTAGAAGGAGGAGACTGCCATGTGAGATGCAGTGTGAGACAGCTGATAAGAAGTGAGAAGTCTGGACTCTATAAAGACTGTTTGCTGCCAGTGTTTTTGTGAGGGTGTTAACCACTTCCTCTTGTGAACCTGTGGTTCTGCTGTGGAACAAGTACAGAGCATTTTTGAGAGCTTTGTGACTTTGGATCTCTGTGGAGTCCCTGCTGTGATGTGCTGGAAAGCGACAGAAGACATCTTTCCTGTTCAGATTCAGGTGGTCTGCTGTCAGGGAAATTGTGACTGCTGGAGGAGAGACAGTATCCTGTACCATCCATATTGAGAGGGATCCAGAGAAGCCCCGTTGAAGTGCTATCTCGTACCGGACCCTGAGGCTACAGAACTGTAAGTCCCCGTGGGCTTGGCATCGGCCGACAAGACGCGGATCCTTGTGTTTGTTGAAGTTTTTGGTGCCAAAGATTTTGTCAGCTTTTCGGGATTGCTAATAACGCTGGTACAAGATAAATTAGATCTCTGAGCAAACTTCCCAATAAAGAATTTAAGACAAGTTTAGAGATCTGTCTCTTAGCAGAATTGATAGCTAAGCTATAGTTTCAAGACATAAGTGAAAATTAAAAATATAGTGATGTAGTACATCACTATATTTTTTAATTTTTTTAAGAGATAGCTATATACTGTATATATATATATTTCAAAAGAATTGTAATTCCAGGCTCTAACATGCTGGATTTGGCACGTAACACCTCGCAGAGTCGTGCCATGTCCAGCAGGAATCCACCTCGGGACTCATATACGTTTATGCAGACCGATACAATTCAATCTTTGCATTTCTCGTCATTAGGTACCACAGAGGAACTCTGCTACCTAAAAAAAGGTCTCTACCAATACTACAATCCATGTGGCTCACGATGTAACTGATGTAGTGGATAAATATTGTAGTTGAATTGTAACACTCTATATTATTTATTTTGTGAGCAGTGTAATGATGCATGTTAATTGTACTTGTGATGCTTTTTATATCATTCTGTACGAATTTTTATATTATTGAAATGTCTTTGACTGTATTTATTTTATTACAATAAAATCTTTTAAAACTCTTACAATACCGTGTCTTTGCTTTTTACAAATGTATAAAACTTGAGCTTTATACTTGGTGGTGTTGTAAAACGGTCATATACATAATATGCCCAATACAATGAGCCTGCTCTGTTATAAAACTCGTATCAAATGAGTATCATGCTGCCAAATAAATTCACTGCTAGGATATAAAATCATATAAAATGCTGCAGAAACATAGGCTCATTTGCCCTAGGTAACAAATAGCAGATTAGGGTAGATACACTACTAAGCTAAAAAGTTTGTCTTTTCACATATCATGCCTACTATCATATAATATTGAGCATTACACTATCATATAATGTTGAGAATTACTCCAACATATAATGACCAAGTAACCGCATTTGATCCTGACATCACTACTAGGATATAAAATCATATAAAATACTGCAGAAACATGTGGGAGCCCCCAGTTAGTGTTTGTTTTATTTCTGTGGAACAGAACTCAAAACAGCCGCATCTGTTTGTTGCTCTGCTACAGAAACAGGCTATCAGAATTCCATTCATCTCCTCATTTTGGGCTATGTGATAATTGGTCTAAGGGCTCATACTAACTGGCGCCGAAAACGGATGATAATCATACGAAAAAAAATCGGATTCAAATCTGACCAATGTTAGTCAATGGGTGAGTTCTCATTTGCGATTTTTTTCTATCAGAAATTGGTGTGAGAAAAAAATCGCAGCATGCTGCGATTTGATGCGATTTTGGGATGATAATCGCCAATGCAAGTCAATGGGTGCGATTAAAAAACGCACAGCACTCGCACCATGCAAGTGCTGTCCGATTTATATGCACCAGTGTCCTTTGAAAAGCCGGCAATTCATCCCCGGCTACTGTAAAATCACACTGACAGCTCACAAAACACTAGATACATACACATAGAATACATATATATATATACATGTCATTGTAACACATACATATATATATTTATAGTTCATACACTTCTACATAGTATAATAGCCGCTAATTCAATTGCCGGCTTTTGTGAAATCACAGAAGCCGACATGAAATTGATACATTGTTTCCACACAGTTAACCATGTCATTTCCTGTATTTTGATATATGGTTTGAACTTACAATTACATAAGTGTATGTGTGCAAAATTTCAGACATGTAGGGGTTAATTAAAGGTGTAAATTTGTTGAAAAAAAATGCGTGGGCTCCCGCTGTATTTTCTCCACCAGACAGACAAAGCAAGCGAGTGGGGGCAGATAATAATAGCCTAGGGAGGGTACATTTTTTTGTGCCCCCCTGGCTACTAACATCTGCCCCCAGACACCCCAGAAAGGGCAAATCTCTAATTAGATTCGCCCTTTCTGGCACTTTGCCCGTCTATTCCCATTGCCCTGTAGCGGTGGCGAATGGGTTAATAAGGGGTTAAAGCCACCTTGCAATTGAAAGGTGACTTTAAGCCAGGTTAATAATTGAGAGCTGTCAATTAGACAACTATCAATTATTAATCCTATTGTATGATAGAAAAATCAAACACACACACTTTAATAAAAAAGAAGTTTAATTAAATAATCACACAGTTTTTGACCATATTTTATTTTCCTGCTAAAACCATTTCCTGTAATAAAAATAAAATAAAAAAGCAAAATTATTCTTACCAATCCGATGCACAGTCAGGTCCCACGGTGTAATCCATCAGAAAGGGTTAACAGGTTACAGCTCGCAGAGAGCTAATGCTGTGTGCTAGCTGTAACACCCTGAATGAATAACTTCCTCTCCCAGCGAAAGGAGAGGAAGTGATTAATAAGTGAAACTTAATTGATTTATTGCCACTTTCACTTCAGTGACCTGACCTAAAGTGAAAGTGGGACACAATCAATTAAGCTTCATTCATTAATCACATCCTCTCCTGCCGGCAGGAGATAAGCTCATTCATTCAGGAGCTTTCAGCTGAGCACGCAGGATTACTTGCGCTGCTTAGCTGATTGCTAGTTAACCCTTTGTGAAGGATTACATCGTGGGACGTGACAGATCGCCAGATAGGTAAGAATAATGTTTTATTATTTTTTCTTTATTATAGAAAATCAAGGGCTTCGCAGGGATTAAGAGTTTAATAAAAGATGGTCAAAAAAATGTGTTTTTATTTCATTAAAATTATTTATTCTTAAAGTGTGTGTGATTTTTTTATTTCCTTCAATAGGATTAATAATTGATAGTTGTCTAATTGACAGCTCTCAATTATTAACCTGGCTTAAAGTGACCTTTCAATAGCAAGGTGGCTTTAACCCTTATTAACCTATTCGCCACCCTACAGGGCAATGGGAATAGGCGGGCAAAGTGCCAGAAAGGGCGAATCTAATTAGAGATTTGCCCTTTTTGGGGTGTCTGGGGGCAGATGTTAGTAGCCGGGGGGGCACAAAAAAAATGTACCCTCCCTAGGCTATTATTATCTGCCCCCACTCGCTTGCTTTGTCTGTCTGGTGGAGAAAATACAGCGGGAGCCCACGCATTTTTTTTCAACAAATTTACACCTTTAATTAACCCCTACATGTCTGAAATTTTGCACACATACACTTATGTAATTGTAAGTTAAAACCATATATAAAAATACATGAAATGACATGGTTAACTGTGTGGAAACAATGTATCATTTCATGTCGGCTTTTGTGATTTCACAAAAGCCGGCAATTGAATTAGCAGCTATTACAGTATGTAGAAGTGTATGAACTATAAATATATGTATATATATATGTCACAATTACATATATATATATATATATATATATATATATGTATTCTATGTGTGTATATGTATTGTTTCTATTCTTTATTAAAGCTGTCAGTGTGATTTTACAGTAATGCCAGGGATGAATTAGCGGCTATTATACTATGTAGAAGTGTATGACCTATATATATATATTATATATATATATATATATATATATTATATATATATATAATTATTTGCTTTTTGTGTACATTTCTCTTTACAATGTGATTTTTACATGACTTTTTACATAGAGATAACTGCTCTATGTAAAACTTCATGTTAAAATCGCATTGCATACAGATGGAAAACTGATGGAAAACTGATGGAAAACGCATGGTGCGATTTAAAATCGCATCAAAATCGCATGCCTTTTTACAACAAATGTACCGTTTTTTTCCTGCAGAAAAGGACCGATTTTTTTCCAGCCAGTGAGTATGTACCCTAACTTTGCATTTCATATAAAATGCTGCAAAAACATAGGCTCATTTGCCCTAGGTGGGATATAAAAACTATATAAAATGACAATCACATTATCATATAAAATACACTGCTGAAATATAAATTGATATAAAATGAGCAGGCTACTATCATATAATATTGACCATTCCACTATCATATAATGTTGAGAATTACTCCAACATATAATGATCAAGTAACCGCATTTGATAGTGACATATCACATTTGATTGGGGTATACATAATATGCCATGATAAAATTCATTGTGTAACACAACAACATAATAATAATAGCCTGACAATCAAAGCTATCATTGGCACTACATTTTTGCTTAAGAGATAACAACAAACTACTGATAGGATTTAAAACTCCTGTAGCAAATAAATACATTGCTAGGAATATAAAATCATATCAAAATGAGAATCAGATACACTGCTAGTATGATGCTGATAAAAATGTTGTAAAAATTCGGAATGATATAGGGACACCTCACTATCATAAACACTATTACCTATAGAGGCTGCATCATAAGGATTTTTTGCTGCTTGGCATTTTTTTTGTATCTTCTACATATGTTGGACATTTTTTTTTGCATATGACATGTCACATAAATATCAGAACCTGTTAGTTGAAACCATAAGCGACCATCTATCATGCCTAGAAAAAACAGATATTTGTTTTATTACCGTGCCCGCAATAAACACCTCCATATGTCCGCACATCACCCGTGAAAACACAGGTCTTGCTAATTTATGATGATGTTAGAAACACAGACTCCAAATTCCATTCCTACACTTGACACACATCCCTGGAATCACACCAGCATATTAGTAATACAATTTAAAAATCTTGCTAGCAATATCTGGGCTATATAAAGTGTGATTCAAATAAAATATACGATTGAGGAATATAAAATCATATCAAAATGAGAATCAGATCAACAGCTCTTGATATACCAGCTTTTGAAGGATATCAAACGCTCTATCAAGAAGACAGCAAAATAATAGGTGGCGTGACCACCTGTCAAATTCAGTTTGATGAATGATATGTCCCCTGTACTACTGACACCACTCCATTACTAAGCCGGGCTTAATGTCACCTTACAATAGAAAGGTGACATTAATCCCTTATTACCCCACTTTCCACGCTACACTGGTAGCATGGGGCAGGACAGAGCCTTGTGGTACCCCACTTATAACACTGGGGCCAGGACAGAGCCTGTGGTACCCACTTGAACACTGGGGTCAGGACAGAGCTTGTGGTACCCCACTTGTAACACTGGGGCCAGGACAGAGCCTTGTGGTACCCCACTTGTAACACTGGGGCCAGGACAGAGCCTTGTGGTAACCCACTTGTAACACTGGGGCCAGGACAGAGCCTTGTGGTCCCCACTTGTAACACTGTGGCCAGGACAGAGCCTTGTGGTACCCCACTTGTAACACTAGTGCCAGTACAGAGCCTTGTGGTCCCCACTTGTAACACTGGGGCCAGGACAGAGCCTTGTGGTCCCCACTTGTAATACTGGGCCAGGACAGAGCCTTGTGGTACCCCACTTGTAACACTGGGTCCAGGACAGAGCCTTGTTCATAACCCACTTGTAACACTGGGGCCAGACAGAGCCTTGTGGTCCCCACTTGTAACACTGGGGCCAGGACAAGCCTTGTGGTCCCACTTGTAACACTGGGGCCAGGACAGAGCCTTGTGGTCCCCACTTGTAACACTGGGGCCAGGTAGAGCCTTTTGGTCTCCACTTGTAACACTGTGGCTAGGACAGAGCCTTGTGGTCCCCACTTGTAACACTGGGGCCAGGACAGAGCCTTGTGGTCCCCACTTGTAACACTGGGGCCAGGACAGAGCCTTGTGGTCCCCACTTGTAACACTGGAGCCAGGAGAGAGCCTTGTGGTCCCCACTTGTAACACTGTGGCCAGGACAGAGCCTTGTGGTACCCCACTTGTAACACTGGGGCCAGGACAAGCCTTGTGGTCCCAACTTGTAACACTGGGGCCAGGACAGAGCCTTGTGGTATCCCACTTGTAACACTGGGGCCAGGACAGAGCCTTGTGGTCCCCACTTGTAACACTGGGGCCAGGACAAAGCCTTGTGGTCCCCACTTGTAACACTGGGGCCAGGACAGAGCCTTGTGGTCCCCACTTGTAACACTGGGGCCAGGTAGAGCCTTTTGGTCTCCACTTGTAACACTGTGGCTAGGACAGAGCCTTGTGGTCCCCACTTGTAACACTGGGGCCAGGACAGAGCCTTGTGGTCCCCACTTGTAACACTGTGGCTAGGACAGAGCCTTGTGGTCCCCACTTGTAACACTGGGGCCAGGACAGAGCCTTGTGGTCCCCACTTGTAACACTGGGGCCAGGACAGAGCCTTGTGGTCCCCACTTGTAACACTGGAGCCAGGAGAGAGCCTTGTGGTCCCCACTTGTAACACTGGGGCCAGGACAGAGCCTTGTTGTCCCCACTTGTAACACTGGGGCCAGGACAGAGCCTTGTGGTCCCCACTTGTAACACTGGGGCCAGTAGGCTTGTCTACATGAACACTGTGGCTAGGACAGAGCTTGGTCCCCACTTGTAACACTGGGGCCAGGACAGACCTTGTGGTCCCACTTGTAACACTGGGCCAGGACAGAGCCTTGTGGTCCCCACTTGTAACACTGGGGCCAGGACAAAACCTTGTGGTACCCCACTTGTAACACTGGGCCAGGACAGAGCCTTTGGTCCACTTGTACATGGGGCCACTTGCCACTTGTAACACTGGGGCCAGGACAGAGCCTTGTGGTCCCCACTTGTAACACTGGGGCCAGGACAGAGCCTTGTGGTCCCCACTTGTAACACTGGGGCAGGACAGAGCCTTGTGGTACCCACTTGTAACACTGGGGCCAGGACAGAGCCTTGTGGTACCCACTTGTAACACTGGGGCCAGGACAGAGCCTTGTGGTCCCCACTTGTAACACTGGGGCCAGGACAGAGCCTTGTGGTATAAAAGAGACCCCAGGTTTCAGAGAATGATATTTTACCCCACATAAACTGTCCATGTACAGTATATCCTTATCTTCCCCTATGCTGGTTTTGGAACTGTAATGAAGTGGGTATGATGAGGCCACACCTGGGCGTCCTTTCCCATAGGTTGTACACATTATGGTCAGTTACAAGTGACTGCAGGTGGCTCAGTACCAGGACATCACCTTATCCCCATATTCATGGCCTGCACTGGTGACTTTCTCCATGCTGCACCCAGATACTACTAACACCATCATGCAACTGAACTTAAACTGATGGACATTGGTCAAACAAGAGTTAACATGTAATTCGCTCTCACTTTCATTCTCATCTGTTCTGGGAAATCACATGAATTCCTACAGGCAATGCGCTCTCATCCCCCACCCCATTATCCTGCCTCTCCCTAGCTGCCAGAGGAAAGATGTGGATCTTTGTATGTGTTATCCAGTAGACAGAAAAATATTTAGAATTGAGAAGTCCTCAGTGGTTGTAAGAATGGTGAACTGAAAAGTTCGCCATTAACAGGTATCAACCACTGAGGACCCTCAATTCTAAATATTTTTCTAGCTGCTAGAGAGAAGTTTCATTGCTCTCAGGCAGGCTTAGTTTATACAAATGTATTCAAACTTTTTGTATTCCTTCTGTTATATCATATATGAAATGTCAATTAAAGATATATATAAAAAAGACTAACATAGCAGTTTAATTGAGAGGATTATTGTGATTTCAGTTTATAATGTGGAGAAGAATGTCGGCTCCATTTGCATTGCAGGTTTGTTTTTTTACAGCATTCACCACATGCTATAAATGCTAGCTTTATGATGTGGGTGAGTGTCTGAATAGCCTGCCCCTGACTTCATTCCTGTGCCTTAGGGCTTATTCACACATCAGTTATTGGTCAGTGTTTTGCATAAGAATTTATATGTCAAAACCAGAAAAGGAACTTACACAGAAAAACTATAATTGAAAGATTCCCACATGCTGTTTTTTGGAGACATCCCTGACCTTGGCATACAAATACTGATGAAATGCTGATCAAATATACTGATGTGTGAATGAAGCCTTAAATCTGACCACAGGTCACCTGCGGCCCCTGAAGGATGTTGTGCGGCCCCCAGAGAAATGGGAGACTCCAGTTCTCATTTTCCTGTGTTCAGTTGTGTTTTTGTAACAGGTTGTGGGATGCAGTGACGGACAGGAGGCAGAGCAAGGGTTAACAATTTTAATTAACAATGGGATACTCCACGCAGAGAGGTAAACAGTTAAATGAGGGAATAAAGGGTTCTATTTGTGGATATGCAGGATATGCAGAGTTCAGGAACAATGAATCAGGTAAGGCAGAAGTTCCTCAGTCTATGACTTCTGCTGGGAAGTCAATAGCACCAACAACGGCTGGCACGGTGCTGATCCAAGAAGGTCTTGTAGGCAACAAGGATCCATCTTCTAGTGGCATCGGTCTGTCTCCGGTACCTTCCGCTGAACCCATAGTCCATAAGTTGATGAGGCCGAGACAAAGGCGCAGTGCTGCCTGGGTCCAACGTAGACCAGCAAGTATCAACTGGCAACTCAGAGTGCAAGTCTCTGTCCCGTACCGGGTTTCTCTTATGTGGCAGGTGCGCTCTACTCACAGACACAGAAGGTACGGCACCTTGTTCTCTGGTAGTCACCGGGCACCCTGCACCTCTCTCAAGTCCCGGCAGTTGGCGGTGGGGTAGAGTTAATGGACGCAGGCCTGTGCCGCTCTGGTGCTCTGGGGATGGAGCACTCCTCTCAGCCTGCTGCCCGCACCAAAACTGTCTCTAGGCCACCGGGTCTGTCTGCTGCAGTCCGTCGCAGCGCCGGCGGATTCGGCTGCGGAGCGCACTTCCTGCCTTCCTGCTCGCCATTCGTCGGGGGCCTCTCTGCAGCTTTGCTGCTTTCTTTCTCTGCTTCCGGCCAGGTTCCCTGACTAAACATGCCCCCTCTTCCTAGGTCATGGGGCCTGTTTGGTCCCCTACTACTTCCCCCAGGAAACAGGGGACGCAGCCTTGACAGTTCCGGGACGGCACGGCACAGGTACGCGCAGTCTTCCTCCTTACATTTTCATCCTTGAGACAGGAATACAGTTAAACACTTCAGCACTGGTACAGCACTCCCCCACACTGCTCCTATCATGGATCCAGTATGCCTCTCTCCTTTTAAGGAGGCTGATACGGTCACCTCCTCGGCGTGGAGATGCGACATGTTCAATGATTTGAAACCGCAACTGGGAGAGAGGCATACTGGATCCATGAACTTCAGACATTAGCCCCAAAATGCCTGAATAGAAACTATGATCTTCAGTCATTTATGTCTTGATTATACAATTTATACTCTATTCAGTTACATCCTGTCTGTATTTTAGCCCTTGTTTGGATAACCTTCACCTTTAGGCTAAGTTCACACGTTGCGGAATTGCCGCGAAAATTTCCGCGGCAATCCCTCACTTCTCTGCCACGGGAAATACGCATTTTTTTTAGGTATGCGTATTCCCGCCAGGAACTAGCGTTTTCCAGCGATCTGTAGCATCGCTTGGAAAACTGATTGACAGGTAGGTCACACGAGTCACATAGTGTTTGACTCATGTGACCAACTTTTTACTATTCATGCCGCCTATGCCGCATCAATAGTAAAAATATCTAATGTAAAAATAATAAAAAAAATAATAAATAGTGCTATTCTCACCTTCCGGCGGCCCCCGCAGCTTTCCCGCCTCTCAGCGACGCTCCCGGCCAATCCCGTTCCCAGGCGTCTTTTGCGACAATGACCCCAGATGACGTAGCATCATGTGAGACCGCTACATCATCTGGGGAGATTCTCGCAATGCATTACTGGGAACGGGAGCGTCGCTGAAGGCGGGAAAGCTGCGGGGGCCACCGGAAGGTGAGAATAGCACTATTTATTATTTTAATTATTGTTTTTACAGGGATATAGTACCCAGGGCAGAGTCTTCTCTCCTCCAGACCCTGGGTACCATCCGCACAAGAACCGCTTACATTGCGCATGGTGGGCATAGCCACAGCGGAAAGTAAGCGGTTCAATGCATTCCTATGGCGGTGGAATCGCAGCCATTACGCGAAATTAATGAACATGTTGCTTTTTTTTCCGCAAAGCGTTTTTTTCGCGGAAAAAAACGCTGCATGTGCACAAAAATTGCGGAATCCATTTAAATAAATAGGATGCTTAATGCTTGCGGTTTTTTCACGTTTTTGCCGCGGAAAAAAACGCAAAAAAAAACGCGAAAATTCCTGACGTGTGCACTTAGCCTTAAGGTTATGTCATATATTTCACAGATTTTTCATGATACTAATGCATTAGGCTACTTTCACACATCAGGTTTTTGCCTTCAGGCATGATCAGGCATCGCGCCGGATGGAAGGATCCGGTGGAGACGGATAGAAAACTGATGAAACGGATCCGTTTCATCAGTTTTCCATCCGTTTCGTCCGTTTTTAGCCGTTTTACGACGGATCCGTTTTTTAAAAATGCCCATGGGAGGTTCCCAAACGATGATTTGTTTCCTGGGGGCTGACCAATTGGATCTGAGCATGCTCAGACTTAAAAACCGGATCCAGTGACCAGATCCGTTTTTTTCCGGATCCGGCGCATTCTGGCGCCCATAGACTTTCATTGTAGCAAAATAGCCGGAAGCGCCGCATCTGGCGCTGTCTGGTTTTTCACCGCAGACAAAAAACGTTACTGAAGACGTCTTTTCCAGACGCCGGAATGAAAATTTTAACCGGATCCGGCAAAAAACTGAAGAAACGGGGGGACATGCGTCGCGATCCGGCGCTAATACAAGTCAATGGGAAAAAAAAACGGATCCGGCGGTAGATTACGCCGGATCCGGTTTTTCAAAAAATAGCCAGATCATGCCTGAAGGAAAAAACCTGATGTGTGAAAGTAGCCTGATACCTTCCTTACAGAGCCGCCAGTATTGATTAAGAAACATGCCTGCTTTTCTTCATGACCATCTACCTGGACCTTCCCACTCTCCTCCTCTCATGGGATTCCTATATCATGCCTCACTAATAGTTACACTTATTTGTGCAATCAAGGTATAGTGTTATTCCACATCCGATACGTGGAGCGCAAGCACCGCTACATTCATTTCTGGCACAATGCAACGCAAATCTCCACTAATCGTGTCACTGGAACGCACGGTGTCACTTTCGGAACATCATTCCGGTCACACGGCGCCTCCTCACCTATGAGCCTTGCTCTACATTATATAATGCATTTTAAGGACCAGAAACACAGGCACGAGCATACTACAAGGCATGGTAAATGTACCTACTATGGAATTCCTGGAGGTCCTGAGGTCACAGGAGTTCATGCCTACTCCCAGACGCCTCTTAACCCAGGTTGTTTTTCATGTAAAACAACCAAATGTTTGTGCTGTGTGTCCATTGGTAGCGGAACAAAAAATTTTCGGTCACACACTACGGGCTCAAGTTTTAGTATTAAGTGCCATGTGACTTGTCAGTCCTGTTACGTGGTATATCTGATCGAATGCGGCTGCGGACTGCGATATGCCGGACGAACAATACGGACTATGCACGCGAGGATGAACAAACATCGCCAGAACATCCGAAATGGACATCTAATGCACAGTCTGTCCAAGCATTTCCTCACAGCGCACAATAAAGACCCAAGGTCACAATACTCACTGTGATTGATCAGATACCAGCAGATACCCCTGACCGCTATACAGCTCTGAGGCTGTGGTTCCACGGTCCGGAACCACAGCGCATTTGACGGAGCGGAAATTCCGCTCCGTCCTAAGCCCCGCCCCCTTTTTGACGCGCGTTCTTTCAGGATGTGTTCCGGACACCTCCAGAACACATCCGGAAAGAACGCAGGGCTACATAACCCTGTGTTAAATTCCGTTGCGGCGACGCAGCGTCGCCGCAATACGCTAGTGTGTAGCCCAGCTGCGCTTGGTGCCATATGTTACCCAGGAGGATGCATGAAAGGTAATTCACAATCACCTGATATTCATTCACACTTCACATTTTCCTGGTGCCACCAGAGGGAGCCCTTTAAATACGCAGGTATATAAGGGTGTGGAGAGATAGAGCAGAGAGATGAAGACAGTCTAGCTGAACGTTAGCTAGTTGTTGGTTGTACCTCAGACAGATGAGATATCCTCAGAACACCGGAGTGAGAGGATTCCTGTCAGAGCTCAGATTACACTAGTCTGTGTCAGAGCGTGTTGGAGAGGAAAGTTACCTCAGAACGAGCAGATTGTAGTTTCCCTAGGAAAGTGACTCTCGGAGTGAGCATAAAATCAGTCTGACGGAAGGTCCTGATAGCTACTTTGGACAGAGCCTAAGAAGGAAGTGAAGGAAAGGGAACTGCAGTATTTGTAAGACCGAGTCAATTGAGGTATTGTTAGAGAGCGAGCGTGCCGACGCTTGGAGAGCGGTGAAGAGAAGGAAGCTGACATCTGCTGCTGCTTGTGCTTATGTTAAAGGTGTGAGTAGGACGACAGGCAAGTGGAAAAGGGAAAGAGAGAGTGACTGAGGATGAATAGCAATGATGGCTTACCTCCACTCTGCACTACCGGACACCGGGTCCGAGCTTGCTAGAACCTTCACGGCTAGTGGGAAAACTGGAGACCCTGCTGGACTTCAGTCACAGTGCTGATACGTAACCGGGGTCAGGAAGAGCAGGAGTCTGGTCAGCGCAACCATTGGAGACTTAGTTCTGTCCAAAAGAAGGCTCCACCACAAGATCAGCCGGGCGTAGCAAAGAGAACGGAGTTAAACTTTGTTTCATGCAAGTTAGAAACTCACACACATATAGACGTAAGGAGGCCCTACACCTACTCAGTGATTACTGGACGTGCATCCTCCACCCTGAGGGCCTCCCGGGAGTGCCTGCAACTTCATCACCAGTAAAGGTACAGAAAGAGACTGTCTTGTGTGTGTTGCATTATTGCTCCTGCACCTCTATACCGCCATATACCTCGAGGGATCAGTCTCGCCTGTGGGAGACTTAACACCTTGCTGCCCAAACCCTCAGAGGATCTACCCTGCAGCGCTGGTCACCCTGATCAGAAACCACAGGTGGCGTCACGAACATTCTATCATCCCCTGTAAATATCCCCCTTTAGTGAGCGCCCAGGGCAACGGACCGAGCTGCGCTACCCGTGACATCCCCCAGTGAAGTGAACGGGCTCGGTGCCGAGTACCCCAAAGCCCTGTACGTGCGACTCATTTTTGGCGTCACGAACAGGATCCGAAGCTCGCAATATGTGAGTCCTGTGTGCCTAAAGTGGACTGTTTTGTGCAAAAAGACTGTGTGCTGTTTTTGTAATTTTTGGCGCCATTTTCCGCCATTTTCGCGCCCTGAGGCGCTGGTGAAGAAGAGGGGCGTGAATTCGTGGGCGTGCCCCCTCCTGTGGCGCGAAAGTAATGGGCGCCCTGTCTAAGTGCTATTATAATGTCCGAGCCTGCCCCACTGCAAGGGAGATCCGCCTCCTCTTCATCCTCTATGCTAAAAAGAGAAAGCGAAAGTCTCGCCTCCACGGAAGAGACCAGAGTGTTCCAGATGAAACATACAGTCTGGCCTGGAGTGAGATGGCGGAAGGACAGGAGTCGCTGTGTGGAGGAATGGCGGTGCGCAGACCCCGTTCCCCTGAAGAGCTGCAGCCTGTGCCTGAACCGTCCCCAGGTCGGGAGAACGACCAAATGATGAATCGTGTGGAGGAGGTGGATGCGGCGCTGAGGGACATGGCCCGACACCGCGCATAGATGGAGGCGATGGAGCAGAGCTGGCGTGCCCTGAAACAGCGGCTGCTGTGGGACCCACTGCTCTCCCCTCAAGATGCGCAAATGCCACCCACGCCACCACCGGAACCAGCGGCTGAGGAAGAACCGGAGGCCGGCCCCAAAAGAGCTGATCCTGACTCCGCCGAGGACGCGGCGGGAGGGAAGGAGGCTGAGGAGGCCTTGCCCGGACCGGAATTCCAGCCAGGCCTGGAACCAGCGGCAGCAGCGGAATGCAGTCCCCCGAAGGGACGACGACGAATGAAACCCAGCCGCAAGCGATGGAGATCGACTGGGAGGAGATGGAGCTCCTGGACGACGTGAAATACGCCGCCCAGAAGGAGAACGAGTGGCGACGCCGGGAGTATGAGCAGCGACAGCAGCAGGAGCAGCGAGAGGCGCAGCAGCTTCACCAGAGGTACTGGGAGCAGAATCTTGCGGACAAGGAGATCGTCCGGCGAGATAAAGGTACGCACCGGGAATCGCGGCGCCAAGGGACGGTGTGTGCCTCTAAGTTCCGAGGAGGTTGGGGGTACATACGCGAGCCCGGGTTCTCTCAGAAGATCTTCGTTCACCGCTGTGATGTAGGGTCTAACCTGTTAAAAGGGGATGTTGTCACCTACACGCGGCACTGGGGTCTTAAGGGGTGGTATGCCCTGAATGTCTCCCGAGTCAGCGACCCCGTCCCTGAAGCCGGAAACGTACCCCGTGTCTCAGCGTCCCAAGCCCCAGCCACATCAGCGTCTGGCCGCGCACCTGCATCCTATCCTGCGTCCTGTTCTGCAACGCAACAGAGCGCAGCGACTGCTAGTGCGCCCCCAACTGAGCCACTGCGTGCACCTGCGTCCCAATTGGAAACGCTGCAGAGCGCAGCGACTACTACAGCGATCCCTATTGAGCCAAATCTGTACTTAGAAGAGGCACCTGTAAGACCTCCAGGCAGTCGCAAAGTAAAAGTTGAAAAGAGGACTATGGCTACTCAGACACTGGTAGCAGGACACGATCTCTTAGTAATGCGTTCCAGAGCGCACCGTATGCTTCCAGCCCCAGGTGTGGAAGGTGCCACTATATTTGCTGAAGACCAGTAGGACCCAGACAGGGTTTACTGAACTGTACAAAGTTATGAAGAGAATTGCACTTTATTGAGAATGTTATATGATGATAATGTTTACATGCTGAAGTAGTATACCCCAGTTGGGTAATGTGATAGTGATATGTGAAATGTGTTTCTTTTAAAGGACTGCGTGGCTGAGGACTTTGCCAGCCCAAAAACTGTGTTGTAAATAGTTGGCACTCAGTGCCCCATCTTGGTTTTACGTAAGCCATTCTACCTCAGAAGAAAAACCCGTATGGTGTGGCCTTGAGTGAGGTTTGCAGCAGAGAAGTCCTGCAGCCCACCCAGGACCACCGTGGAAGGTTTGGTGTGGGTCCTCCACAAGAATCCTGTATTTATTGTGTGAAAGTATTTTGATATTTTCTATTTGCCATTTGTACACATTGTAACGTTTGAAGTGTCCTTACCTCCCGCAAGGGATGAGTTATGTTTTGTTGATATTATAAAAAAAAAATTGTTTTCTTTTTCAGCCCGGGAGTGCTGATATTAACTAGGGGGGATGTGTAGCCCAGCTGCGCTTGGTGCCATATGTTACCCAGGAGGATGCATGAAAGGTAATTCACAATCACCTGATATTCATTCACACTTCACATTTTCCTGGTGCCACCAGAGGGAGCCCTTTAGAATACGCAGGTATATAAGGGTGTGGAGAGATACAGCAGAGAGATGAAGACAGTCTAGCTGAACGTTAGCTAGTTGTTGGTTGTACCTCAGACAGATGAGATCTCCTCAGAACACCGGAGTGAGAGGATTCCTGTCAGAGCTCAGATTACACTAGTCTGTGTCAGAGCGTGTTGGAGAGGAAAGTTACCTCAGAACGAGCAGATTGTAGTTTCCCTAGGAAAGTGGAAAGTGACTCTCGGAGTGAGCATAAAATCAGTCTGACGGAAGGTCCTGATAGCTACTTTGGACAGAGCCTAAGAAAGAAGTGAAGGAAAGGGAACTGCAGTATTTGTAAGACCGAGTCAACTGAGGTATTGTTAGAGAGCGAGCGTGCCGACGCTTGGAGAGCGGTGAAGAGAAGGAAGCTGACATCTACTGCTGCCTGTGCTTATGTTAAAGGTGTGAGTAGGACGACAGGCAAGTGGAAAAGGGAAAGAGAGAGTGACTGAGGATGAATAGCAATGATGGCTTACCTCCACTCTGCACTACCGGACACCGGGTCCGAGCTTGCTAGAACCTTCACCGCTAGTGGTAAAAACTGGAGACCCTGCTGGACTTCAGGTCACAGAGGGGTCCAACAGTGCTGATACGTAACCGGGGTCAGGAAGAACAGGAGTCTGGTCAGCGCAACCATTGGAGACTTAGTTCTGTCCAAAAGAAGGCTCCACCACAAGATCAGCCGGGCGTAGCAAAGAGAACGGAGTTAAACTTTGTTTCATGCAAGTTAGAAACTCACACACATATAGACGTAAGGAGGCCCTACACCTACTCAGTGATTACTGGACGTGCATCCTCCACCCTGACGGCCTCCCGGGACGTGCCTGCAACTTCATCACCAGTAAAGGTACAGAAAGAGACTGTCTTGTGTGTGTCTGCATTATTGCTCCTGCACCTCTATACCGCCATATACCTTGAGGGATCAGTCTCGCCTGTGGGAGACTTAACACCTTGCTGCCCAAACCCTCAGAGGATCTACCCTGCAGCGCTGGTCATCCTGATTAGAAACCACAGGTGGCGTCACGAACATTCTATCATCCCCTGTAAATATCCCCCTTTAGTGATCGCCCAGGGCAACGGACCGAGCTGCGCTACCCGTGACATCCCCCAGTGAAGTGAACGGGCTCGGTGCCGAGTACCCCATAAGCCCTGGTACGTGCGACTCACTAGGACATGCTGCGGTCTGAAAAGATGCGCCGCATGTCCGGATACGCAGGTCTTCCGCCTGCGTGTTTTATTTCTTGAAATCCCCTCCACTATGCTGTAACATCTGGACGCTGCGTGTTTGGCGCCGCGCCAACGCACAGCACCAAACACGCAGCATTTCCTGATCGTGGAAACTCACCCTAATAAGAAGAGAGAGCTATTGGATTTTTAAACTCGGCACCTTAGCACCAGAGGGTCAAATCTCATTATCGAAAAAACAACCTAATCAAAATATTCTATGCTAATATGCAGTTCTGTTTTATTTTACCCCTTGTTTTTATTTGTATATTTTAATTGCATATCTTTATTTATTTCTATTTATAATGTTATAGTTGTGATTATATGAGACTTATTTATTTTAACTGTTTGTTTTTTTTATTTAACCAACCAAGTGTTTCCGATGATTGCACCTTGTTTGCTATTGGCTGTTGGTTCTTTTTATACTCCCCTTTTCCCCATACCCTGTATATGCCACCTGATGAAGACAGAAGTTATCTGTCGAAACGCGTTGTGGAACCTAATAAACTAAAGAAATCTTCCAACCCCCTCTCCCTTTTTATGTCCTTTGCGCTCCCCTGTGACCGGGATATCCTGCGTCACTAATTACATCCTTTTCTGAGGCACCCGGCTGGAGCAGCATTGGACTCCTTTTCAAATTGACACTCCCTGACCCGCCAGCCTGGCGCTCCATCAGGTCACCAAAAATTTTTCTCTTGAACCCCTGGACTGAGTTCGCCATCACCACCTCCTCAGGGAAGGAATTCCAGATTCTCACTGCCCTAACAGTAAAGAATCCTCTTCTATGTTGGTGGAGAAACCTTCTAGAGAATGCCCCCTTGTGACCGTCACCTTCCTGGGTATAAACAGATCCTTGAGAGATATTTGGCCCTTAGACCAAAAAATGTTGAGCCCCTTGCCTTGAATGCATGAAAGATTGAAGAAAAACAGAATGCAACAGCCAAATAAAATAAAAAATATCTTCAGGTCCTAAGAAATCAGGATTCTAAGCCATTTCCTGTAATACAGAAGTGAAAGTGGAAATTACACCATTCCCTTTGGATTTTCCCCACATAAGTAAAAATATATAACAATAGTCTCCTCCCAGCTCAGCTATTAATAAAGGCTCCTCTGGTGAAATAGAAAGCAAAAAGCTGAAACCTCGAAGGCAGGTAATTAAGTGTCTCCCCTCTCAATTTGTTTTCTGTTTTGCAGAATTTGTGACGGTTTTCTGACTTTTTTATTTGCTTCTTTGTGTGTTGTCAGCCTTCACGATGGATCCCATTAGAAGCCAGCAGGGTCTTTATGTAACACATCTCTCCCTGATATGAATTCCAACTCTTCTGCTCCTCATTAGTTTTTTCCGTCCTGAGCTGTTGGTTTTACTGATACTATTTTGGGGTAGAAACGATGTTTTGATCGTCTCTTATTACATTTTATTGCAAGGTGGCAAGGCAAAAAAACGTGATTCTGACATTTAGACTTTTCCTTGTTATGCTGTTTACCAATCAGATTTTTTTGATAGATCAGACTTTTACGAACACAGCAATACCAAATATGTGTATTTGTTTTAATGGGGAAATATGGGATGATATAAACTTAAACATATTATTTTTTCACTGTACTCATTGGTCCTCTTAGGGGACTTGTAGCTGCAATTGCCTGATGGCTTATACTGTATAGTAGTGCATCAGCTGTATATTGAAAATCACAATCACCTATGAATGCCAGCTACAGGCTGGCCTTCACAGGAGAATCGTCATGACAGACACGGAGGTCTTCAACAGATTTTCACTCCACCCGTTGCTGTTAGAGGCAGATGATGGCAGAATAATTCAGCCATCATCTGCAGAGAAAGATGTGGCTTGACTTGCAAGACTGCATCAAAGTCAAGTGAGCTGGCATATGACGTAACTGTACGTTATACAGTGCCTACAAGTAGTATTCAACCCCCTGCAGATTTAGCTGGTTGACACATGCGGAATTAACTTGACATTGTGACATTTGTACTGTAGATCAGCCTGGAAGTGGGAAATGCACTGCAGCAAAAATTTTTGTTTTAATTTTTTTTTTTTTTTTTTTTTTAAAACGTTAAAAGTTAATTCAGAGTGTCATTTATTATTCAACCCCTCAAACCACAAGAATTCTGTTTGGTCCCCCTAAAGTATTAAGAAGTAGTTCAGGCACCAAGAATAATGAGCTTCACATGTGTGGATTAATGATCTCTTTTGCCAGCCTTTTCTGACTATTTAAGACCCTCCCCAAACTTGTGAACAGCACTCATACATGGTCAACATGGAAAGACAAAGGAGCATTCCAAGGCCATCAGAGACAAGATCGTGGAGGGTCACAAGGCTGGCAAGGGGTACAAAACCCTTTCCAAGGAGTTGGGTCTACCTGTCTCCACTGTTGGGAGCATCATCCGTAAGTGGAAGGCTTATGGAACTACTGTTAGCCTTGCACCGCCTGGACAGCCTTTGAAAGTTTCCTCCCGTGCCGAGGCCAGGCTTGTCCGAAGAGTCAAGGCTAACCCAAGGACAACAAGGAAGGAGCTCCGGGAAGATCTCATGGCAGTGGGGACATTGGTTTCAGTCAATACCATAAGTAACGTACTCCACCGCAATGGTCTCCGTTCCAGACGAGCCTGTAAGGTACCTTTACTTTCAAAGCGTCATGTCAAGGCTCGTCTACAGTTTGCTCATGATCACTTGGAGGACTCTGAGAAAGACTGGTTCAAGGTTCTATGGTCTGATGAGACCAAGATCGAGATCTTTGGTGCCAACCACACACGTGATGTTTGGAGACTGGATGGCACTGCATACGACCCCAAGAATACCATCCCTACAGTCAAGCATGGTGGTGGCAGCATCATTCTGTGGGGCTGTTTCTCAGCCAAGGGGCCTGGCCATCTGGTCCGCATCCATGGGAGGATGGATAGCACGGCCTACCTGGAGATTTTGCCAAGAACCTCCGCTCCTCCATCAGGATCTTAAGATGGGTCGTAATTTCATCTTCCAACAAGACAACGACCCAAAGCACACAGCCAAGAAAACCAGGGCCTGGTTCAAGAGGAAAAAGTCAAGGTGTTGGAGTGGCCTAGTCAGTCTCCTGACCTTAACCCAATGAAAACTTGTGGAAGGAGCTCAAGATTAAAGTCCACATGAGACACCCAAAGAACCTAGATAACTTGGAGAAGATCTGCATGGAGGAGTGGGCCAAGATAACTCCACAGACCTGTGCCGGCCTGATCAGGTCTTTAAAAGACGATTATTAGCTGTAATTGCAAACAAGGGTTATTCCACGAAATATTAAACATAGGGTTGTATAATAATTGACCCACACTTTATGTTTAAAATTTATTAAAATTCAACTGAGCAACATAACTTTTTGTTTTGTAAGATTTATGCTTCTGTAATAAATCCTACTCTCGTTTACAGTTTGAAGGCTCTAACTTATTTGCATCTTATCAAACCAGCTAAATCTGCAGGGGGTTGAATACTACTTGTAGGCACTGTATGTCGGGAAGGGGTTAAAGGGAACTTGTCGCCAGGTTTAACTTATATAAACTATAAACACCACCTTTCAACTGCAATAAAAAGCTATCCTGCAGGAGGCCAGCCGCCCCAAACTTCAGCAAATTTGTATCTTTCCCCCACCGCACCATAATCAGCAGCTTTCAGTGCCTTTATTGATGTGGCTGACGTGTCTTATGTCATCCACAGTCTGTCGCACTGCGCAGCTCCTGTTCTCTACTGCGCAGGTGCAAGAGATGAACCGACTGTGGATGACACAGGAGACGTCAGCCATGCCGACAAGGCTGGAGACTGTGAATCGGGCCCATGCTGAGTGAATGTGGGACACACATAACCCCTTATCTGGGGAGCTGGCTCAGCCTTTCTTTCTCTATTTTCTTTACTATTGTTCTCTGTTATCAGCTTACCATTTCCTGCTATATTGTCCATTTTAACCCCTTCACCCTCAAGGCTATTTGCACCTACGTGACGAGGCCAAATTTTACAATTCTGACCAGTGTCAATTTAAGTGTTAATAACCCTGAAACGCTTTAAGGGATCTCACGGATTCTGAGAATGTTTTTTCGTGACATATTGCACTTTATGTTAGTGGTAAAAATTTCTTCGATATCACTTGCGTTTATTTATGAAAAAAAAATGGAAATTTGGTGAAAATTTTGAACATTTTTCCATTTTTAAACTTTTAATTAATTTCTATTCCCTTAAATCAGATAGATGTGTCACACCAAATAGTTAATAAATAACATTTCTCACATCTCTACTGTACATCAGCATGATTTTTTAAACATAATATTTTTTTGTTAGGACGTTATAAGGGTTAAAAGTTGACCAGCGATTTCTCATTTTTTCAACATTTACAAAACCATATTTTTTAGGGACCACCTTATATTTGAAGTGACTTTGAGGGGTCTATATGATAGAAAATACCCAAAAGTGACACCATTCTAAAAACTGCACCCCTCAAGGTACTCAAAACCACATTCAAGAAGTTTATTAACCCTTCAGGTGCTTCACAGGAATTTATAGAATGTGGAAAAAAAAATGAACATTTAACTTTTTTTCACAAAGATTTCTACTTTAGATTTTCACAAGGGTAACAGGAAAAATGGATCCCAAAATGTGGAAAAAAACGCTGTTTGAGCGCACAGCAGAGCTCGGAAGGGAAGGAGCGCCATTTGACTTTTTGACTGCAAAATTTGCTGGAATACTTAGCAGACACCATGTCGCATTTGGAGAGCCCCTGATGCCTCTAAACAGTGGAAATCGCCCACAAGTGACTGCATTTTGGAAACTTATCTACATGTGTGGTGAGAACCTTTAAACACCAGGTGCTTCACAGAAGTTTATAACATTGAGCCATAAAAATAAAAAAAAATCACATTTTTCCCACAAAAATGCTTTTTAGCACCAAATTTTGCATTTTCATAAGGGTAAGAGGATAAATTGCATGATATAATTTGTTGTGCAATTTCTCCTGAGAACACCAATACCCAATATGTGGAGGAAAACTACTGTTTGAGCGCACAGCAGGGCTTGGAAGGGGAGAAGCACCATTTGACTTTTTGAAAGCTAAATTTGCTGGAATAATAATTAACAGATGCCATGTTGCGTTTGGAGAGCTCCTGATGTGCCTAAAGAGTGGAAACCCCCAAATTGACACCATTTTTTAAACAATAACCCCCAGGGAACTTAACTAGATATGTACTGAGCACCTTGAATCTGTACCGAATGGAAGCGGAGGCAGAGATGGTGAAGTTCACATTCGTCTTTTATTTTTAACGTGGAACCTCGAGACCGCGGTCCGGGGGGCTCCGAAGGGGGCGTGACTAGTGAGCCCCGGGTACCCGTAGTAAGGCCCCTCGAACAGGACCAGAATGGAATACCCGGAGGACACAGGTGCTACCTCCAGTTAGACCCCGGACACGTGGCAGCTGTCCCAGAGGGACCAAAAGGGGTAACAGGTAAAATAGCAGAAACCGTGGAGGGTTAGACGGAGATGAGGAAGGTCCTGGTCCAGAGTGGATGGTAGCAGGCTGGCTCCAGTGACCTTGTCACAGTCCACGGACACGGATACGGATGGCGGAACGGGATGACACTTGCGCCAGTAATAACCAAGATTGTCAGGGATAGCCGGGTACAGGATACCAATGATCTGTGGAGACAAATAGAATGAGCGAAGCACAGAGACTGCTAACGCAGCGCAGCCAGATCAGAGTCAGAACTGGATGTAGCAAAGGTAGAAACATATTGCTCCGGCACTCCCCTTATGGAGGAGTGACCAGATATAGTAATGAGTGCGCTGCCATTGGTTGATTGACATTTTCAAAAAATGCACGCTACCCCTTTAAGAGAGACGGTGGGAGCGGCCTCGCGTCCTAAGCATTCCTCCTAGAGGCCTGCTGGCAGTGTGCCAGGAACTGGGAGAGGAAGCAGGATGCTGAGAAGCAGATGGAGCAGGAGACTTCAGCCTGTGCACAGACTGCTGCAAAGGGACAGCTGAAGGAGCAGAAGGTAAGAGACCAGGATGGAGTGCAGAGCCAGCACGGGGACCGAGTGTAACAGAATCCCTAGATGCTTCACAGAGGTTTATAACTTAAAGCCGTGAAAATTTAAAAAAATCAATTTTTTTCAGAAAAAAAATATTTTTGCACAACATTTTTTATTTTCACAAGGTAACAGAAGAAAATGGACCACAAAATTTGTTGTGAAATTTCTCCTAAGTACACAGATACCCCATATTTGGTGAACAACTACTGTTTGGGCGCATGGCAGGGATCAGAAAGGAAGGAGTGATGTTTTGGAACGCAAATTTTGATGGAATGGCCTGCAGGTGTCATGTTGGAAAGCCCTGATGTGTCTAAAAGTTGAAACCCCCACAAGTGATCCCGTTTTGGAAACTAGACCCCCTCAAGGAATGTATCTAGATGTGTGGTGAGCACCTTGAACCCCCAGGTGCTTCACAGAAGGTTATAATGTAGATCTGTTAAAACAGAAAAATCACATTTTTCTCACAGAAATGTTATTTTATACCCAAATGTTTTATTTTCACAAGGGTAACAGGAGAAAATGGAACCCAAAATGTGTTTTGGAATTTCTCCCAAGTACGCCGATGCCCCACTTGTGGTCAAAAACTACTTTTGAGGCACATGCAAAGCTCAGAAGCGACATATTAGAGTTCACATTTTGCTGGACTGGTTTGAGGGTGCCATGTCATATTGGCAGAGCCCCTGAAGTGCCAGAACAGCTGAACCCCTCCTAAGTGACCCCATTTTACAAATTACACTTCTCAATTAATTAATCTAGGGGTGCAGTGATCATATTGACACATGTAGGTCACTGAATTGTATTCCATTGGGCAGTGAAGAAAAAAAATAACTATATGTGTTAACAAGTGGGCAGTTTTATAGGTGGGGTCATCCTGGATGTGGCGATACCAAATATGTGTACTTTATTTTTTATATAAAAGTATTTATTTATGGGTACAATGTATTTTAATTTTTTTATGATTTTTTTTTTTTTAACTTATTTACTGTCCCACTTTGGGACTTTCACTTTTTGCAGGCTGATCGCTTGTATGGTATGGGGGTGCAGGAGGTTTTCTATGCTGTACAATCTGTTAGCACTGCACTGACAGACAATCATGTTAGATCTTGCATTGAGCAAGGTGTAGCAAGTTTGCTTGCTCTGGTGACTCGGATGTCATCATGGCAACATAGGGTCTCCATAGCAACAATCAAGTCCCCATGATGACATCGCGGTGGCGCCGATCCAAGGGCAGAGGGGATTCCCTGACTCTGCCTACTCTTTAAATGCTGCGATCGATTTCAATTGCAGCATTTATGGAGTTAAAGTGCCGGCGTGGTGTGGCACCCCTCTCAGTTGTCAGAATTAGCTGACACCCGGTGACGATCGCCCGAAACACAACCCCTGTGAGCGGGCAATCACCATGATGTAGGTTAACCCCTTAACCCCAAGGATGGTTTGCACATTAATGCCCGGGCCAATTTTTACAATTTTGACCACATGAGGTAGTAACTCTGGAGCTTCCATGGATCCCGGTGATTTTGACATTGTTTTCTCGTGACATATTGTACTTCATGATAGTGGTAAAATGTCTTCAGTATGACTTGCATTTATTTGTGAAAAAAAATGGAAATTTGGCGAAAATTTGGAAAATGTTTCAATTTTCAAACTCTGAATTTTCATGCCCATAAATCACAGAAATACGTCACACAAAATACTTCATAAATAACATTTCCCACATGTCTACTTTACATCAGCACAATTTTGGAACCAAAAATTTTTTTTATGTTAGGACGTTATAAGGGTTAAAAGTTGACCAGCGATTTCTCACATACTTTTGAAGTCACTTTGAGGGATCTATATGATAGAAAATACCCAAAAGTGACACCATTCTAAAAACTGCACCAATGAAGGTGCTCTAAACCACATTCAAGATGTTTATTAACTCTTCAGGTGCTTCACAGGAACTTTTGGAATGATTAAAAAAAATTGAACATTTACCGTATACTGTATACTCGCGTATAAGCCGAGATTTTCCAGCCCAATTTTTAAGGCTGAAAGTCCCCCTCTTGGCTTATACGCGAGTCATATACCGGGGGGTCGGCGGGGGAGGGGAGTGGGGGTGTCAGATCATACTTACCCTCCGCTGGCGGTCTCTGCAGCCCCCCTGCTTCTCCCACGATCTCAGGTCCTTCCTGCAGCGGTCACATGGTACCACTCATTAAAGTCATGAATAATCATGCTACATATTGAGTTGGGAGGGTAGCAGACTGGAGGAGATATTCAAATGTCCTCAGTCCACCACTGCTGCCGCTGTGTCCTCACGTCCTCTGGCTGTGATGTTCAGGCAGAGGGCGCGATGGCGTAGTTAGTACGTGCCGCGCCCTCTGCCTGAGCACACACGACAGGAGGACCCGCACCTGGCCCCCAACGACAAGAGGTGAGTATGTTATTTTTTTTTTTAGTTGCCGCAGCAGGGCAGCATAAGGGACCTATGTATGGGGCATAATCCAGGAGCATATGGGGCATAATCCAGGGAGCATATGGGGCATAATCCAGGGAGCATATGGGCATAATCCAGGGAGCATATGGGGCATAATCCAGGGAACATTGGGCTTATCCAGGGAGCATATGAGGCATAATCCAGGGAGCATGTGGGGCATAATCTAGGGAGCATATGGGGCATAATCCAGGGAGCATATGGGGCATAATCCAGGGAGCATATGGGGCATAATCCAGGGAGCATATGGGGCATAATCTAGGAGCATATGGGGCATAATCCAGGGAGCATATGGGGCATAATCCTAGGGAGCATATGGGGCATAATCCAGGGAGCATATGGGGCATAATCCAGGGAGCATATGGGCATAATCCAGGGAGCATATGGGGCATAATCCAGGGAGCATATGGGGCATAATCCAGGGAGCATATGGGGCATAATCCAGGGAGCATATGGGCATAATCTAGGGACATATGGGGCATAATCTAGGGAGCATATGGGTGGGCATAATCCAGGGAGCATATGGGCATAATCCTGGAGCATATGGGGCATAATCAGGGAGCATATGGGGCATAATCCAGGAGCATATGGGCATAATCAGGGAGCATATGGGGCATAATCCATGGAGCATATGGGGCATAATCCAGGGGAGCATATAGGGGCATTAATCCAGGGAGCATATGGGGCATAATCAGGGAACATGATGGGGCTTAATCTAGGGAGCATATGGGGCATAATCCAGGAGCATATGGGGCATAATCTAGGGATCATATGGGGCATAATTATGGAGCATATGGGGCATAATCTAAGGAGCATATGGGGCATAATCATAGGAGCATATGGGCATAATCCAGGGAGCATATGGGGCATAATCTAGGAGCATATGGGGCTTAATCTAGGGAGCATTGGGGCATAATCCATGGAGCATATGGGGCATAATTAGGGAGCATATGGGGCATAATCTATGGAGCATATGGGGCATAATCTAAGGAGCATATGGGGCATAATCTAGGGAGCATATGGGGCATAATCCAGGGAGCATATGGGGCATAATCCAGGGAGCATATGGGGCATAATCTATGGAGATATGGGGGCATAATCTATGGAGCATGTGGGGCATAATCTATGGAGCATATGGGGGCATAATCTATGGAGCATATAGGGCATAATCTAGGAGCATATGGGGCATAATCTATGGAGCATATGGGGCATATCTATGGAGCATGTGGGCATAATCTATGGAGCATATGGGGCATAATCTATGGAGCATGTGGGGCATAATCCATGGAGCATATGGGGCATAATCCAGGGAGCATATGAGGCATAATCCAGGGAGCATATGAGGCATAATCCATGGAGCATATGGGGCATAATCCAGGGAGCATATGGGGCATAATCCAGGGAGCATATGAGGCATAATCCAGGGAGCATATGGGGCATAATCTAGGGAACATGTGGGGCTTAATCTAGGGAGCATCTGGGGCATAATCCAGGCAGCATATGGGGCATAATCTAGGGAGCATATGGGGCATAATGTATGGAGCATATGGGGCATACTCTAAGGAGCATATGGGGCATAATCTAGGGAGCATCTGGGGCATAATCCAAGGAGCATATGGGGCATAATCTAGGGAGCATATGGGGCTTAATCTAGGGAGCATCTGGGGCATAATCCAGGGAGCATATGGGGCATAATTTAGGGAGCATATGGGGCATAATCTATGGAGCATATGGGGCATAATCTAAGGAGCATATGGGGCATAATCTAGGGAGCATATGGGGCATAATCCAGGGAGCATATGGGGCATAATCCAGGGAGCATATGGGGCATAATCTATGGAGAATATGGGGGCATAATCTATGGAGCATGTGGGGCATAATCTATGGAGCATATGGGGGCATAATCTATGGAGCATATAGGGCATAATCTATGGAGCATATGGGGCATAATCTATGGAGCATATGGGGCATAATCTATGGAGCATGTGGGGCATAATCTATGGAGCATATGGGGCATAATCCATGGATCATATGGGGCATAATCCAGGGAGCATATGGGGCATAATCCAGGGAGCATATGGGGCATAATCCAGGGTGCATATGAGGCATAATCCAGGGAGCATATGGGGCATAATCCAGGGAGCATATGGGGCATAATCCAGGGAGCATATGAGGCATAATCCAGGGAGCATATGAGGCATAATCCAGGGAGCATATGGGGCATAATCCATGGAGCATATGGGCATAATCCAGGGAGCATATGAGGCATAATCCAGGGAGCATATGAGGCATAATCCAGGGAGCATATGGGGCATAATCCATGGAGCATATGGGGCATAATCCAGGGAGCATATGGGGCATAATCCAGGGAGCATATGAGGCATAATCCAGGGAGCATATGGGGAATAATCTAGGGAACATGTGGGGCTTAATCTAGGGAGCATCTGGGGCATAATCCAGGCAGCATATGGGGCATAATCTAGGGATCATATGGGACATAATGTATGGAGCATATGGGGCATACTCTAAGGAGCATATGGGCATAATCTAGGGAGCATCTGGGGCATAATCCAGGGAGCATATGGGGATAATCTAGGGAGCATATGGGGCTTAATCTAGGGAGCATCTGGGGCATAATCCAGGGAGCATATGGGGCATAATATTAGGGAGCATATGGGGCATAATCTATGGAGCATATGGGGCATAATCTAAGGAGCATATGGGGCATAATCTAGGGAGCATATGGGGCATAATCCAGGGAGCATATGGGGCATAATCCAGGGAGCATATGGGGCATAATCTATGGAGAATATGGGGGCATAATCTATGGAGCATGTGGGGCATAATCTATGGAGCATATGGGGGCATAATCTATGGAGCATATAGGGCATAATCTATGGAGCATATGGGGCATAATCTATGGAGCATATGGGGCATAATCTATGGAGCATGTGTGGCATAATCTATGGAGCATATGGGGCATAATCTATGGAGCATGTGGGGCATAATCTATGGAGCATATGGGGCATAATCCATGGAGCATATGGGGCATAATCCAGGGAGCATATGGGGCATAATCCATGGAGCATATGGGGCATAATCCAGGGAGCATATGAGTCATAATCCAGGGAGCATATGAGGCATAATCCATGGAGCATATGGGGCATAATCCAGGGAGCATATGGGGCATAATCCAGGAGCATATGAGGCATAATCCAGGGAGCATATGGGGCATAATCTAGGGAACATGTGGGGCTTAATCTAGGGAGCATCTGGGGCATAATCCATGCAGCATATGGGGCATAATCTAGGGAGCATATGGGGCATAATGTATGGAGCATATGGGGCATACTCTAAGGAGCATATGGGGCATAATCTAGGGAGCATCTGGGGCATAATCCAGGGAGCATATGGGTCATAATCTAGGGAGCATATGGGGCTTAATCTAGGGAGCATCTGGGGCATAATCCAGGGAGCATATGGGGCACAATTTAGGGAGCATATGGGGCATAATCTATGGAGCATATGGGGCATAATCTAAGGAGCATATGGGACATAATCTAGGGAGCATATGGGGCATAATCCAGGGAGCATATGGGGCATAATCCAGGGAGCATATGGGGCATAATCTATGGAGAATATGGGGGCATAATCTATGGAGCATGTGGGGCATAATCTATGGAGCATATGGGGGCATAATCTATGGAGCATATAGGGCATAATCTATGGAGCATATGGGGCATAATCTATGGAGCATATGGGCATAATCTATGGAGCATGTGGGGCATAATCTATGGAGCATATGGGGCATAATCCATGGAGCATATGGGGCATAATCCAGGGAGCATATGGGGCATAATCCAGGGAGCTTATGGGGCATAATCCAGGGTGCATATGAGGCATAATCCAGGGAGCATATGGGGCATAATCCAGGGAGCATATTGGGCATAATCTATGGAGCATATGGGGCATAATCTATGGAGCATGTGGGGCATAATCTATGGAGCATATGGGGGCATAATCTATGGAGCATATGGGGCTAAACTATGGAGCATATGGGGCATAATCTATGGAGCATATGGGGCATAATCTATGGAGCATGTGGGGCATAATCCATGGAGCATATGGGGCATAATCTAGGGAACATGTGGGGCTTAATCTAGGGAGCATCTGGGGCATAATCCAGGGAGCATATGGGGCATAATCTAGGGAGCATATGGGGCATAATCTATGGAGCATATGGGGCATAATCCAGGAGCATATGGGGCATAATCTAGGGAGCATATGGGGCATAATCCAGGGAGCATATGGGGGCATAATCTATGGAGCATATGGGGCATAATCCAGGGAGCATATGGGGCATAATCTAGGGAGCATATGTGATCTTTCTGACCGCTCCTTCAGTGTTTTGTTCTCTGGCTCCACATCATCTCCTCTTCCTCTCACTGTCGGTGTACCCCGGGCTCAGTCCTTGGCCCCCTTCTCTTCTCTCTCTACACGGCCCCAATTGGACAGACCATCAGCAGATTTGGCTTTCAGTACCATCTTTATGCCGATGACACACAACTATACACGTCATCCCCCGACCTTACCCCGCTGTTCTACAGAACACCACCGACTGTCTGTCCGCAGTCTCCAACATCATGTCCGCTCTCTATCTGAAACTTAACCTCTCCAAGACTGAACTGCTTCTGCTCCCGCCGTCTAATAACCTCCCTAAATCTGACATTTCCCTCTCTGTGGGCGGCACCATAATAACACCCCGGCAGCAGGCTCGCTGTCTGGGTGTTATGTTTGACACCAATCTCTCCTTTACCTCCCATATACAATCTCTTGCCCGCTCTTGCCGTCTACACCTAAAGAACATCTCTAGAATCCGCCCTTTTCTCACAATGGAAACAACAAAAACCCTCACTGTAGCATTGATCCACTCCCGCCTGGACTACTGCAACGCTCTATTACTTGGCCTCCCCATTACTCGACTATACCCTCTCCAGTCCATCCTTAATGCAGCAGCCAGGGTCATCCATCTGGCTAATCGGTACTCGAACGCGTCCGCTCTTCGCCAGTCCTTACACTGGCTGCCCATTCATTATAGGATCCAATTCAAAGTACTGGTTCTCACCCACAAAGCTCTCCACACTGCAGCACCCCCCTACATCTCCTCCCTCATTTCTATCTATCACCCTGCCCGTCCTCTCCACAGTGCGGCACCCCCCTACATCTCCTCCCTCATTTCTATCTGTCACCTACCTGTCCTCTCCACAGTGCAGCACCCCCTACATCTCCTCCCTCATTTCTATCTATCACCTGCCCGTCCTCTCCACAGTGCGGCCCCCCTACATCTCCTCCCTCATTTCTATCTATCACCTACCCGTCCTCTCCACAGTGCAGCACCCCCCTACATCTCCTCCCTCATTTCTATCACCTACCCGTCCTCTCCACAGTGCAGCACCCCCCTACATCTCCTCCCTCATTTCTATCTATCACCCTGCCCGTCCTCTCCACAGTGCGGCACCCCCCTACATCTCCTCCCTCATTTCTATCTATCGGCCTAACCGACTGCTGCGCTCTGCAAACGACTTTCGACTAACCTCTGCACTAATCCGTACCTCCCACTCCCGACTCCAAGACTTCTCCCGCACTGCGCCAATCCTCTGGAATGCTCTACCCCAAGAAATTAGGACTATCCACAATTTGCATGGTTTCAGGCGCTCCCTCAAAACACATTTGTTCAGAGTGGCCTATCACATTCACTAACCAAAGTCATTCTATGTGTAAGTGTGTGTGTGTAGCCCACTCACTATCTCCATCCATCCCTCACTCCCTCAAGATGGCTGGACCATCATTGTAAATGCACCATTGTATATATACACCTGTACTTTGTATCTCCCCCACCTCATTGTAGATTGTAAGCTCTCACGAGCAGGGTCGGCTTATTTTGCTTTAATTATTGTATTGTTAACGTTGTTACCTATGACTTGTGTTTTGAAACTGTTAAACTGTAAAGCGCTGCGGAATATGTTGGCGCTATATAAATAAAGATTATTATTATTATTATGTGGAGCATATGGGGCATAATCCAGGGAGCATATGGGGCATAATCTAGGGAGCATATGGGGCATAATCTAGGGAGCATATGGGGGCATAATCTGTGGAGCATATGGGGCATAATCCAGGGAGCATATGGGGCATAATCTAGGGAGCATATGGGGCATAATCTAGGGAGCATATGGGGGCATAATCTATGGAGCATGTGGGGCATAATCTATGGAGCATATGGGGGCATAATCTATGGAGCATATGGGGCATTATCTGTGGAGCATATGGGGCATAATCTATGGAGCATATGGGGCATAATCCAGGGAGCATATGGGGCATAATCTAGGGAGCATATGGGGCATAATCTAGGGAGCATGTGGGGCATAATCCAGTGAGCATATGGGCATAATCTAAGGAGCATGTGGGGCATAATCTATGGAGCATGTGGGGCATAATCTATGGAGCATTTTATGGGGGCATAATCTATGGAGCATCATATGGGGGCATAATCTATGGGGCATAATCTATGGAGCATCATATGGGGGCATAACCTATGGGGCATAATCTATGGAGCATCTTAGGGGGCATAATCTATGAAGCATCTTAGGGGGCATAATCTATGGAGTATTTTAGGGGGGCATAATCTATGGAGCATCTTATGGGGCATAACTTTTATGGAGCATTATATGGGGCATAATCTATGGACCATATGGGGCATAATCTATGGAGCATCTTATGGGGGCATAATCTATGGAGCACCATATGGGGGCATAATCTATGGAGCATCTTATGGTTCCATTATTAACCTTTATGCAGCGTTATATGTGGAGTATTTTGTATGGAGCATCTTATAGAGCCCATCATTAACTGTATGGAGCATTATATGGGGCTCCTGATTCAATATGGATATTCAAAAACATTTAACCTACTGATGTCTCAATTAATTTTACTTTTATTGGTATCTATTTTTATTTTTGTAATTTACCAGTAGCTGCTGCGTTTTCCACCCTAGGCTTATACGCGAGTCAATAAGTTTTCCCAGTTTTTTGTGGCAAAATTAGGGGGGTCGGCTTATACACGGGTCGGCTTATACATGAGTATATACGGTAACTTATTTTCACAAAACATTTACTTCAGATCTTATTTGTTTTATTTTACCAAGGGTAACAGGAGAAATTGGACCCCAAAAGTTGTTGTACAGTTTGTCCTGAGTATGCTGATACCCCATATGTGGGGGGGAACCACTGTTTGGGTGTACGGCAGAGCTCCGAAGGGAACTAGCGCCGTTTGACTTTTCAATGCAAAATTGGCTGAAATTGAGATCGGACGCCATGTCACGTTTGGAGAGCCACTGATGTGCCTTTCGAGTGGAAACCCCCACAAGTGACACCATTTTGGAAACTAGACCCCCTAAGGAACTTATATAGATGTGTGGTGAGCACTTTGAACCCCCAAGTGCTTCAGAGAAGTTTATAATGTAGAGCCGTAAAAGTAAAAAAAAAAATCACATTTTTTTCACAAAAATGATCTTTTTGCCCCCAAGTTTTTATTTTCCCAAGGGTATCAGGAGAAATTGGACCCCAAGAGTTGTTGTGCAATTTGTCATGAGTAGGCTGAAACCCCACATGTGGGGGTAAACCATTGTTTGGGCGCACGCCATAGCTCGGAAGGGAAGGAGCGCCGTTTAACTTTTTCAACGCAGAATTAGCTGGAATTGAGATCAGATGACATGTTGCATTTGGAGAGCCCTTGATGTGCCTAAACAGTGGAAACCCCCCAATACGAACTCCAACCCTAACCCCAACACACCCCTAACCCTAATCCCAACTCCAACCCTAACTTTAGCTCTAACCCTAATGGGAAAATGGAAATAAATACATTTTATTATTTTTCCCTAACTAAGGGGGTGATAAAGGGGGGTTTGATTTACTATTTATAGCGGGTTTTTATGATTGGCAGCTGTCACGCTAAAAGACGCTTTTTATTGCAAAAAATAGTTTTTGTATCACCACATTTTGAGAGCTATAATTTTTGCATATTTTGGCCCACAGAGTCATGTGAGGTCTTATTTTTTGCGGGACAAGCTGACGTTTTTATTGGTACCATTTTTGGGCACATGACATTTTTTATCGCTTTCTTTTCTGATTTTTGGGAGACAGAATGAGCAAAAACCTGCAATTATTATTATTATTATTATACATTTATATAGCGCCATTTATTCCATGGCGCTTTACATATGAAAAGGGAAAATATAGACAAGAACAATAAACGTGTGCTAGACAAGGGACACAAGTACAGAAGGAGAGAGGACCCTGCCCGCGAGGGCTCACAGTCATCAATTCATGAATTTCTTCATGAGGTGTTTATACCGTTCCGCGTGTGGTAAAATTGATAAAGCAGTTTTATTCTTCGGGTCAGTACGATTACGTCGATACCTCATTTATATCATTTTTTTATGTTTTTGCTCTTTTATATAATAAAAACAATTTTATATAAAAAATAATTATTTTTGCATCGCTTTATTCTGCGAGCTATAACTTTTTTATTTTTTCGCTGATGATGCTGTATGGCGGCTCGTTTTTTGTGGGACAAGATGACGTTTTCAGCGGTACCATGTTTATTTCTATCCGTCTTTTTGATCACGTGTTATTCCACTTTTTGTTTGGCGGTATGATGATAAAGCATTGTTTTTTGCCTTGTTTTTTTTCTTTTTTTCTATGTTGTTTACTAAAGGGGATAACTAGTAGAACAGTTTTATAGGGGGGGTCGTTACGGACGCGGCGATACCAAATATGTGTACTTTTATTGTTTAGATTTTTTTGCATTCAAATATTTATTTATTGATAGAATAAATATAGGTTTTTTTTATTATTTTTTATTATTTTTTTAAAATATTTTTAGAAAGCTACCAAAGGCCTTATAAAACAATGATATTAGAGATAAAAATTAGCTTTTATTATGTCTATTAAAAACACAAGACATTACCATGCAACGTTGTTATATAAGGCCTTTGGCAGCTTTCTTGAATTGGGACCTTATAATTTTGATTTTTAAATATTTTTACAATTATTTTAAATTTTTGTTTTATTTCATTCTATGTTTCACACTTTGTCCCACTATGGGACACTCATTTTGTACAGGCTGATTGCTTCTATAGTATGCAGATCTGCATGCCATATAGGCTGTCAGAGCTGCAGCTTCTATTACACTGACCCGAGAGTCTTCCTGACTTGCACTGCACATGACAGGAAGTCTCTCAGGACTGGAGACCCGAATGTCATCATGACGACATCGGGTCTCCATAGCAGTGATCAGGACCCTGCGTCACGCCTCGGGGTCTCCGATCCAAAGGCAGAGGGGCTGTCAGAGCTGACAGCCCCTCTGCCTGCTCCCGGAATGCTGCCATCGTGTTTAATCGCAGCATTTCGGGGGTTAAAGTGCCGGCTGTCAGCTGTGAGAATCAGCTGACACCTGGCCGCCATTGGCCGCACACCACCGTGTGCGCGGCCGATCGCAGATGACGTACTATTCTGTCCATGGGAATTAAGTCCCAGGTCACATGGACGGGATAGTACGTCAGATGGCAGAGAGGGGTTAATATTTATTTTTTCATCCAGTGATCTCGTCTACTTCTCACTCTGTATTAGCATTCTCTGCTGTCTAATTCTGTCAGCTATTGCCCCATGTTGTCTGCCTCCCTGGTGCCTTTGTGCTATCATTTATGGACAGCTGGTGCCAGCGCTCCCCTCATTTATCCTTATTCACCTTCTATTTACTAATAAAGCTGAAAAATCGGGGGTGTCCACAGGGCAGAAAACCTAACCTTCCTCTGCTTCCACCCTCTGTCTGGCCAGCACCGTCACCCAACCATGTCACTGGCACCCTTATGTACGAGCCATAACAACTTTCATCCGGAAAAAACACTTAACTGACCCCTTCATGAGAGGTACACATATGTAAAATGGATAATGCCATGTGTTCCCCTTTTGAAGGTCTGGGGATCACCATTCTCTGTCACCACACAGTGTCCTCAGCATTGTGCCCCTGTCAGGCACACTTCTCTGCAATGCTGAGGGCATAGCAAAGCACTGTAATGCGCATGCACAGGGAAAGACCAAAAAGTGCTGGCGCATGCACACTGCAATACATTGCTTTGCCCTCAGCAGGTCAGAGAAGTGCTCCTGGCAGGGGCGCAATTCCAAGTAAACCGTCTGGATGACCTAGAATTAGTGAGTATACTCGTTGCTCAGGTTTTCCCGAGCATGCTCGGGTGATCTCCGAGTATTTTGGCATGCTCGGAGATTTACTTTCTGTTGATGCAGCTCCATGATTTGTGTGGCACCCCAGGAGTCTGTCTACCACAATGGCATTGCCTCCCTCACAGGGGTGATGTCAGGCCTGAAGCAAGGAGTGATCCCCTGGCCAGGTATACACAGCATACAACACAGTTCCTGCTCCGGGCCAGCAGGGGAAGCTCTGAACCTGACTTCAGGGGAGCTGCTCTCTCTGGATGTGCATGTCAGCACAGTGGGGCAGCCCTCCTCTGCGATTACTGTGAAAGGTAGCAAATGGGGGAACTCTTTTCTGAATTACTGTCAGGGCAGCATATTATTATTATTTAACGGCCTTTGGCTCAATCTCAAGCTATGGCAACTTGATAGATGAATGCGCTGTAGGAAGATTGATATTGTGAAAGCCGAGAGAGGTCACCAGGGTCTTCTGCACCAATATCTTGATAGTATCAAGCCATCAGGTTGCTGGTCTTCCTCTTCACCTTGTTCCTTCTATTCTACTGACCATGATGTCTGTCTCCAGTGATCACTCTCTTTATATGATGTGTCCAAAGCAGGTAAGTCGTAGCTTGATGATCCTTTTCTTTGAGTGACATGTCTAGCTTGATTTGTCCCAAAATTGATTTGTTTGCTCTTCTTGCCATCCATGCTATTGATAACATTCTTATCCAGCACAACATTTCGAAAGCGTCAATTCTTCTTATGTCTTTTTCTTTATTGTCCAGGTTTCGCACCCATATGTTATCACAGAAATGACAAAACTATGTACAATCTGTGTCTTCTTCGGCAGTTAGATAAACGAAAAAAATTGGTTTGGTACCGTGTTAGCTAGTAGAAAAAACATATAGGGTGCTCTCAGTGGGAGAAGCAAAATAGGAATCTTGTGGGTATGATACCTTTTAATGGCTAACAAAATATATTGAATGATATTACAGGGCAAGCTTTCGAGACTGCTTACGTCTCTTCATCAGGCTGGTATAACAAAATATTTGAAGAAACCCAATTATATACAGTGAAAGACACAGGGATGGTGTGATACATGGACATTTAAATAACCAAACACTGAGCTTACAGAGAGAATCCTTAATTAGGTAAGATTAGATAAGTGGTGTGAAAGTTTTATGGACCCCATATGCATGTGAGATCAAAGGACTGGTGGTGTCTTCATTGTTTTTGGAGGAAGTTGCTCAGATTTGGTAGTGGGCCATAAATCCTCCTGACAAATTGAGTCCTGTGTGAACAGAATCAAAGATGTTAATGAATTTGTATGCCCAAACCCTGCGATGTTTTTGTGATTGGAAATTGCCTTTCAAAATTACAACTTTCATATTGTCATTTTGAAAGGCAATTTCCAATCACAAAAACATTGCAGGGTTTGGGAATACAAATTCATTAACATCTTTGATTCTGTTCACACAGGACTCAATTTGTCAGGAGGATTTATGGCCCACTACCAAATCTGAGCAACTTCCTCCAAAAACAATGAAGACACCACCAGTCCTTTGATCTCACATGCATATGGGGTCCATAAAACTTTCACACCACTTATCTAATCTTACCTATTTAACGATTCTCTCTGTAAGCTCAGTGTTTGGTTATTTAAATGTCCATGTATCACACCATGCCTGTGCTCCTCACTGTATATAATTGGGTTTCTTCAAATATTTTGTTACACCAGCCTGATGAAGAGACGTAAGCAGTCTCGAAAGCTTGCCCTGTAATATCATTCACTATATTTTGTTAGCCATTAAAAGGTATCATACCCACAAGATTCCTATTTTGCTTCTCCCACTGAGAACACTCTATATGTTTTCTTCGGCAGTGAAATACTCCTAAATTTGAAGATCTTGTCCAGTGACTTCTGTTGATTTGCTCTTAGATATTGTCCTATTGATTTCCAGTGTCGTCACTGCATCTTGCGTTCTCATCGATCCGTGTAAGTTGAAATCCTTTACAACTTCCAGTTTGTTGCCATCCATCTCAAATTTTTCAATGTCATACCTGGCAGTCGTCAATATTAGTGATGAACGATCATGCTCGGCACTGCTAGATACTAGGCTGAGTATCAAGTGGTTCTCGAGACCATGCTCCAGTCTCCGCCCTTAATGTTTTGCGTTTTTTTTTTTCAGACACTAAACATGCAGAGATTTTCTGTTAATCATGGTAATGCTGTAGCCATTTTGGCTACTGGCATTACTGTGATTGGCTGGCTACATCGTATCATCGGGTCTATATAAGACCCAGTGGCAGCATACACTCCACACTGTACCCAGAAATAGTGTTGGGAGAGCTGTTGCGCAAGGGATAGTGTATTAGGCCGGCGTCCCACTAAGGAGGAATACGGACGAGTGAGAGGCGTGAAAACCACGCATTACACTCGGACTAATATTTCTCTATGGGGCAGCTCTGATCATACATATTTTTCTCGGCAGTATCTTACGGTGTGAGACACCCACAGCATGCTGCGATTGTACGCGTATTACGCCCGTTGTACACCAATGAAAGTCTATGGATGCAAGAAAACAACGGATTACACACAGACCAGACGTGTGACTTGCAAGAAATACGGAAGACTTCTGCAGCTCACAGGAAATGGAACAACACATGCAGGAGGAAGCTGACACATGCAAAGTAGCTCAAAAAGAGCGCCAGACATCCCGGAAGAACGCCTCCACGGAGTCGGCCATGATGTCCACCCTCATCAATGTGGAAATGCTAATTGTATTGGTGCAGGAGAGGCCCGAAATATGGGACCAGAGAGATGCGCATTACGTGGACCACGCAAGGAAAGAGGCGGCATGGAGGCGCATCTGTGGGCAAATGTTTCCCCACTTTGGCAACAGCCCACGCGAGGAGCAGCAGCGAATCAGTAAGTGACTTGATTTTTTTACAAACTTCTTAACGGTCAGAGCATATTTCTAGCGCAGAATTTGGCCCAAAAATGTTTTTTTTTTTTTTGTGGCGCAAAAATGTTAGTATAGTCACATCCTACTAGGTCCCCATGACTATATTACGTGTATGTACAAGAATTTGGCTTTGTGCAGCTAGCTAATTGATTACATTATATGTGTCATTGCAGTGGATGATGTTATAAGAAGATGGAGAAGCATCCATGACCAATACAGGTGGGAACGCCAGCAGAGGGCCACGAGCGGGTCAGCAGCACCCAGAAAGCGAAAGTATGTTTACTTTGACAGGCTGGGTTTTCTTGCACCTATTCTGGATCTCAGACCGTAAGTACATACATCACACCACATAACACATATGCAGTTTAGGCTCACTCCTCCTACATGTTCTAATCCCCTTTCATTTCCCAACAGAACCCAATCCAACCTCACTGAGAGGGAGACTGGCTCCGACTCAGAGGCCATTATTGACCCGGTTGGGGGAGGTGAAGAGGTGGCTGGCCCATCGTCTGACCCTCCCTGCAGCATCCCCCAAGCTTCACAAGCACCAGGACCTGACCAAGCAGCTGCACCGCAACCTGTACCTGACCCACCTGCTGCAGCAGCAGGCCCCAGTGTAGAGGAAGCAACCAATAGCAGCAGCCCCACTGTACCTCTTGTGGGCTCCCCCCAGCCTGCTACAATATCCCGCCGTGGGAGAAGACGGAGAGACATCACTGGGTCCGACACATGTAGGCATGTGGACACTGGGGTACTCAATTTCCTTTTCAGGGCAGCTGTGGAAAAGGGTGAGGAGGCCTATGCCCATAACCTTGCCCGCTACCTTCGTCCCCTACCCCGAGAGGTCAGGCTCCGTGTGTGAGGATCAATTCAGATCCTAATTGACACATGCACACCTCCCAATACCCCATATGAGGTGTTTGAATTCCTTGAGAGGTGGCAGCTCTCACCCCGTAACCTTATGCGCCTTGCCCCCCACCAAAATGTGCATGCTCAATTAGGATCTGATGATCCTCCTGCACATGCGCCTACACCTCAACCCATTCCCCCACCCAACCAACCTTGGCAACAACAGGGTCAATTGGCTGGCTATAATCTGACTTCCCAATATGGCCACTTGTACAGATCCAGTGTTGGAGGCTGGTCTCAACCTGGATGTGCTCAACATGGTCATATTGGAGGGTATGATTCTCGTGGGTATCATCTTCCGCAGGAATATAATCTTCCTTATCTGTATGGCAATGTGCCCACACACCAACCTGACCGTGGGCAGATGTTAGCTCAGGGCCCTAAAAATCAACCCCAACAGGGTGATGGTCAAGGTTCTCATCATAGCCAACCACACAGAGATGCTGGAAACCCGCCAACCCCACCACCTACATACCACCAGCTGTGATTATTTATTTTACTTAGATATTATGATTTCAAAAGTAGTTAGTAATTTTTTCATATTTACTTTAGAGTCATGTTGTGTTACAGAAATGTGCACCAATCTAGATGCCTCTAAGATACATATGGTAACAATATGCTATTGTGTAGGCCTACTCAACGTTTGTTATTTGCATTATCTCTTATGCTTAAAACAAAAGTTAGTTATTTGTTTACATTTATTGATACACAATGATGTGTAAAGCATATTTGCACTTATCTGAATGCCTACAAACAGCATATGGTACTTAGCTGGTGGAATATGGGCTAGGTGAAAAGAAGTTGGGCCTTTATATCTTATAATTTATATTAATGTTTGTTTTTTTTACATCCTTTTTAAACCTTGTTGGCTAATGCATCATTGCATTAGTCTAGTCTTATAACCCAACCATATGGGGGAGATATGGTGCTCACTAGTGATAGTGAAAGTTTGTTATTTTGCTTATATATTATTATTTATGTAAAAGATAGTAATTTTGTAAGATTTAATTTTACTCCATGTTGTCTATTGCATATTTGCAGTAGAATAATCTAGTGAACAAAACATATGGGTAGCATATGGTATTCACTATACATAGTGAAGGTTTTTTGTTTTCTTTACATACTATTATTGTGTGGAATGTTTGTTTTTTGAATATTTATTTGCACTCACAGATGTGACATGCATCTTTGCACTTGTCTAAAGTGACCATTCTGACATATGGGTCACATATGATCAGCACTACCCATATTGACTATTGTTTTTGGTCTTTACATACTATTATGTATATAATAATTTGTAATTTTGTCATGCCTTATTTTTTCGTTCTTGTGTAAAAATGCACACTTACACTATTGTGCTGTAAATACATATACCATATGAAGCAAATATGGTAGTCACTACCTCAAGTGCCAGTTTGCACAGATAAATATCTATATTTATAAAAAGTTTGGAGTATTTTTTTCATAAGTTGTTTGTACTCAACCTCCAACACATGTGTTATGACCAGACAGAGACTATGACAAATTGGGAACTGGCATTGCTCCTCAAATCCCCTGGCAATCCTCTTCCAGTCTTCCATCTTTGGCTCAGCCATCACCAGTTGATGAAGTCTGTCCCAGAGTTGTGAGCAGGTATCACGCACAATGCCAGAGATGGTGGACCTCCTAATCCAAAACTCAAGATGGAGTGCGGCAAGTAACCAAATGTACAGAGAACAATCAATGCACATGCACAAAGGTAGAACAAACGCACTATACATAACCCTTACATGATTTCATGTCCAAACAATCCTAAGTTCAATTTAGCCCAAGTAAACATTTTCAATAATTTTCACATAGACATCATTGTTCAGGTACTTCAAGGTGATATATGGGATATATTATGAGGATATTTCAGCAACAGCCATAAGGGTAAAGGGACACTTATGTAAAAACACATCATCAACATACAGTATGTAGGCGAGGAATACATACCGTAGCGTAAGGAGAAGTCGCTCCTCTGCAGACATAGCTTTGCACATCCGGGTATCCTGGTAGGTGATCCCAGGGCGCACAATCTCCAACAAAACATCAAATGTGGGAATGGTCATCCGACAAAACAGAAAAAACTTGTCTGGATGAGTCCGCAGAGATGCATAAAGGCGGTGAAAATGGCCTTCAGTGAGGTACCCACATTCGCCTCCTCCTCCACGGATCAACGATCACTAGGTAAGGCTGCCCAAAGCTGCGGGACAAAACCCAGTTGTACAGCACTCGATCAGTTGGGGTGAACTGAAGAGTGTGAGACATGTTGGTAAGCAAGCAGCAGCCCTCCAACACAAGCACACCACCAAAATGGCAAGATTGGGGGCAGCCACCTGATGCAGAGCCAATAAATAGGCTTCCTGATGATGGTTTGAATGAGTTTCAGGCCTAAAAACTGTTAAATGTCCATTTTGCAAGGATGCGAGAAAAATACGCTATACTGATGCCATACGGATTGCATACAGATGCTTACAAAATACACAGCCGCACCATGACAACGGATGAAATACGGATTATTGTGCCGGCAACATTTTGGCATAATACGGCAATACAATACGCTCTGTATTTTTCTACGGTGTGACGCCGGCCTTTGGGTGATTGTAGTGATTATTGCCTTACTGTCTTTGCTGCTGCAACATTAAAAAAAAGTCCGTTTCAGGACTAAGTCAAATCTATTCTCTATTAATACCGCTCTTAGCTGCTTTAATGTAGGGATACCAGATGGAGAAGCGATAGTCTAGTAGAGGCATCTAGGCAGAGATTATTGCTTTACAGTCCTTGCAGCTGCAGTGTAAAACCAAAATTCTTTTTCAAGGCTAAATCTAATCTATTGTATTCGCTATTAATACTGCTGATAGCTTCATTTAGTTTAGAGATAGTTGCTGTAGAAGGGCTAGTTTAGCATTAGCGGCATCTAGGCAGAGGTTATTGCCTTACAGTTCTTTCTGCTGCAACGTAAAAGCAAAAGTACTTTTCAGAACTACATCTATTCTATTCTAGTCCCAATTAATTCTGTTTTTAGCTGCATACCTAATTTGAAATGCACAAGGCGTGCGGTAAGGGATGGGGAAGATGATGTCTGCTAATGACGGTGCACGCAGAGGCCATGCTCATGGGCCAGGGCAAACTGTGCCCAACAAACACACTCATCACCTAGACCAAGCTTCCTGTCCCATTTTGCAGGGGGTTGATGGACACCACTGTAGAATCCAGAACAGTGGGAACAGGTAGTGGGTTGGATGTCAGACAATACTTCCAGTTTGTTTCCCAGCTCTACTCTGTCTTCCACATGGTCCAGTCTCACTAGCCAACAGTCTGGACCACATAATCCTTGCCCTGATCCTTCTTCATCCCACCATGGCTGGTCCAAGGAGACAAGTATTACCACACTCAGACACTCTGAGAAGCTGTTTACTTTTCAATTAATTGCCTCTTCTGGAGTCCCGCTGTGCACGCCTCAAGAGGGACATGAAGAGATAGTATGTGGTGATACCCACATATTTAAGCAGCCACGGTGAGAAGAAGATGATGGTGGGGAACGGCAATTACTGTCTCAAGAGGTGGATGATGATGATGAGACACAGTTGCCAACAAGTCATGTTGTTAAGTCAACAAGTCAGGAGGAGCACCAGAGTGCGGAAGTGTAAGATGAAGTGGTGGACAATGAAGCCACTGACTCAATCTGGCAGGGTGGAATGCAGAGCGAGCAAAACAGCACAGATGGGAAGGAATCTGCAGCACCGCAATAGGCAGAAAGAGGCAGTGGGGTAGCCAGAGGGACAAGGCAGGAAATTGAACCTCAAGGGGCGTACAATCTCATTCGCATTAAAGACGGGGATGAGTGGAGGACTGCATTCAATACGCCAGGACACTACGAGAATTTGGTGATGCCTTTTGGGTTGACGAATGCGCCCGCAGCCTTCCAGCACTTTATTAATGACATCTTTAATCACCTAGTAGGCAGGTTTGTTGTTATCTACCTGGATGATATTCTTGTTTATTCACCTGACCTTGACTCACACCAGCGACATGTCAGGCAAGTCCTACACAAACTACGTGACAATAAATGATATGTCAAACCCAAGAAGTGTATGTTCTCGGTTGAGGAGATCCCTTTCCTTGGATATGTATTATCTGCCACCGGTTTTCACATGGATCCTGTGAAAGTCCGGGCGGTATTGGAGAGGGATCGTTCTGAGGATTTGAAGACCTTACAAAGGTTTTTAGGTTTCGCCAACTACTACCGGAAATTCATAAAAAACTTTTCAGTAGTAGCCAAACCGCTCACTGATATGACCAAGGGGACGGACATCTCCAGGTGGTCCAGTCCTGTCAGGGAGGCATTTGACACATTCAAAAGGTGTTTTGCTTCTGCACTGATTCTTATTCAGCCTGATGCCACTCAGCCTTTCATTGTAGAGGTGGATGCATCTGAGGTGGGATTGGGTGCTGTATTGTCGCAGGGTGCTTCTCCTGGTAAATGGCAACCATGCACATACTTTTCTAAAAAAATAAATATAAATATCAGCGGCGCTCTAGTGACTAGAGTTTAAGAGTGCTGCAAACAAGGGCACTACCACTAGAGAGTGCCAATGAAGATACCGTATATACTCGAATATAAGCCGAGATTTTCAGCCCATTTTTTAGGGCTGAAAGTCCCCCTCTCGGCTTATATTCGAGTCATATACCAGGGGGTCGGCGGAGGAGGGGGAGCGCAGCTGTCCTGTATACTCACCCTTCCGCCGGCCCGGTCTCTGCAGCCCCTGCACTTCTCCCACGGTCCCGGCGCCAGTATTCAGCCTTCAGTGTTACCGCTCATTAAAGTCATGAATATGCACATATTCATGACTTTAATGAGCGGTAACACGTGACCGCTGAACACTGGCGCCGGGACCGTGGGAGAAGAGCAGGGCAGAGACCAGGCCAGCGGAAGGGTGAGTATAAGCGATATTTACCTGTCCCGTTCCACTGTGTCCTCGGGTCCTCTTGCTGTTATGATCAGGCAGAGGGCGCGATGACGTAGTTACTGTGCGCAGCGCCCTCTGCCTGTTCATTGACTGCTGGAGGACCCGGAAGACGGCAGCGAGCAGCGGTGACAGGTAAATATCGCTGGTGCCGGGGCCCTGAGCGATCGGTGACACCGGCACCTGTCCCCCATAGCGCGCCGGTGTCCCCGCCTGCTCAGGACACCGGCACCTGGCCCCCCAGCAATGAGAGGTGAGTATACCTTTTTTTTTTTTTCGGGGCATTATCTATGGGGCATTATCTATGGGGCATTATCTATGGGGCATTATCTATGGGGCATTATCTATGGGGGCATAATCTATGGGGCATTATCTATGGGGGAATAATCTATGGGGCATTATCTATGGGGGAATAATCTATGGGGCATTATCTATGGGGGAATAATCTATGGGGCATTATCTATGGGGCATAATCTACGGGATATTATCTATGGGGCATTATCTGTGGGGGCATAATCTATGGGGCATTATCTATGGGGGAATAATCTATGGGGCATTATCTATGGGGGAATAATCTATGGGGGCATAATGTATGGGGCATTATCTATGGGGGCATAATCTATGGGGCATTATCTATGGGGCATTATCTATGGGGGCATAATCTATGGGGCATTATCTATGGGGGAATAATCTATGGGGGCATAATCTATGGGGGAATAATCTATGGGGCATAATCTATGGAGCATCTATGGGGGCATAATACATGGGCAGCATATAGGGCATAATCTCATTTTCCACCCTAGGCTTATACTCGAGTCAGTAAGTTTTTCCAGTTTTTTGTGGCAAAATTAGGGGGGGTCGGCTTATACTCGGGTCGGCTTATACTCGAGTATATACGGTAAATGGATATATGAAACAATTAGTTTGCGCACATAAAAAACTCTCAAAAAACACAGCAAAATAAATATTAAAATAATAGGTGTATTAGTTACTTTGTTAATCTAATACACCTATTATTTTAATATTTATTTTGCTGTGTTTTTTGGAGAGTTTTTTATGTGCGCAAACTAATTGTTTCATATATCCACTTTTCTAAAAAACTTTCGCTAGCTGATAGAAACTATGATATTGGTAATAGGGAATTCTTAGCTATCAAATGGGCATATGAGGAGTGGCGTCATTTTTTGGAGGGAGCGGTTCACCCAGTGATGTTGATCACTGATCATAAGAATCTGGTTTACTTGGAGTCGGCAAAATGTCTTACACCATGTCAGGCAAGATGGGCATTATTCTTTACCAGGTTTAACTTTTTTACTTTTAGGCCGGGGAGCAAAAATGTTTAGGCAGATGCTTTGACCCGTTGCTTTCCTGGGGGAGGCGATAAGTGCAAACCGGTACTTATTTTACAAAAAGGGGTAGTGATGGTGTCTATATGCTCCAATCTTGAAAGAGAGGCTGCTGACGCTCAGGGAGACACCCCTGCTACCTGTCCACTTGGTAAACTGTTTGTTCCGGTCAATCTCCGTCTTAGAGTCCTCAGTGAACATCATGATATGGTGCTGGCTGGACATCCCGGGAATAAGGCCACCGCAGATCTACTTACTCGGCGTTTTTGGTGACCAGGTGCTCATAAGGATGTTCGGGAGTATGTGGCCGTCTACAATATCTGTGTGCATTCTAAGACCTCTCATACTCGTCCGTCAGGGGCTCTCCAACCATTGTAGATTCACAGTAGACCTTGAACTCATTTGTCAGTTGATTTTATTACGGATCTACCTGTGTCTGCAGGGAACACTGTAATCCTGGTGTTGGTGGACAGGTTCAGTAAAATGTCTCATTTTTTTGCTTTACCAGCTTTGCCTAAGCCCAAAACTCTGGCACAAATCTTTGTCAGGGAAATAATCAGACTGCATGGGATTCCTACCAATATTGTCTCGGATCAGGGGGTGCAGTTTATCTCCAAATTCTTGAGGGCGTTTTGCACCCATCTGGGTATCCATTTCTCTTTTTCTTCGGATTTTCACCCGCAGTCTAACAGACAGACTGAACGGGTTATTCAAAATTTAGAGACATATCTTAGATGTTTTGTGTCTGAGAATCAGGAGGACTGGGTGACCTACTTACCGTTGGCTGAATTTTCAGTTAATAATCGCTGTCAGGAATCAACCAGTAAGTCCCCGTTTTTTCGGGGCATGTGGGTTCCATCCGCAGTTTAGTTCGTTCAGTGGTGATCGTCCTTCTGGTTTACTTGAGGAGGAACAGTTTTCTTCTTCTATTTCTACTATATGGCAGAGGGTGACTAATAATTTGCGAAAGTTGGGTTCCAAGTATAAGAGTGTGGCTGATCGGAGATGTTTGGTGGGTCCGGACCTGTGTGTTGGTGACTTGGTATGGCTGTCCTCAAGGAACATTAAACTGAAGGTTCCATCTTGGAAATTGGGTCCCAGGTTTATTAGTTCTTATAAGATCTTAGCCGTCGTCAATCCGGTAGCATTCCGCCTTGCTCTGCCACCTACCTTTAAAATACATAATGTTTTTCACCGTTCACTTCTCAAGAAGTATGTGGCATCTGCAGGACCTTCTGCTCTGCCACCTTCTCCTGTCGTTGTCGATGGTAATCTGGAGTTCCAGATAGCAAAGGTCTTAGACTCTCGTCTTGTTCGTCGGTCACTTCAATACATGGTACATTGGAAGGGGTACGGTCCTGAGGAGAGGATGTGGTTGCAATTTCTGACGTCCATGCGGCCAGAGTGGTTTGGGCCCTTTATGTGGCACACCCGGATAAACCAGGCCCTGAGGTCCGGTACTGTCACGGGGTTACCGTGACAGAGCAGAGCCAGGAGACCGCAGCATCTGATGGCTCCTGCTTCACTGATGAGAAGAAGAACTTCTCTGGTGTGTTTGTTTTCTATCAGGGAGACAGGGGTTAATCGGCCATTTAGAAAATTCCCGCATTCAGCTGTGCTTGGTTAGCCACTCCTCTCTCCTATAAAAGCTAGGCCTGCTGGCCAGGTTCTTGTCTGAGTTAGCACTTGCTACATAGATCTGAAGAGGGAGAAGCTGGTGTTGGGAGAGCTGGAGGAGTTTATTGTGTGACTGTTGCTTGGTTTGTATGCTTGAAGACTCTTCATCCTTACCTGCTTTATTTTCTCCCCCCTTTCTTCACACCCTGGTGAATACCTCTGTTATTTGTGAGAGTATATTTTGTATGAGTGGAATTTTCTTGTACCCTTGTCTTTGTTCCCGTCTGTCGGGTTAATGTACTGTGGTACAGAGTAGCGCCTCTCTTCCCCGAGCGGGGGAAGGGGATAGAGGCAGGGCTGCAGCTAGGAGATAGGGCAAGGGCAGAGGCCCCAGCATCCTCACCATCTGAGGTATCCCGGGGAACAGGGTGAGCTTGGGCAGCCCCTAGTGTTAGGGCCAGGAAAGGTGTCCCTGGTCCCAGTTTACTCGCCGGTCCTATCGTGATAGTAATTTTTTAGGACTACGATTGGCAATTATGGGGGAAGGATGTAAGATATGTTATTGATTTGAATTTCAGAGTCATCTGAAAAAGCAATAATTAAATTACTGGAGATTTCGTGGAATATTTTCCTGCGCTGCCGTAAAGGATTAAGGAGCAAACAATTCCTAAAAGAGTTGATAGTTTATTCACAATCTCAGTGCGTTTCGAAGTACAGGACTTCTTCCTCAGGAGATGATACAAATCACTCCGCTGCCGACGCTGCTGTTCTCTCCCCACCGCCTCCAGACTACTTTTTCTAATACATCCGTCGGATAAGACCCTATTTTGCGCTTCTTTCTCCTACAGTGTGAATTATTGCTGAAAAACAATACACATTCCTTTGAAAATAAATAAGGTGAGGTATAATAAGCAGAAACAGATCACATACAGGAAGAAGCAAGAAGTTTCTGTGTATGAAGGCATAGCTCAGATGTCTGGTCTAGTCATCGATGACTGCTCTATTATATGACAGGCTCCATTTACACTGTTTCTATCTACCCTGTTTCAGGGGTAAAATTGACCTGTCAAACACAGAAATGTGTCTAATATAAATGAACTAAAGGGAAAACTGTAATATTTAGTGTTTGCGTGTGCGTGTATCCATAGGGATAGGGAGGTAGAAGGTGTACACAAAAAAAAAGTTCAAACATTTTCAAAATGTTTTCCTATAAATGCAATTTAATTAGCATGTAGTTATTTTAATTATATTTTTCTGGCAACACATTCTCTTTAAAGAGAAACCATGCTTGTACATGTTCTGGCTACTCACACCTTCTATTTATTGACAGAGCTTTTATATTGTGTTTTTTTTTTTCCTTTTAACAGGTTTCGACATGAAATGACTTTGAAGGACTTTTTGTCACTTGTGATCTTTGTCAAATCACATTAAGTTACAACCAGAACAAAATGGCTGATAGCAAAGTGAAAGTGGCAGTAAGAGTCCGGCCGATGAATCAGAGAGAGACTGATGAAAAGGCACAATGTGTCGTCTACATGGAAGGAAACCAAACTGTGGTGAAATTCTCTTCTCCCACATTTGATGGAAACTGCCCAGCACAGAAAGAATTTCACTTTGATCACTGTTTCTGGTCGGTAAACGATGAAGGCCCGGCCAAGTATGCAAGTCAAGAAGATGTTTTCACAACCCTTGGGGAAGACATTCTGGACAATACCTTTGGAGGGTTCAACTCTTGCATTTTTGCTTATGGTCAAACAGGGTCAGGGAAGACCTTTTCTATGATGGGGACAGATGACCAACCCGGTCTGGTGCCAAGAATTTGTTCTGCCTTGTTTAGCCGAGACGTTAGTCATCTGACAAGTCTCCAAGTTGAAGCCACGTACCTAGAAATATACAATGAAAAAGTCCAAGATCTTTTGTATCCTACAAGTGACTTTAAGGCACTGAGAGTTCGAGAACACAAATCGTTTGGCCCTTATGTGGAGGGTTTATCTCATCATGCTGTCAGAAATGCAGAAGACATAAAATCACTGATACTTGAAGGAAACAAATGCCGGAAAATCAGCAATACGAAAATGAATGAACAAAGCAGCCGGTCACACGCAATATTCACTATCACAGTCACACAGACATTTCAGAAGAAAAATACTGTGAAAGAGCTTCTCAGCAAGGTTAGTCTTGTGGATTTAGCAGGAAGTGAAAGAACTTCCATAACTGGAGCTACAGGAGAGGAGCTAAAAGAAACCTCGAACATTAATAAGTCTCTTTCATCTCTTGGTTTGGTCATAAATTCATTGGCTGAACTTTCCGAGGGTAAAAGAAAGAGCAGTTATGTTAATTATAGAGATTCGGTTCTTACCTGGCTGCTAAAGAACAATCTTGGAGGAAATAGCAAAACTGTCATGTTGGCCACCATCAGCCCAGCATCAATCAACTATCAGGAGACGCTCTCCACTCTGAAATATGCTGATAATGCCAAGCGCATAGTCAACAACCCAAGGGTAAATGAAGATCTTAAAGCAAGGACGATAGCTGAGCTAGCAAAAGAGGTAAAAGCACTAAGAGAACAACTACGACAAGCTGAAACAAAACATAAAGAGGATCTGCAGGCAAAACTAAATGAATCAGAAACACTTCTCCAAGAATTAAAAGCCTCCTGGGAAGAAAAGCTACAAAAGACAGAAATATCTGCTTTAGAACGACAAAAACAGCTCCAGAGACTTGGAATCATGGTAGAACATTCTGGCATTAGAGTTGATGTAGATAAATGTTATCTGATAAACTTATCTAGTCACAGTAGAAATCACAATGAACTATTTCTATACTATTTAGGAGAAAACACAAAAATTGGGTCTGGTGATTCTCAAGACATCAAGATCACTGGTCCTGGAATTGAGTTGGAGCATTGTGTGATTGACATCTTACAAGATGGAAACATTGTTCTCACCCCCAACAACTATGCTGAAACCTTTGTGAATAGTTCAAGAGTTCAGACAGGTGTTGTATTGAATCATGAAGATAAAATAATGCTCGGAAACAAAGCTTCCTTCATGTTACATAAGCCAACTACTAAGTCTAAAATAGCCCAGGAAAGTTCCGACATTGTTCACAATGTCCCAGTAAACCAACCAGAAGAAATGGACAAACAAGGAAATGAATCCACAGAGTGTTCCACCCAAAAGATCCATATTCCTCAGACTAGATCTAATGTGTCCACAGGAACCAGTGACAATGAACATTCAGATCAGGATTCATGTGACAAAAAAAATATAACTACAGAGACAATGGTATCTCCAAAGGATCATAAGGATGGCGGAAATTCTGAACCAAGTGTAATTTGTCAACACAAAAAAGCTGATGAAGACAACGCTGTAGATAAAAATGATCACGGTGACAGAATTGTAGTGTCCCTGAAGTCAACATCCCAGACTGAACTAGAACTACATTTAGGTGATGAAAAACAGATTTCTAAGAATGATAATAAAAGTAATATTTCAACAGATTCAACAACTCAGGCTGAAACAAAACAAAAAATAAGTAGTGGAAATCTGATATCTAAAGATGATGATAAAACTGATATCTCCATCAATCTAACATCTAAGTCCGAAAATGAACAAAATATAAGCAGTGAAAACAAGTTATGTAAAGAAGATAAAACAGATATTTCCATGGCTCAAACTTCTCAAATAAATGTTGAACAAAAGAAACAAATATCAAAAGAAGATGATGATGAAGAAACTAATATCTCTATCAATCCAACATCTCACTCAGAAATGGAAGAAGACTTAGGAAGCAGAAACCAGATACCTGGAGAATATGATGATAATGACAAAACTGATATCTCAATAAGATCAAAATGTATGGAAAACAATAAAATCCCAAATCTTAAAGCTACAATTGATATCTCCTTAAATATAACTTCTCACATAAAGATAGAAAAAAATACAAATGGTGAAAAACAGATATCTGAAGATAATGATAACATTGATATCTCAATTCATCAGATTTCTTCAGGAAGACAAATTGATCAAAATTTAAGTTTTGAAACCCAGATATCTAAAGATGAAAATGATGATAACAAAACTGCCTGCTACATAAATTCAACTTCTCGGCCAGAAAATGAACAAGATGTAATCAGTGAAAAAACGATATCTAGTGAAGACAAAAGAACAAATATTTCCATGGATCAAACTTATGAAATAAACATGGAACACAACATAATAAGAAGCAAAAAAGAGACATCTAAAGAACATGATGATGACGATGACAATAATGATGATGATAAAACTGATCACTATATCAATCCAACATCTCAGACAGAAGTGGAACAAAATCTAAGAAGAGAAAAACCGGTCTCCATAGATAATGATAACGATCACAATGAGGATAATGATTATAAAGCTGATACCTCAATCAATCAAATTTCTCAGACTGAAAGAGAACAAATTTTACATTTTGAAACCCCCATTTCTAAAGATGTAAATGATGACAAAATTGATACCACCATCAATCTAACTTCTCAGCGCAGTGAAAATGAATTATCGAAAGTTAGAACTGATATTTCCATGGATCAATCTTCTCAGACAAACACAGAACAAAGCATAAATAGCAAAAAACAGATATCAAAGGAAAATGTTCATGATGATGATAAAACTGATATCTCCATCAATCCAACATCTCAAACAGAAGTTGATCAAAATGTAAGTAGCGAAAACAAGATACCTAAAGACGAAGATAAAACTGAAATATCCATCAATCCAACATCTCAGACAGAAGTGGAACAAAATCTAAGAAGAGAAAAACCGGTCTCCATAGATAATGATAACGATCACAATGAGGATAACGATTATAAAGCTGATACCTTCATCAATCTAACATATCAGTCCGAAAATGAACAAAATATAAGCAGTGAAAATGAATTATCGAAAGATAGAACTGATATTTCCATGGATCAATCTTCTCAGACAAACACAGAACAAAGCATAAATAGCAAAAAACAGATATCAAAGGAAAATGTTCATGATGATGATAAAACTGATATCTCCATCAATCCAACATCTCAAACAGAAGTTGATCAAAATGTAAGTAGCGAAAACAAGATACCTAAAGACGAAGATAAAACTGAAATATCCATCAATCAAACATCTCAGACAGAAGTGGAACAAAATTTGAAGCAAGAAAACTCAATATCTAAAGATGATGATTGCACTAATGTCTCCATCAATCCAACATCTCCACCACTTGAACTTACTTTTGAAGCTACTGGTATCAACAGGTCAGCGAACATCCCAAGAAAAGAGGATACAAGTAACAGATGTACAAGGTAATCTTTCAATCTCATTTAGTCTCACGACTAACACCATTTTTCTAACTAATTCACTTTAAAATTCAATTTTAATTATTATTTAAAGTTAACCTGTAACCTTGAGAAATGCCATTTACCTACAGATATAGGGGTAATATGTAGGTAAATAGTGTTTAATCTATGTGTAGTCAGCTTACGGGAAGAGCAGCAAGTGGGAGAAAATGAAGTTCTATCCTTCCTGCAAATGTTTGCTTCAACGCAAAGGGGCTGCGCAGGGAGTGGCCACGGCTGTAATCATTCCCCTGCACTCTGATTTATAGCCGGTTCTGCAGCATGTGTGCAGGGTGGGTTATCAATCATCGTGCAGGGGCATGCTCACTGTATAATGAGCAATGACTGTAAACAGTCTCTTCATCACCTCTCTGACTCAGCTCTATCAATAAGCTAGCTTCACAGCCGACAGTTTCCCTTAAACGCTCTAGTTGTTTCTGCTTCACTTTTCTATAACTGAGCTCAAAATTCCATTTACTTATATATTGATCTAAAGGGAATCTGCAGGAAACACAGTCATGGCCGAAAGTATTGGCATTCTTGAAATTGTTCCAGAAAATGAAGTATTTCTCCCAGAACATTATTGCAATTACACATGTTTGTTATACAGGTTTATTTTCTTCGTGTGTATTAGAACAACATAAAAAACAGAGAATAAAAGGCAAATTGGGCCTAATTTCACACAAAACTCCAAAAATAAGAGAAACAAAATTGTTGGCACCCTCAACTTAATATTTGGTTGCACACCCTTTGGAATAAATAACTGCAATCAACTGCTTCTTATAACCATCATCTCACCCCCTGAGGAAGCGACAATACGCGAAACGCTCAATGGGGACCTTAGTTGAGGTGCAGGCAGGACGTATAAAATGGATAACCACCTTTTATAATTATACTGTTATCAAAAGCTTTTTTTGGCATAGATTAGCACATATTGACTACAGATGCCGTCTATCATTATTATCTGCTAACTCATTGTTACTATCTATGATATGTAACATACAGGCAGCTTTGGGTGTCTATCTGTGCCATACATGTACCATTTATATGAACAGACATTTTTCTGTTTTATCTAGCTATACCTTTGGATACAAATCAATTTTTCTTTTGATATTATTAACTTAATTGTGTCCTGTTCCTTCCCTCTACCTACCATCTTGGGAATTTGGCCACTGATTGTTATATGTACCCACTATTTTTATTGTGAATATCACTGAATACAAATGTGTTGATTTTACTCTTTTAGTTTAGTCCTCTGTTTTTTTTAACTTAATATTTGGTTGCACACCCTTTGGAATAAATAACTGCAGTCAATCGCTTCCTAAACCATCAGCAAGTTTGTGTAATGATTATAGGGGATAACTCAGGAGACTCTTTGCGTGGAACAGGACAACTACAGGACACAGTTTATAAGTAGTAAAGTCTATATTATCACACGGTGATTCAAACAGGTGCAGAGCAAAGCTCAAGTCCACAACACTTGGTGCAGATATTAAATGCAGCTTAACAGTCTATAGGAAACTTCAGAGAGAATTGCAATCAAACAGAGAGTCTATGAAGCACAAATATACTTGAGGATACTTGACACGAATAAGTCCTTGCTTAGTCCAAGCACAGGTAGATATGCTTATAAGGCAGTTCAAATAATATCTTAGCTCTACCAGGGAGGCCTGGGTAATAGTCTCAGGTTTAAGCAGAGCAGAGCTGCAACAGCTTACATGTCCAGCAAATGCAGAAGGAAGTAAACACCAACAGCCAGATGAAGGAGGATTACTGGAAACCGGTGTATGCAGCAGGAACTCAGAGCAGAGTAGCAGGATCACCAACAGGTTCACAGTAGCAGGTACAACGCCAGGGAGCCACCAGAGGTCAGAAGCTGGATGCAAGGCAGAGTACTCTAGCACAGACTTTAGGCTGGGGTGGAGTTATATAGCAGGAAGACACAGTGCACATGAGACCAAAGACGCCATCTTGGAAAAGGGCAGTAATGTGTTGTGTTTCGGTAGCTGAGGAGGACAGGAACAACAGCAGGGCAGCCGAACACCTGAGATGTTGGTAACTGATGGGTTGCAGATTCCTAAACTAACGACACAACTAGAGGTAGCCGTGGAGCGTTCCTACGTTGATCCTAGACGCCTCGTCACAGCCTGAGAGATAACTACACCTAAAGGCAGAAAGATGAAAGCTATCTGCCCCGGAGCAGACCGCCAAAGAAAATAGGAAGCCCCCAAACATATAATGGCGGTTAGACAAGATGAAAATACAAACATAGGCAGAAAATAGATTTAGCAAACGATGGGGTCACAAGCTGACTAAATAGGATAGGACAGGAGAGATTACTTTCTGCAATCCAGAAAACCCTACAAAAATCCAACAATTCTGATTACAAAAATACTGAGATCACACGATCTCGCCACCCACTAAATCAGATCTCAGTGTGAACAAAAACCAAGCCACAGCCGCTGAAAAAACTGGAAAAAGCAAATGAGCAAATAACAGTGGCTGCAGATAAACTGTGAGGAGCTCAGGCCCCAGGAGGGGACCTGGCTGACCTCCACAAAAGTGCAGAAAACAATGCAAAAAGCAAGCACAAAAAGAAAAGCAAAAAATATCTTATCTGAAAGCAGGAGATGCAGGCAAGACTCCAGCAAACTTCCAAATGAACCAGGAACCACAACTGAGACAAGAACAATTGATCACCGGCAACCATCATGGGAGGGAACCTCCCTTATATCAGACCAGTCCGTGATCCCAGATTGCCAATCCTCGCTGAAAGGTTCAGTACTGTCTGTAACCACCAGAGGGAGCCTCTGCTCAGAAACCATCTCTAGCACATTCATAACAGTACCCCCCCTTGAGGAGGGGTCACTGAACCCTCACTTGTGCAACCAGGCCGATCAGGATGAGCTCGGTGATAGGCACGGATCAGTCTCCTAGCATGGATGTCCGAAGCAAACACCCAAGAATTGTCCTCCTGACCATAACCTCTCCACTTAACCAAATACTGGAGTTTCTGTCTAGAAAAACGAGAATCCAATATTTTCTCAACCACATACTCCAGATTGCCCTCAACCAAAACAGGGTCAGGAGGCGCAGCCATAGAAACCACTGGCTCGACAAATCTCTTCAATAAGGACTTGTGGAACACGTTATGGATCTTAAATGTCCCTGGAAGAAGCAAACGGAAGGAAACAGGATTAAGAATCTCCATGATCTTACAAGGTCCAATGAACCTGGGCTTAAACTTTGGAGATGCAACCCTCATAGGGATATTTCTTGAGGACAACCAAACCAAGTCCCCCACTTTAAACCGAGGACCATCAGTCCTATGCCGGTTGGCAAACCGCTGGGCCTTCTCCTGAGAGAGAGACAATCTCTCCACTACCTGGTCCCAAATCTGCTGCATTCGCTCCACAACAGAGTCAACACCCGGACAGACAGAAGCCTCCGCCTGTCCCGAAGAAAATCGAGGGTGAAACCCAAAATTGCAGAAAAATGGAGACATCAAGGTGGCAGAGCTAGCCCTATTATTAAGAGCAAACTCAGCCAAAGGCAAAAAAGAGACCCAGTCATCTTGATCAGCAGACACAAAACATCTCAAATAAGTTTCCAAGGTCTGGTTTGTTCTCTCGGTTTGTCCATTGGTCTGAGGATGAAAAGCAGAGGAGAAAGATAATTGAACACCAAGTTTAGAACAAAATGTCCTCCAAAACCTGGAAACAAACTGGACTCCTCTGTCAGACACAATGTTCTCCGGAATGCCATGTAACCGAACCACGTGCTGAAGGAACAAAGGCACCAATTCGGAGGAGAAAGGTAACTTAGGTAATGGCACAAGATGTATCATCTTGGAAAACCTATCACAGATTACCCAGATAACGGTCATTCTCTGAGAAACAGGGAGGTCGGAAATAAAATCCTTAGAGATATGGGTCCATGGCCTCTTGGGCACAGGTAATGGCATTAACAAACCACTAGAGCGAGAGCAAGGCTTGGAGCGAGAGCAAGTCCCACAGGACTGCACAAATTCCCTGACGTCACGAGACAAAGTAGGCCACCAAAAGGACCGACTCTCCAAGTCTCTGGTACCAAAAATCCCGGGATGACCAGCCAACGTGGAACAATGAATCTCAGACATCACACTCTTCTTCCACTGGTCTGGGACAAACAATTTCCCAATAGGGCAGCGCTGAGGTTTATCCTCCTGACACCCTTCCAAGGCCAGTCTCAAATTGGGCGAGATGGCGGAAAGAACTACACCCTCTTTCAAAATAACAGCAGGATCAGATAACTCAGGAGAGTCTGCAAAGAAACTCCTCGAGAGGGCATCCGCCTTAACATTCTTAGTGCCAGGAAGAAAAGAAACCACAAAATTAAAACATGTGAAAAACAAGGCCCACCTGGCCTGTCTAGGATTAAGTCGCTTGGCTGATTCGAGATCGACCAGATTCTTATGGTACGTGAGGACCACCAACTGATGTTTGGCTCCTTCCAGCCAATGTCTCCACTCTTCAAAGGCCCACTTCATGGCCAATAACTCCTGATTACCCACGTCATAATTACGTTCAGTTGGAGAAAATTTTCGAGAGAAAAAGGCACAAGGGTTACTTTTAGAGGTCTCTGGATCTTTTTGGGACAAAACGGCACTTGCCCCAATTTCAGAGGCATCAACCTCCACCTGAAACAGTAGAGAAACATCAGGCTGCCGTAGAACAGGAGCAGAAGTGAATCTCTGCTTAAGTTCCTGAAACGCAGAGACTGCCTCAGGAGGCCAATTCACCACATCAGAACCCTTTTTGGTCAAATCAGTCAATGGTTTAACAATAACAGAGAAATTACCAATAAATTTACGATAAAAATTAGCAAAACCCAAAAATCTCTGAAGAGCCTTCAATGAAGTAGGTTGAACCCAATCACAGATGGCCTGAACCTTGACCGGGTCCATTTCAATAACAGATGGAAACAAAATGAATCCCAGAAATGAGATCTTCTGTACGCCAAAAAGACACTTTGATCCCTTCACATACAGTGCATTCTCTCTCAAAATCTGGAACACAGTCCGAACATGTTTCACATGAGAATCCCAGTCATTGGAAAAAATAAAGATATCATCCAAATAAACAATCAGAAATTTATCCACAAAATCCCTGAAAATATCATTCATGAAGGATTGGAAGACGGAAGGAGCATTAGTGAGCCCAAAGGGCATCGCTAGGTACTCAAAATGCCCCTCTGGGGTATTAAACGCCGTCTTCCATTCATCCCCGTGCTTAATGCGAATAAGGTTATACGCCCCTGAGGTCAAGCTTGGTAAACCAACTAGCACTTTTCACCCTGGAAAACAGGTCAGAAATCAAGGGTAACGGATATTGATACTTCACAGTGATCTTATTCAAGAGACGATAATCAATACACGGCCTCAATGAACCATCCTTTTTGGCCACAAAGAAAAAACCGGCACCTAAGGGTGAAGAGGATGGTCTGATATGACCCTTCTCCAATGACTCCTTGATATAAGATCGCATAGCATCGTGTTCAAGTACAGACAAGTTAAAAAGGCGACCTTTAGGAAATTTACCACCAGGCACTAATTCAATAGCGCAATCATAGCTCCTGTGAGGGGGCAAAGATGCAGATT